>JBBMJY010000006.1:21540293-21577070 GCA_037833715.1 Toxotes lorentzi
CACACACACACACACACACACACACACACACACACACACACACACACACACACACACACACACACACACAGAGCCAGTCTAGCAGCTTGTCCTTCCCCAGGGCCCCATGTCTGCCATGTCAATCCAAAGTCTGGGTGGGCACACACTGGATCATCACCACACACCAACGCACTCATGTACCAACCGTGCATACAAACGTTCAGACAAGCACTCACAGCAGCGACTTTGAATCCCAATAAGAACTTAATGAGAATGGAGATAAAAAAAACTCTTGAGCAGTTCGGTAGATGATGAGTCGTGTAAACAGTTTCTGATTACTTTCTATTTTCAGAGTTTCTAACTTCTTCTACACACGATCATCCACTAAAGTCCAAACTCGCATTTCTGCTTCAAAGTCAGTGACTGCTGTTTAAACCTCAGAGCGTTTAAACAGCAGTGTTTTTGCTAGTTTGTAAAAAGCTTAGACAAAGTAAACTGACACCTTTGACCTGTCTGCGCGTTAAATATAGAGTCAGGATGTGGTTAGCTTAGCTTAACATAAAGACTGAAATAAGCTGAGGGGAAACAGCTCCCTGGGTTCTGTCCAGACAAACAAAAAATTACTATCTCTGTGGTTTAAGGGTTGGAGTTACAGGTTGGAGGTGACATTTCTCTACGTCTCCAGCTACAGTGTGAGTTGGTACCAAACCTGCAACCGTTTCTGTGACAACAAGGTTTTGGTGACTGCACGCAGCTGTTGTTTGTCAAGAAACCGTTTCAGCCTTTGGTGAGTTAATTATTCAGATGAGTCAGACCCCTGCTGTCACCTCGCACTGGATAGCATCATTAAAGCAGACACAGATTTCACTGGTCAAAAGCTAATTTCTGAAAGGAACCAAACAACCGCAAAAATATTTTTCCATTGCATGAAATTACCTACTAGGATCCACATGGACATATCCAAAAATATTCAGAGACATGATCCACCTGCACAGGTATTAGCTGACCTGATTAGACCTCTTAGACTGGATTTATAGTCAGTGCAAGAGGTTAATGAGAATCCAGGCGGAGGCAGCCATAGTTTCTGATTTATAGTTCAGAGTCACCCTTTGATTTCACCTCTGCAACACCAGACACGTGTTATTTCATTTACTTTGTCTTGAACTGGAGCTACATCCAGGTGATGTATACAATTATTTTGCTGTGTCTTGTTACTGAATAGGAGAGTTTACGTCCATTCATTCATACAGAGCAGAAGGTTTGCAGTGTAAAGAAGATGACAACTGAGAGTCTTTCTTTAACCTCACCAGCATTAGAAACGTGGAGAAAAACACGAGCAGCCACTCACGGGTCTTACAGTCCACATGTGGTGTCTCCATCAACGGCGTCGCACCAACACAGAGATCCATTTTTGAGGAGGTGAACGTCAGTGCAGTGTCACCTTATGCAGCGGGGCCCCGTAGTGAGGTCGCAATGTGTAACCTATCCCACCTTGAAAGGTGCAGCTTAGTTTTGTTGCACCTTTCCAGGTGGGATAAGTTACACCTTGGTGACCTCACATATTCCCAACTTCAACCTGAGCAGCAACTAATCACAACAACAACAACAACAAAACTGTGTGTGTGTGTGTGTGTGTGTGTGTGTGTGTGTGTGTGTGTGTGTGTGGTTCCAGTTATGACTCCAAAGGGATGACTGTAGGGCTGAGTAGATGCTCACTGGACTCTGTGAATGAGCTTGATATGCTGTTCAACCCGAAACCTGAACTTGAGGATTATTATTTTCAGGCGGCCTCATTGCAGGAGGCACAAAGATAACAGCGTCTTCTCACTTTTGTTCATTACATTTTCATGGGTGTAACGGTCGCTAAGCAACAACAGCAGTCTGAGTCTGAGGAGCACAGAGAGAAACTACAGACGGGCTGAGTGGGTTTTGATTAAAAAGCCAGCGAATCTTTGATCTCCTCTCGCTCTGCTTGTTGAAAACACAGGACTTTTAGTTTGCTTGTAAAATGTGTTTTATTAGCAGACGTGAACTTTCTGCTGCATCACAGTCAAACTAATGACAGACATCGCTGTTACCGTGTTGGTGACAGACTGGTCCACTGAACCTTTATTTTGTATAATGAACCTCAACAATATTTTCCCAGTGTAGGCTACAGCAAATGTTCTTCTCATCCTCGCTGCTTTGGCTGTAGAGACGGTGATGTCAGTCTCTGTCAGCCTGTTCAACTCTTACTCCTGACAGGATTCTTCTCATAGCAGCTGAATTCTTGTCAGCTTTAGCTTTACTGTACTTTGAACCTATTTTTCTTCCCACTTTGCTGCCGACTTCTGATTTAGATCCCTCGCTTCACGTCTGCGGCGCTGACCCACTTTCTCCTCGGGAATCAATAAAGTTCGTTTTATTGTATCTTATCTTGGATCGGAGCGAGTATCAGCGGCGCTGTGAGTGCTGTTGTGTGTTTAAGTGGAGTGAATCGATATGGGGCTAAGTGGTGTCTGATTTGTGTTGTAAAGACGTGTTGGACAGATCAGACAACCAGAACCTGTTTCCTCAAATGCCAAACTGTTGGAAGGTTTAAGGTTTGTGCTGCGGCCATTAAATGAAAACTGAACCAAGCACTCTCCTTCTTTTCACTGTCACATCTACAATAAACTGCTGAGAAGCAAAATACGCAACATGTTTTAATTACTGTAACATGGGAAAAATATTCCGATCAAAACTGTAACAACAACAACAACAACAACAAACCCTGTTTTATCTATTTTAGTTTAGATACTTTAGTTTTGTTCAGTTCATTTTGTTTTGCTTTTTGTATGTCTGAAAATACAAACAACATCTGAACTTATAGAAACTGGATTACAGCATACAGACCAAACAAAAGACAGTGAAGGCCTCTAAATTTATATTGTGTTATTTTAACCATCACTTCCATCCATGCTGTTAAAATAATACACATGCATATTATGTTTGTGTCTCACACGGTTCAGTGCATTGATTAAACTAAATGACACCATTGGGTGTTTAGTCACTTTCCTCCAAAATGGCCTGTTGGACCTTGGAGGTTAATGTTAAAGGTTTAGTTTAGGTCTCTGAAACTATTTGTATAGATTTCAGGAAATGTCATAGAACTAAAGAAGTCAGGGATGTGACCCGCGGTGTCAAAACCAGACACTTTGACTTTTTGCTTTTATCTACCACAACATCTCTGCTAAGTGATGTGGTGCTGTCTCAGACACTCGGTGATATGAAAAATGTCCGCCACAGTTTCAGAACTTGACATCTTCACGTCTTGTTTTGTTCAACCAACAGTTCAAAACCCACAAAGTATTAAAATCACAAAGACATGAAACGGAAAAAAGCTCATTGTTGATCCTGTCAACATGTCCCTTACTGAAGAACTACACTTGTGAATTGCTCATCTCGGACGGTGACAGAAAATATTGTAAGCTTCTTATTCCACGTGACGCATCATTTTCCATTTAATGTAGCTTTTCCGTTGCTCTACCCTGTTTTCAGAGGCTGCTGGACTTGGAACAGGCATCTGATGAATTATTTCCTCCTTTACAGAAAGTCTGCGTGTCCTTTGAATCATCCGGCCCTCGCTCTCCTGAATTATATATATTAAGCTCAGTGATTACAGCAGATTGCCGTACAATTGCCTGCGTCAGTCAACCGGAGCACTATCAACTGTCCTAGATTCGCAAATTCTCCCTTGAGTGTCTCTCCTGGGATGGAGGGTGCTATTTGTCTCTGACTGCTTCTGTTTAAGAGGTTTATAGGCTGAGAAGTGACAGAAATTCATAGAGTGAAACTATTTTCAGCGCTTTTCAAGTGGAGTGGTATGATGATAGGCTGTGGTGGGACTGTTGTCAAGAAATCTTAAGTGGAGGTTATTTTTGGGATGAAATTAACAAGGTTGCTGCTTTGTTTTTGTCTGTCAGAAAGAAAGAAAAGTGGGAGAGGAGACAGAAAGTCGATTCAGGTAAACCTCTTACAGTAAAAGTTTCACATCGCTCCACACAGGATGACATCTGAAACTAAAATCTGCAGAACAGATGCTGGCTGTGTTTAAACAGCAGCTCAAACTGTCCCGAGTCTGATTTTTCTCCAAATGTAGAATCACAGTTTTAAATATCAATATTGTCCATATATTGTGACAGTAAGTGATAAAGTCAGATTAATCCTGTATCCCATTTCTCAGCGTTTCCAGATGCATCTCTTTAGTCTCTCTCTTCAGTCGTCTTCCTCTGATTCCAAAGATTTCTCACTGTCTCATTGTTGTTTAATTGCTATTCTGCATCACATGAAATGTGAATTTGCCCGATTGGTTTAAACGTTATTTACTAAAATCATGATTCTGAGAAAGAAGACGTTCTTGAACAATGTTACAAACTATGAACATGTGAAATCCTGTCACTACACATTTAAAGTGTGGATGCTCAGTTGTTACATGACAAAGACACAATGTGGAAAATAAACATTATCTCCACTAATAAATAACAGAGCAGACAAGGACACTTGATGGTAAAGTTTGCATCTTTGTGGAGAACTGACAGATGAGTGACAGCAGAGATCTAGTCTGCTATGAGCGTAGCCACTGGGCAGGAAAGGCCAAAAAAAAAAAAGACCAAAGAAAAACTGTAGGCGAGACTGAGACCAAAATAAATGCACGTCAAAACACCCACAAGACCGAGACTAGTCCATATAATAATCTGAAAAAAAAAAAAAAAATTAAAAAATGGGATCAGACTGGATCGGATCAAGTCTGGTTTTCATCCAACTGTAGTAGAAATTGTTACAGAATTTCCAGAAAATGGCAAAAATGCAAATTAATTATGTTAAATTTAGGACTTGACTGAACTAAAGTTCTAAGGACGTATGTCATGATTTATTCACTAAGTCTGTTTCCACTATACAGCAGTGCATCAAACTGAGCTTAAAAGCTTTTGTGCATTCTTCAGATTTTTGCATAAATTGAAAATGTGCATAAAAACTAGTGTAAAGAAACACACCAACTGTGTATGGAAAAATGTGACTAAAAAAAATAATCTGATTTCACATCGGTCAGGCTACTTTACAATTTACGCCAGCAGAAGCCAGTCAAGCTAATCCTGAACCCAATCAGCAGAGCTCTCCACAGGTTTGTGTTGTTTCTCTGCCTCCTGCTAATCTCAGCCTGGGACTCTATACATTTTAAAGGCAGTACATCATGAGTGAATCATATGATGTGGAATCAAACATTGATGAGGAAGTCGTCAATAATTCAGAGGAAGTGTAGAGATCTGTTGGTAAGCAGGAGTTAAAAGAGCGACTGGAGATCCAACATGAGGCTCAGCCAGACAGGAAGCACTGAGGACGCCTCTGTGTGTGTGTGTGTGTGTGTGTGTGTGTGTGTGTGTGTGTGTGTAACCTACACATAGCTTTGTACAGAGCTGCTTTTCAGTCACAACTGTTCTTCAGAAACTGCAGAATTTGTGGTTTATGAAACATGTAACACTGACATCGTAACACTGAATACAGAATAGGTTCAGTCCACAGGCAGTTCAGTGTCAGCCTCCTGTGAGGGTGAAGGTTTGTTTTTGTGTCCTGGTGGGGACTTAAACCTAACTGCTACATTTCCATCACGATCCTTTATAGGATTCAGTGCAGGCTTTGCTGTTTACCACCTTGTGTACACAGAATAATTGACTTTGCAGACTGACATTGAATATTAATATGAACTCCAGGTGCTCCCAGGCTGTGAGGCAGAACATGAACTCTGTATGTTCAAAGCTCATCTTCAGAGTTCATTTGTCATTTTGTCAGGAAGAGATTTTAAAAGAAAGATCTTAAAAACGACAAAATGGGATAAAGAGCATGAGAAGGAAATGCTGCTGAGAAAAATGAAATCGTAAAATAAAACAGCAGCTCTGTCTCACGTGTCTTTAGTGTGACTCATTTCGCAGCCACAGCTCTTCTGAAAGCTGCTTTCTCCTCATTCCGTCCTCCACACTGTGCTGAGCGCAGACCTGCACAGTCCCAGGGACGAGGTTTAAGGTTGTATTTTCTCTTGTTCTTTCTTTTTTCCGTTTGTCTCTTCTCTTTTGTCCTCGCTGACCCATTTGAGCACTTTCAGGTACAGCCGCGGCCCAGCAAGACTCAGCGATGGGACTCCAGGGCTTGTTGCCTAGCAACAGGCAGCAAGCCTTCTTGTGTGGCGGTGGTGGTTTTATGTAACAGCGGGTTTGATGGTTGAATGTAGGGCGCTCAGTCTCCAGTGTGGGGGGGTGACCCCTACCCACCCCCTCACCCCTCCATCACTATCTCCATGCATAGAGTGAATGGACATGGTGGAAACACAAAGGGCACACACCATGAATAACTGACAGCGACACATCCCTGGATATGATGGTACGATCACGTGTCTGATCCAGGTAAAGTGGAGGAATCAAATTAAATTTGAAAATTACAAACTGTGAAGGATCCCATTCTGCCAGGATGGGTTTTAGAATAAAAAAAATCACCATCACAAATAAAGTTTTATTTATGTTGTAACTTCAACAAAGTACTGCACAAATACCCTGGCAAACAAAACTAAAGGTGCAGAGTTTGTGGTGACAGCAGGTGGTGTTAGGCTCTTCAAGTAAGTGGATTATTATTACTTCCCTGTTTCAGATGCAGTGTGCTGCAGTGCAGCTCCAGTCTGCCCCAAAACTCACAACGTCCTCTCACTGCAACAAATGTCTTCGGCCATCCACATTCCAGTGGTTAGCCCAGTGAATCCTACGTGCTGACAGTTTACGTTACTGATGACCATTTCATTATTCATGCAAACAGATGTGTTTTTCTCCACCTTCAAGGAGTGTGTGTGTGTGAGTGTGTGTGTGTAGCATATTAACAAGCTATTTCTGGGTGTATGTGGTTTTGTATAACAGCATGTGTTTGTTGAGTTCTGCATGTTTCGTGTGTGTATTGTTTTCTGAGCCTGTGTGTGTCTGTGCTTCTCCCTCCTTTCACCTCCTGTTGGCCCAGATGGCAGCAGACTCTTTGTGGTCAACTGAGGAGCATCACCGGCGGGAAGGAGGCGGTTGCCATGGTGAAAGTGACGTCTGATTCATATTCAAACAGCTTCAGAAACTGTTAGTTTGACTTGAGTATTTTTAGCCATCATCACCATCACATGCAGAAAGCAGCTCTGTTTCTACATTAACATTTGTTTCAGGAGGGGCCCTCGATGGCAGCCAGGTGAGGGCCCCTCATCAGTGTTAGCGGTCAAATGATAAACTCGGGTATTGATTATTTTTCAACGTGAAGATGCAGTGAGGGTGTGAACTGAGACTTTTATCAGCTGTGAATAAAATGCCCTGGACACTGTTTAAACCTGGCTGCTTCATTTGATCCAGACAACAGGCTCCTGAGCTCTGAGGTAACAATCTGCGCTCAGCTGCGATGCCGCAGGCTGTGTGTGTGTGTGTGTGTGTGTGTGTGTGTGTGTGGCAGTGAGGAGTGCCTTTACACTATAACAGTCTTTAGCCATGGTGGCAGCGCAGCGAGGCTGTTCTTACAGACCAGGAAGGAAAAATGTCCTTTGTCCTCGTTCGTCATCACTAGTGAAAAACGTGAAGTGTGACCTGAGCTCTCTGACATTTTACTTTTATTATAACAAAGTATAAACAGAGATGAGCAGGTATGATTGACAGATTAATATTTGAATAAAATAACTATTATGATAATAAATAAATTATTTATTCATTCTAAAGATGTTACGGTGAAGCAGGCTCTGCTGACTCTGGTGGTCAGGCTGGAGGGTGAATGGTTGGTGATCCTGCTGCACAGGTAAGAAAACTGACGTAAGTATTTCACAAGCAGGATGAGAGCGTTCTCTGCACAGGTAACAAACTCAGGAAGGTCGGTCGGCCAGCGATTCTACCGTAAACGAAGACAGACGAACTGGTGAAGACTGGAGTGAGGCTGAATGCTCGTCAGAGGTAAAAGTTTACGCTCCTCCTCTTGAATTTAATGAATTACACGTCCGTGTCTCTCTCACACGTCCAACATCAGAAATAACAAACTTATCTTCATCTGCCAGCAGACACACACAAACACACACAGACACATGTCTGCACCCATAGACACAGTTATACACACACCGCGCCCCCAACATGCTGATGGTCACCATGGCAACTCCATTCTCCACATCTCTGCCTCTCCCGTCGTTTCCTCCCCCTCTTCTTCCTCCGTCTTGTCTAACAGAAAATCCATACAGGCGAGGGAAACAAGAGGAACACAATCCAATTCCCCTGGACACACAGCGTTTGTATTTGTCCTCGCCGTGGCGACGGGATGCTGCGAGTCGTTCAGTTTCACTCACTGGTTTATTCATCTGTGATCTGTCTGTTTGGGAACACCCGTATGAGGCAGAAAGGACAGTAGGAAGAAATGTGATATGAAACAAAAATTCATTTGTTTGTGTATTGAAGCTCAATCTGGTCATTTGCCTGAAAGCAAAGGAAACTTCCAGACGTCAGTTACTCTGTTGCTGCCGTGTTTGCAGACAAACACGACTTTAAAGGAAGGATCACGTTGCTCTGCTGGATCAGGAGGAAGGCAGCTGTGTGTCAACATTTTAGCTCATATATTACTTCAAACAGCCTGGTGGTCCATTTATTCTGATGTGAGCTACTCACCCAGTGTTTGACTGAGCCAGGCCACTGCTCACACGTATGAATGACACTGAATGAGAATCTGATGAGTTCATTTGAAGGCATTTCTCTTCAGTGCTTCTGTCTGTTTAGATTTCGGGACTTCACACAACCTGTAAGCAGGACCTTTGGGTTTTTGGTTCTGTACTGACCCCTAGTGGTCAGAAATCACTTAATGCAGCTTTAAAGGTGTATATCCCAGGTGGTGCCACCCTGCAGTTTCACTCTGCTATGCACAGTTTACAGAAACCTCAAACTGCAAAGACATCCGGAAGACCAAGTTAACCTTAAGTTAATCAATATAATGACGAGGTTAGAGGTCACAGGTCACAGGTCGATAACAACAGGTGGGATGAAATATTCCTGCAGCTACAGAAAGATCAACCTAATTTCTCTTCCTGTTGTGCTGAACCCCTCAGTGGCCGGGGCGGGAATCTGACTGGGTGTCTGCTGCCATCTAGTGGGTGTTTTCACACACTGCACGAGGCTTGAGTTACTGAAACCTTCTTTTCTAACATGGTTTCCTGTGCTATTACATCATGTCTGCATAAAAACAAACCTTGCCCAGTTGAAGACCTGTTTTTCTTCGTTGTTGTAGCGATCATGGTTCAGGTTCCTCCTTCAGAAGCTGCCACAATGAACGTCAGCTCCTACTGTCCTGGATGTCTGAGTTTCACCAGCTGATTACAGACGTTAGTTAAACTCAGTACATGAGTTTAGACAAACATGAATCTGATGAAGGTGAATTTTAAACAGATTCGTCCCTCGGGCTGATCTGAAGGTTCCACAGCCTAAATGAATGAAGTAACTCTACTACAGAAAAAGTTGCTCTGAAAATAAAACAACTCTTCAAAAAAAGCACAAAGCACTGTAAAAAAAAAAACAAAACAAAGAAAAACAACAACAACGAAGCACTAAAAACAACTGAAAAAAACACAAAACAGGGACACACTTCACCAAAGAGCACAAAGACATTTCCTGTTTCCCATCTTCACTGGACACAATTCACTGTTGTGATACTTGTTTTCATTGTTTGCTTTAGTCTCTTGTTTAGAGTGCTGACTCTTGTCCCTTCTAAACATAAATCACATACAGTTTTTTCCCATTTATCCATTTTATTTTTGACAGGTATTTTTTCTGTACTCATTCCGTCTTTGTCCTTGTGACCACACCTGAGTTAAGAGCTGATTGAACACCCTCTCTCTCTCCCCACCTGTTTCCGTCTGATCACGGTCTGTAAGCTTTTCTGATGATTGTCAGAAAAGTCCTGATTGTCCTGTGTAAAAGGTTTGTGAGGCATCAAATGGCCAATCAGTGGTTTGATATCACTGATATTTTTGAACTTGTACTATGGACAATAGATGAGACTTAACCAATGTATTTACAGTTCAAACAATATACATATATATTATTTCTATATTCCTCAGTGCTCAGGCAGCTGATTAGTGCAGATGATCAGGTCTGACACACATAATCAACCATCAGCTCCGAGAACAGTCAGAGACCAGATGGTTTGGGATCCAGCAGGTGTCTGCTTTCATTTCCCTCTCCTCCTCTTCACGCTCGTCTGACAAGAAGACAGAGTTCTTCCTCTGGTGTGGAAAGAAATGTTGCTGACTTTGTCTGCAGTATATTAATCAGCTCCTGTAGCTTTGGTTTCATGAGAATCATCAGCAGGAGCAGCACCGTCCTTCTCTCCTAAACATTTGAAAAATGTGTAAAAATTGTATAAGAATTTGATTTTGAGCTGCTGTGACGATGAATGTGTCTCCCAGTAGCAGAACAGTGAGAGCTCTTCAGCTTAGTCTCACAGTTACTGAAAATATATGATTTTTTAAAAATCTTTTTAAGCTCCTGTAAAATGACATATTCTCATATTCTCACTAAATCTTTTAAAACAATATGTTTCTCTGTCTCAATACTTTTACAATAAAAGACGAGCAGACACAGGGCTTATATAAAAAATTAGACCCCTTTTTATTGTGTTGTCATATATAAAAGAAATACAAAAAAGAAACATCGACACCGGGCGAGGGTCAGAGCGGGACAGGGTTTCTGGGTTTTGGGCGGGGGTGGGTCGGTAGCCGGGCGACATAAAAAGGGGAAGTGGAAACGACAGGAGGAACGTCAGACAGTCCGAGGGGATCAGTCAAACAGACATCGAACAGATGAGGGTGGATGAAAACAGAACACAGCGGTCCCATCCAGTCCCTCCGTCCCTCACCTCCTCCTCCTCCTCCTCGTGCTTCTGGTACAAAGTGGAGTTTCAGTTCTACAAACATTCATCAAAAGCGGAGCTGATTCAGGAGGAAGAAATAATCTCATTGGTTGAATGAAACCTCAGTGGGAGGAGCCACAGAAACGTTTTGGCACTTTCTGGAAAACCTGGAAAAGCGAAAAGAAGTAACCTGGAAAAATAAGGTGAAAATATGGAAGTTCAATTCAATTCAATTCACCTTCGCCTTCCACAATCAAAACTGTCTCAAAGCGCTTTACAGAGACCCAGGACGTGGAAGTCATTCATTCGTACCTGATCAGCAGGCTAGTTTACCGGCTTAGCCAGAAAACCAGTGTTTGAACTTGTAAACGCAGCTCAGCTAATCCAACTATTAACATCATGATGTTCGGTGAGTAGCATCCAACCCATCTAAAATGAGTATGGAGCATGTTTCTCCAGATATCCCGCCTTCACTTAAGGTGCCCTGTGAAGTTTTCTTGTAAACACAGTTTCTATTTACATTCAGTGTCTGTATCCTTGAGGTTTAATGAACTTGTTGAGTGCGTTTCCTTCCTCATGAAACATTTTCCAAACTGATTTAAGTCTGAAACCTGCACTGTTTACATCACAGTCTCCCTCTTCCCTGCCTTTCCTGGTGCATTGTTTGTTTTTTTGTTACCTGCAGATCAGCAGGATGAGTCCTGTTTGTTTGTTTACACAAAAACAAACAAAACAGGCACCCACGTAAAAACGTTGCTCCATAGTGTTGCTAGTGGACACAAACTGCACAGGGTACCGTTTAAAGCAGGAACATAGTTCTCTGGTTTGCATGTTTGTCTTACTCATGTTCAAATAAAGTTTTAAGGTTAGGTCTTTGAACCCACCTTACGGCAGCAACTGGATCACCCCATCTGATGTTTAACACTCAACATGCAAGATGCAATTTACAGCATGATATCATTCCCTCTCGTGTTAATTTTGACATTTAATGAATGAAACTAAAGCGATTCTCAGGACTCATGCACGAGTGTGTGTGAGCCCTGTAGACACAGTGTCAGGGCGTCACTGCTTAGAGCTGCAGAGACATGTATGAGTATCATGGAGAACCATAAACATGGTTGGAACGTTTAAAAAGCTTTGTCTGGAACCCAGTAACAGATTCCACCTCAATGACTCCACTGCCCAATCAAACTGCTTTAACCTCATTTTTGTTTGGACTAGTTCTGGTACAGGAAGCTGATCTTGCCTGCAAAGCTCTGATTGGTCAGGTGCTGAACTGAAACTGAAACTGAATAAAAAAAAAACTAGCTCTGAATCTGCAGTGACTCAGAGTCTGGAGCCCAGGTTACGTTTCCAGTCCTGGGATGCTGAAGTTCATCTGCTTTTCTAGTGTGACTGTATGTTAATGTAACTCAGATTAGTCAGAAAACCACTGTTCTTTATCTCCACCCACTGAGGTTTAACTCAACCACTGGAGTTATTTTTGCCTGAGGAGCATCTCTGCGTCTGAGAAACCTGCGTGGAACTAAAGCTCCAGTCTGCTCTTCAGGACAGCTCAGTCTTATCGGCTACTTCTGCGTGATGCCCCCCTCCCACCTCGGAGCTACCAGGCGCTAACAACGTCCTCCGGTTGTAGTGGTGGTGGCCCTTCATGATGCCCGAGTTGTTGTTCTCGTTGAGGATTTGCTTTTGCTTCTGCCGGTTGAGAGACTGCACCAGGCCGAGCACCACGGCCGCCAGCGAGTACTGGCCGGTGATTTTGCGCGGCTGCAGGATGAGCGGGTTCGGCTGCACCCGGCCCAGCAAGAAGTGCGTTCGGATCTTGCCCTCCTGCTCGCTGATGCCCTTCACGTAGATCTCGCCGCGGTACTCGAAGGCAAAGCCGCGCTCCTTCAGGATCAGGTAGGTCTCCTCGGGGACCTGGATCTTGCCGCTCACGCCTGTGCTGTCCATTCGGCTGGCCAGGTTCACCGTCTTCCCCCAGATGTCGTACTGCGGCTTCTTGGCGCCGATCACACCCGCCACCACCGAGCCATGAGCCATACCTTCCACAGACAAACAAGTGATCCACGATTTCAGCTGCACTGTGAATCAATGCTAACGTGTTGCATCAAAGCAGGATTCCTTTCTCGTTATAACCTGACAAACTGGTGACTTGTTATAAAGAGAACAAAACAAAAATGTGAGAAAAAAAGGGACAAAAAGGAAAACAAGAATAAAAAGAAATGAAAGAATGAATCTCTTCCCTGAATAACTCTTACCGATCCTCAGCTCAAAGTTGTTGAAGGAGTGCTTGTTGATCTCCTGGATGCTCTCGTTGAGGGCGATTGCAAAGTCCGCCAGCGCACACAGGTGACCCCACTTATCTTCACATTGCTGTGGAAGGCAGAGGAGAGGAGAAGAAGAGTGTGAGTCAGCTGACGCCAGGACGAGCCGGGAGGCGGCGCGTCAGAGATGAAAGTGGAAAACTGTCTCTTGAGGGATGAGATGAGCTGTGCTGACGTTTCAGAGGAACGCCAGCACCGCAGCATGTCTGACACCCAAAGTACATTTTCATTTCAGCTTTTAGTTCCTGACTTGCACTGTGAATTAAATGGTAAAGTTGTAGATTGTAGGTTGTGTATTATTTAGACCAAATGCTTGTACAGCGAAGATATAAAGTATTTTAACGTGTTTAGTTTCTTTAAAGAGTTTGTGTAACTCAAGGTAAAATAAAGCATTACTTTGACATCTGCCCAGACGTTCAGGTATCATTCGCAGCATTTAAGAAAAATTCAAACTACATCAAGCTTGTAAGTCCTGGATAGAGAAGTGTTTCACCGGGCCCCCACCTGAGATATTTAAAGATCCAAGATCTATTGCTTTTGTCTTACTAGACTAATAATAATAAAAAAAAAACAATTAAAAAAACAGCTCTTGATGCAGGTGGTGCAGGGTCCAGGTCACCAGCACTAATATCACTTTTGTGGACACTGGGGGACCTCACCTGTTTTTCAGGCGACAGACCGGAGACGGCCATGTAGGTGCTGCCGATGGTCTTGATCTTCTCGATGTCCTGGAAACGGTCCTCACCCAGCAACTGTGACAATTGGTGCAGAGAGAGAGACTTTGAACATGGGTAAGAGTTTATTATTCTCATGTGAAAAAACTTTTGCTAAACTCGATCAGCTGCCCACACAGATGGGACTCAGTGAGTCTGAAGACATCCAAAAGGGAATTCGTCCAGTGATTGGTCTGTGCTACATGTAATCCTGCCTTCTGTCGCTCTGCTGAGTAACTGAATGATCTCATACACCAGAAAAGACATATGAACTACTGAAGACCTAATAAAGGGCCTATGGCTGAACAGTGACAGTGTCGTCAATACATTTGACGGCTGCTTGTTTCACCACACAATAGAATCTGACCATGTTTGCAAGCAGCTTGAACAGAGAGCAAACCGTGCACAAAGCATGAGCACCAACGTAGCTGAAAGAGTAAACTGCATCAAGAGAAAACTCCAGGAAAAGAAAAACTTTGTTCCAACACCTTGACTATTCTGAGCTGCAGCAGACTGTAAAAGGAACAGCAGATAGATCAGAACTTTTAACGATTAGATGCTGTGGATGCTCACATACATTTAAGCGCTTTGCTAACTGTCTCTGCTGCTGATGTTATGAACCTCTCTGCCATCGTACTCCCGCGTTACAGAGGAAAGAGAAGTGTGCTTGTGTTTGAGGGTGAACGAGGAGTGTGGCCTGAGGCAGCCGAGAGCTCAGTTACTGTCTGTCTCTGCTCTTATTAGACACTTTGACATTTTCTGTTGAAAACTCGATCAGGACCGAAAGTTCCTCCAGACTTCGGTCTGTTCCCTGGGAACCAAGATGTGATGAGAGTTTCTGAAAACTTCAGCAGGATCGCTAACTCATACTGAACCTGAGGCAAGTTTTTCATCTTGTACTTCTACTTTCTGCAATCTGTGATTCTCTGTGCCCGTTTCTGAAGTCAGCTGCCAGGACAGGTTTTTAATGTGCAAAATCTAATAAATCCAGGCCAAACTTAATCCCGAATTTAAAGATATCCTGACTTTAAACTGCAAGCCTGACTTAAAGTCAGTTATCCACAGCAGAACATGGTTTTAGAGCGAAACCTTAACTGACATTCAAACTATGGCAAATCTTAAAAAATCCATCTTGGTATTCTGCTTCCATATCTTGTGAATGTGACTGTTGTTTTCTGTTTGGAAAAAAAAGCCTTGTGATAACCTGCAGACGTGAGTCTCCTGTTGTTTCTGCCTTCGCATTAATCATTCCGGAAGCGCTTTGGAGAATAAAATGAACGCTTTACTCAAAAATGGAGGACACTGACGTCGGAGGTGGACCCCTGCATGTCAAAAAGCTGGGCTGAAGTAGAAGTGGGTGGACTTCAAAGTCCACAGCCTCACCTCGTCAAAGTCGGCGATGATTTCGTTGAGGAGCCTCAGGCACTCGACTCCCTGGTTATTCATCTCAGTCTGGGAGTAGAAGTCGGCGAAGCCCGGGATGGAGGCGAACATCACGCCCACAGCGTCGTAGGACTGCGAGTACAGCTCCTGTGGGAACAGATGGCACAGAAAGAACGACTGTGGTCATGTTTTCCACAATGAAAAATAATTTCACTCATCGCTTTTGTTCCTACACAATTTATCTGAAAGTCGTCAAGTCTTTTGGCCTCTGCAGTGTAAATGTGACTGTCTAACAGCAGTGAACTGCCTGCACTATAGCAGGTGCTGGTCATGAGCTGCATGTGTAAACAGGTAACAGGAACGTTTGCTGTATGAATGTTGCGGCAGATGAAGCTGCAGCTGCACTACACTGTCTCCTCCACTGGGAGGCAATGCGGACACATGTCCAGAAGCTGTGTCGACCTGCTGACATGAAACAGCACGACCTCGCATACTGATGCCACATGCAGTAATTAATCATGTCGTTATGTGAATATTTTAATAATTGGCTGGTAAACATAACGTCCAGCCAGAGTTCAACATGTGGACTAAATAATGCAGGAGAAGTCAGGCTTCTCTCTCTCTCTCTGCGTTCTGCTTGACTTTTTAATGTGATTACGCACTTATGAAAATAAGCCTCTGACTTTATTGTGTCATCCTCCCTGAAATTATACACACTTAATGAGCTCAGTCAAATGTCAAAGCCTCAAAGTGAAAGTTGGAAAAAGTCAAACTAATTTAATTTCTTGGTTCTTCTCTTTGGAATCACACCAGTCTGTGTTCTGAGGTTTTTTGGGAGGTTTCATCCTCAGATGGATACAGAGCTTCAATGCTCCTCATCACAGATCCTCTGAGTCTGTGTGGGGTAGAGATCTGGTGACTGAAGGCCAGAGCATATGACTGACATCGTGTTTAAACTCATCAAACCCTTCAGTGAGCCCTCGTGAACGAATTGTAAATGTGATTCAGAACTGACGAGGTTCTTTTCGAGGCCGGAACATTCTTTTATACTTATATGTACGTACAACTTGTGTAACTTTCACTTTACACAAGCTTCACTACAGGAGTTGCATCAGCCAATCACCTAGCTGTCACCACCGAGTTTTGTCTGCTCATGATGCTGTTTGAGTTCTGTTCGCATCACATCAGAGCTCAAACAGCATCAGCTCTGTGTGAAAGTTATGAAGTTTGATGGAGTTTCATAAACAAATTAACTGAACAGATTACAGTACATGAACGTCTCCACCTGTAGGCAGATGTGTGGTTACCCGGTGTTCATTCCATCAAGGAAAACTACAACAAAAAAACATTCGCCGACAAGCTCTACGATAAAAACAAGACAAAAAGTAAATAAAAAGTACGTTTTCAAAACAAGAACTATGATGAAATGTGTGACGTCTGACACGTTCGACAGCTGGAGCCTCAAAATGCTCAGCAGACGTGAACATTAAAGATGCATGACAGACTAAAATGTGACTGTCATGAAGGTGACAGAATAAAACGTTTTCAGCAAAGACCACGATTAAAACTGAATGAAAATCAGGTGAAAGATCCTCAGAAGTCACTGTACAATCCTCAAAGACTTATTTAATGCCCACAACAACAACTGCTCAGAATAAAAGCTTCAATCAAAAAATACCTCAAACTGAAAATGTTGATATAAATGACACTCAGCTTTCTGTCACCTGATTAATTCCAAAGATCATCAACACCTCTTCAGGGCTGTAGGAGCCTATTAATAACCCAGTGCTCCAGCATCTAAATCACGGAACAATAAACAGCCTGATTAATAATGTAACGAGTGATTAGGACCCAACCTATCCTAATGGATGCATTTTTAATCATGTCCTTTTTAATTAGGAACAGGCATGGGAGCAGAATGATATCAGCTCTTCTCTGCTGACATTCATAATTCATGGGCCGCTCGCCTTTTGTTCAGGAGGCAACGGAAGATTGGCGGAGTCGATAATGAAGGAGCCCGGCGAGGACAGACGAGGACAATACGGCGATTTGACTCCAGCGTGTGATAACTGTCCTCTGTGCTGACCAATACAATCAGTCAGTGTCGAGCTGGTAAATGAGGAGAGCGCAGCAGAACGGAAGAAAGAAAGAAAGAAAGAAAGAAAGAAAGAAAGAAAGAAAGAAAGAAAGAAAGAAAGAAAGAAAGAAAGAAAGAAAAAGTTTTCCGCATTAAACAAAAAAAGCTAAAATATTTCACTTACGTTTTTGTCTTTAACTAATTTCAAACCCTCCTGATGGATATTTAAAATGATTTGTCCCTTTTATCTTAAGTGCCGGCAGCTCATGTTACAGAATAACAGTGACGTTATCAGACAGTCTCTGATTATGATGTTTTAAAGCTTTTAACGTGTAATTAATCTTACAAATCTCATTAAAACCAATGATTTTATTATTTTAACATCTCCTGGATGGATTGACTCGTTCAGGACAGATCTTCATGGTTCACAGAGGACAAAGAGTTCTCTGACCCTCTGTCTTTTCCATCATGGGGTCAGTGTTATTTACAAAGTAAATCAATCAGCTGTACTTTTGAGATCTCTCACCCAAAGCTGTGACCCTCAAGAAGCAGTATAGAAAACGTTAGCATGCTGATGTTAGCATTCAGCTGAAAGCACACAGCCTCACAGAGACTGTGACTCTAAACTCTTTGTCCTGAGAGGCATTAACCAGATCTCTCACTCTCAGCAGATGCCCTTTAAGTCAGTTCATCGAATCTCTGCTCTGCCAGCACTGAACCCGTCAGCTGTCCATGCTGTTACTGTGAAGTGGAAACGTTTAGGAGAAACAACAGCTCAGCTCCACAGTGATGAGCCACACGAGCTCACGGGACGGGAAAAATCAATTGTCCTCAGTCACAACACTGAGAAGCACCGAGCTGCCTCACGAAGCGGCCGAGCAGAGGTACACAATCCTAAGATTGACGCCACGTGTCGGCATGAGAAAGCTGAATCTCACTGCCACTGGACTCTGTAGCACTGTTACTATTGTTTTCCCAGTCTGAACCTGGGAGAACCTGACCTGCCTGCACAGAGCCCTGACCTCAACCACCTTTGGGATGAATGTGAATCCTGCCTCTGAGCCAGACCTCGTCACCCAACATCAAAGTTCGACCTCGGTACGGCTCTTGTGGTTGATTGGGAGCAAATCCACTGACCCAGGCTGCAATGTTTGAGTGTCCACATACTTTTAACCATCTAGTGTATGTCATATTGACCACAACAAACTTCTGGGATCTGAGGTGCAGTGGTATGGTTTGGAAAAAGGGGTCAGCAGTGGTGTAAAGTTCACTCAATGTACAGCAAATGGGTTTAAACATGCACAGACGTGCCGCAGCTTTACAGAAGACCCATCAGATTTGTGTGTTAATGTGTGTGTTCCCATGTTAGACTTTTTAATGTGCGCAGAACAGCTCTATTCAATGGAAATTAAAAGTACAAAAGGAAAAGGGCAGATAGATAAGATGAACAAAAAGAGAAAGTTTGTAAAGTTTGACTCCGGAGAGTTGGACCAGCTGAGTCACGGCTGCGACACACAGACAGATCAATGTGTTCTCCGATGCTGACTGACAACATATTATTAAAATCAAATCAAATGCATGCCACCAAAAAAAAAGAGCTCTCCAGCTCCACAAAAGTTTCCGGCTGAATGAACCGCCCCACCAATTCTCTCTCTATCTGTACAGCTGTGTGAAAAGCAATTAGAGAGCCTTTTCTTTTCCTGGCGGGTTGGAACACAGAGGCTCAGGGAACGAATTGTAAAGAACGCAGGGGACTATTCTGGAACAGGTCCTCGGTGAAAAATGAGGTGAAGCGTGCAGATGCGTGAGAGGAGGTGGTGCTGTATAAAAACTCTGAGCTGAGTACTAATGTACTGAGCTTCAGATTTAAAGGACATGGGTCTTATTTTCCTAGTTCTGTCCATCTTTTCCATTTTCCATACCTTTCCAAACTGTCCGTTTAACAGCTTTGACCAGCTGACGTAGTGTCATGATAACAGAGGTGAGGTATTATTTCAGGTCCTGTCACTTTCGGTCTGAGCTACAAATAAAGTGGTTTACATAGTTTTCAAACATATGTCATGATCCATTTCATCTTTTTGGTAATATCACCCAGATATCAGCAACAGCTTCATGCAATTCGAAAATAACTGAAGGAAAAAAATGTACAAAACTACAAAAATAAGACTCGACCGGAGTTTTCCTCAAGATTCCTGCTTTCTAAACTGGCTTATGTGGATTTATGTGCGTTTGAAAGTGAACTTTGACACTCAAATTAGTCTGAGACAGATAATCTGTCACAGAGAAAGGTCACACGTTAATGCTGAAGGAGACACAGTGAAAAAACTTCCCGGTTGGTGCGTTCCAGTGTTTGTTACAGGGTCTGACATCTGAAATATGAGAATGAGCAACGAAAAGAACTGCTGTAAAACCAAAACCGTAATCCATGAAAAGATTACGGTCAATTTGACTCAAGTTTGGGAATGAGCCTCCTCAAGGACACCATCAAGATGATGATATGGTGACATGACTTTTGATAAAAAACAACAAATAAACAATAATAAAAAAACAAAAAAACAAAGACATAGTCAAGTATACATTTACGTAAGGGTGGTTCGTGTAATGGAAACAATCAGACTGCCACTGTGACAAAAAAATGTTAACGTATGAGTGAAGTTTGCACAGACCTCGTTGTCCCGATCCTTCTCCAGGAAGTGGCGGGCCACGTGGCTGGGCAGGATGTTCCTCAGCATGTTCTCGTTGTGTTCTCGCAGCTCCTTCATCTCGTTGATCTCCTCTTTGGCCTGGACGCGCCACAGGAAGTCCAGCCGGGCCGTGTACTCCAGCTGAAGGCAGAAGAAACACAAAACAGACAGAAAAGTTAGTGAAGTGTTGCTGCTCCCCACATGATCATTGCTTCTTCTGCCTCCGCCCTCAGTTCTGTTTTATTCAGGTCTAGATTATTCTGCTGAGGAGCCAAACAGCAATTTATCTTCCATGGACAACGTTTCAACCATGGACATACTGTAGGTTGCTCTGCCTTTGCAGTACTATACAAGTATTCTTCTGACTGTAGCAACGTTTTGTAATGTATGACTGTAATGTATATGGGTTTTGTGTATTTTCCAGTAACACAACACGTACTAATGGAGCCTGCAGTAGTTCAGTCAGGCACAGACGTCATTTCATAGTCACATATTCCCACAGATCCTCCAGTCATGTATGTTCACAACATAATTCTCACAGCAGGAGGTCCATAGTCTGCTTCCAACGCTGAGCTCTGCATCTGCTACACCGCTGCCTGCTTTCAGATATTTAACTCCCTCCACCTGTATTGTATTTATTTGTATGTTAATTTTGAATATTTTTTAATGCGTTTGTGCTCAGTGATCGTTGTACTGAAGAACTCAGACAATTCAGAATTACTTTCCATTTTATCCGAAGGTTTCATGCTTCTTCTCAAGCCTCTCAAGGACCTGAAAAATCCCTGCTCCTTTTCTTCCTTCACACCCCTTTTTGGACTTTCCAGACAAGTCTGGCACTTTGTTAATCACTTAATTGCTTACAAAAATTAACCAAAGATCAGGAGAGAGTCTGTTGTTTACTTCATTTGGATGATGGAAAAGCCGAGCTGCGTTTCTGGAATGAACAGCTAAATTAAAAAATCCGTTAAAGGTTGGATCAATTATGAAACACAAGAGAGCACGATCAATCTGAAGCGCAGCAAAAAGGATGCTAATAAGCAACACAAATTGCTTTTCTTAATGCACAACTGATACAAAGTCATTTCAATACATCAGAGCCAAACTAAAGTTGTTAGCATTTAGTGTCTGCTTGTGGGAGAGAAGAGGAGAAAAAACATCCTTGATATTGAAAATGAAAGTCGGGGGCAGGCAGATAAGCCTGTGAGGATTCAAGCGTCTCTCTCTGTCGACTGGTGGAAACAGTTTTGTGATTAATCGTGGTATCAATTAGTACCTTAATCAAATGAGTGAGTAAGAAAACTTCAATCAGATTTTCCGTTTTTCTAATTAAGAATGCAAAGCCTGCAGGGCTGGTGTGGCGGTGGGTTAGTGAGATGGTGGCCGGTGAAATAACGGGTCACTCACACGTTCATTCAAAATGGCTTCTATTAACCCTCTGAGAGGTGGAGAAAACATGCTCTGCTCCTCAGTGCTAATAAACACTTTACTCAGCATGAGAGCTGCTGTCATCTCACACATTGTGTTATTAGGTTTACTGCAGAATAATGTCCATCTGTGCAGTCATATGTTGTGATCTGACAGCCTGTTACCCAGCCACGGTTCGAATGTGTGACGATATCAGACACTTCCACTGAGTGCTGTGCAGGCCAGTCGGGTTCTGTCATCGCTAAAATCTCTTTTAACATTACGGAGATTTTAACAATGACCTAAAGCTGCATGCACTCACAGCCCTGTGGACATGTACCAGTCTGTGAAAGTGAAAGAGTTCAGAAGTGGAGCGAAGTTATTTTCCTCTTAGTGAGGACGTCAGGGTGGATGGCTGGACATAAAGTAACGTGTCTCTGACATCAGAGACTGTGGACTCCCGTGTCCTATCTACAGCTTTTATCTAAACATGACTCTGACCTTCCTCTAACTTTAGCCAAGTAATTTTAGCTGCCTATACCAAACCAAACTCATGGCTTCTTACAAAACACACTGAAAAATCTTATTACATTTATGCTGTGGTATTACTTCTTCTCCTTGATGAAAGTATTTGATTTCTTCTTATATTTCTGGGGCCATTAGATAACAACCATGATTAATATACTTATCTTAAAATGATTTCTTAGAAAAGTAGGGGGTCAAAAAAGAAACCCTAATCATTTCAAAATAAGAGCCTTGTCTGCAGCCTTGTAATGAAATGCTTCATGTTCGCTGTGCTTGATAACGTAATTACTGCTCTGACAGGAAGCAGTGCTCATGAAGAACAACCTCATCTGGCTTCTGTGCTCTGTTGCCATTAGTTTATTATGTAAAAAGGTCTCCGGCTTAGTTTCTTCTGCTGCTTCTGGACACACAAACATCTCCTTCATACTGCTTAATCCAACACATCAATTTGTATCATTTATGGTTAAATTCACATGTGTACAGGTAAAGAGAAGAGCCTTCTCCCTGTGAGCTTCAAATTTTACTGCAATCATCTGTTTTTCCTCAAAGATTTTCCCAGGCTCACATAATAAGTTGTGCACTTGCAGCTTCAGCATAATGTAAATGGAAATGTGTGTTTTGTAGGGTATTATGAAGACATCATGCATAACACATTGTGAAGCCATCATACAAAACACTCACATTTAACAAGCGCAGAATGAGTGAGGTTTTTGTTATGAAAGAGGCTGTGAAGAAGAATAAAGGAGTGAAAGAGTCTCCTCCATCTTTCTGCTCTAATAAAATCACTTAAACGTCTCCTCTGAAAGAAGCTCTAACTAATGTTTTTACACCCTCTGTGTTTTCTCAACAATGGATGATGCTGCTGCGAGTTTTCGGCTACAAAAGGCCTGAAAAGCCTCGTCGTTGATACAGAGAGCAAACGATGAAGCTGCTTCATTATTCCAGCATTTTGTTTGGTGATACATTACCTCCGTTTTGTTTCTGTTGGATCTCTGCTCCAGGCAGCAAATGCAGCCCCGTCGCAAAATGTGAGATTTGTGATTATTGTCTGAATCGATTACAGGCTGCTGAGAATACGAGGAGAAGGAAGTCATCTGCTTTCTAAAGGACGAGGTGACTTATGCAAATGTTATTTCACTTTATTTTTATCTGACAGGTCAATTCTTCATGCTCCTCTTTACAAAAATGTCTCCCACCTCAGTTCCCCACTAGTGCCACCACCTAAATTTATTAGCCATAAACAAAGTGAGGCACCAGCACTTGCCTATAAATCAATAAATGTGACATTTCAGTCGTGGTTCATTGCTGCTGCTGATGGGAGTGTTTTAATAAAACATTGGCAAGAACTACCAGCAAGGTGAAAATGACATGTATCAACCACTGGGGGCAGCAAACTCACCGACCAATCTGCTTGTTTGATGCTATATGTTGGTGGGAGGTTTTCAAATAAACAAACCACTAGATCAATAAAACAACTATTTATTGACATAAATGTATTTTTTAAAAGAAACAAACAAAAAAAAAAAAAAACGCAGCCTGGGTGGTTTCCTCAAAAACATCTGCATTAGCCAAAATTAGTTGTATATGAGTGTAATTTTTAGGAGACAGGGTTGGAACATAACACCTGTGTCTCAGCACGAGAAATGGAAAGAGAGAGAAAAAAAGACCATTTAGAATATTCTGCAGGAAAGAGTCATTACAGAGTTCACATTGTGTTTAAACCTGGAGCATCAAACGATTAATGGATCACATTTAGCTCACTGTTAAGAGTAAAAACTGTGCATCAGGCACAAAGTCAGACCTGTGACTGTTACACACTGTGTGTGCTGTGAGTCGTCATTGTCTGTGCTTTGCCAAACAAGTGGCAGAAAATGACCCGGGGAAAATCAATATGCCACTACATGACTTCAAATGCAGCTGCTTTCTACTTTCATGGGGCTACAAAGGACCCTCAATTACAACCTTCTCTCCTCCATCTCTGACCGACGCCGAGCCGCTGAACCACATGATCAAAGGTTGCCATAGAGAAAGCATGAAAGCGACGTGGTGACACCAGTTTCCATCAGGCTGCTGACTGTGACTGCATCTTTCTAAAAATGGCTCGTACTTTGTATCAGATGTGTAAAGAACAGAGGTTTGCTTCTGTTTAGCTCTGTATCTGAGCATCATTCAGGTCAGATATTACAGCATTAAAACCTGACTGGACGGTTTTCTCTGGTGCTGATGCTGCTGACGGGTATTAAAGCGCTGATTCTCTGATCCTTTTGCTTTGTCACAGCCTGCATATGTTTACAAACAGCTCAACCAAAGAGCGATTTCCTGTCTTACAGTTTAAAATTAAAGAGGCCACAGGACTCAAGGTTAGCCAGTGTACTGCTTTGTGTATTTTCTTCTTTCTTATTACTTTATTTAAATCACAACCTTCAGATTTAAACTCCACAATTCAGGGGTTTTATCCCAAACACCCTATGTGAGGTTTTAAATCATGTTAAAGTATCTAGACCAGAAGTGTCACTGCCGAAGTCTTAAGTCTACAGCTCTGGTTTATACACATGAATCCTCAACAGGAACAGGTGGTGTCCTTGTAGCTTAGTGCTTCCCTCTCAGTCATGCAACTTAAATTGTTCCACTGGCACCACTTGGTTGCTTGTTGCCGAAATTTGAAACTGTTTAGGTGTTGATGTTGGCCACGATGGCACAGATGGAAGCTTACCTCTGACTTTTGGTAATATTATTATTTATGACTATACTCGTGTGTGATAGAGCCACGCCCACATTATTGAAAAAACACACTGACATTTTTCTAGCGAGTGATGTTATTATTTATAAAAGCGATTCATCATCTTGTTTGAGCACCATCGGGACTGCAGCTGTCTGTCTCCTGTCTGTTTATCTTCTCCTGTTATTTTTACTTCAGGTTAGCTGCTAACGCTAATTAGTCAGCTGCATAGCAACAAGAATGATGCAATGTTCCTCAGGCCCACTGCATTCCTGTTCTCCCTGTTATTTATAACTCTGAGTTGAAGAGCAGTAAAGCTGTCTTTTCGGGAGCAGAACACGGTGGTTAAAGGTTTATGTTGCACATGAAGTTTGGTCGCAACATTTTCTTTTACAGCTCAGTCTCCACAGTATCTGGTCCTGTTCAGATCCACTGAGGGGACAGGTGAACCGAGTCTCTGTAAAGACAGTGATCTCTAATTCACCAGTGCTTTTCAAAAAAGACCTCAGAGGATTTTCTGATGTGACACCTCTGAGGTTAAAGTCTGCTGTTGGTCTTACCTGCTGGCCGTGGTAAAACACTGCGAGGAGGAACATGGCCATCAGGAGCAACGATGTCTCTTTAGTTCCCAGGAAGTTCCTGTTGGAACAAAAAGAGAGGTGCATATAGAGCATCACTTTTTGAAATTAAATTTTAGAATTTTATTTAATTTGAGTTAGAGTTTAACAAAAAAGTACATGCATATCCAAATCAGAATCAGAATCAGAAACAAGTTATTGCCAGGTATGTTACACATATAAGGAATGTGGTGGTGTTGGTGTAAACAGAAAACAGACTGACAAGTCCCATAACACACGTAAATAAAAAGAAAGAAAGAAAGAAAGGAAGAAAGGAAGAAAGAAAGAAAGAAAGAAAGAAAGAAAGAAAGAAAGAAAGAAAGAAAGAAAGAAAGAACTAAGAGAAGCACAATCTGTACAAATAATGTGCAATGTTGCAAAGTATGTACAATAAGAGTTTGAAGTAATAGAAATGCTTCCTCTGGCCACATCCCAAAAGATATTAAAATAACTCATCATAGGAATCCAAGAAAAGAAGCATATATAAAAATTATTCATATATTCAGAAGATTTTATTTATGACATTTTATTTTTTAGTTTTTCTGGTCAAATAAATTTAACCATAAAAACCTACTCAAACAAAACATCTGTCAGTGCAAATATTTTGACTGCTGTGTAAAAAAAAAAAAAAAAAAAGATCAGGCTGTGAGTGCTGAAGATATAAATAATAAAACCAGTTATTTCACAGAATGATTTCCACAGCCTCCCATCAGTTCCCTATGGAGATAATACCGTATGGAAACCTCTGCTTGAAAGCGGTATAGTGCTTTTTTTTTTTTTGGCCTATCTTTCATGGCTAGATGTTCAGGATGCGTTCGTACATTGTCACTGTAAAGGTCACTGTGCTATAACTGAGAACGCCTGCAAGATGAGTTTTCTCACATTTGCAACATTTATGTCCAGAAAAAAGGTCAATGTGGCTCCCTGATGTGTCAGACAGAGAAATGAAGAGACATTAATGTACCTGTCTTTAACTTAACATATGTACTTTGTTAATATCAAAGCATTAAAGATTTTGAATGCAAATTTTTGCAATCACTACATAGCCAACGTTAGCATTAACAGCTGTTTGATTACCAGTCGAGAAGAAAATTTGCGGGTTCAGCATCAAACTTCATTCCTTTACTCACCAAGAGCTGTTTCCAGCAGTGGAAACACCAATGTTAACTCTGGTTTTGCTTCTATTTTCTCCTATGGAAGTTAGGATGCTAATAAAAACCACTCTCACTCTGGGATAGAGACCTGTAGCATCCAGTCTGCCTTTGGTCCAACATGAAATGGATGAAGAGGAGGAGTAGCCCAGAGGCCGGCCTCTAACTTCTTGTCTTGTAAATGCAACGCTATGTTGACATCAGAACATTACACTCATATGTGAGTGCTGAAGACTCAGTCGTTCCAAAACACTCACTCTGTGTTGTGGTGGACGGTGTCGTAACGGACAAACAGCGAGGTGTAGAAGGCCTCGGTGAGCAGCGAGTAGACGGCGATCATCACCAGCAGCACTGCCAACTTCAGCACGGAGTTCAGCCGCAGAAACACTGCGCACGTCACCATCGCCAGGACGCCCGTGAACACAAAATACTGGGGAGGAAAACACATTTGGTTTCATCGGGTCCATGTGCTACTTAAACAGTTTAGTCCACTCTACACTCAGACTGCCATTAAATTTGGTTCAGACATTCTTGTTCCCGCCATGAACTGTAATAACTTTTGTTCTAGCGCCACCATCAGGTTTAATAATTTAGATTATGAACAAATATCTGCAAAACTAGTAACACCTTCATCAGCCTCAGCTGAGAGTCAGAGTCAGTTAGCAAACGTTAGCATGCAAACATGCTACACTAAGATGAACATGAACATTAAATATTATAAGCAGTGAACAAAGTGATTCTAGGGAAAGTCACAGTGGAACGTTTGAAAAAATCAACTGCTCAGCCTTCCTGTGCTTTCTCTATGACTGCTCAGCCTTCCTGTGTGTTCAGTTTTTAAAGCGATACTTCAGTCAGAAGTGAATTCCCTTAACCTTAGAGAAGCTAAAAAGGAGATATTTAAAAGCAAAATTGTCAAAACTGAAGCAGCTGAAGCCAAGAGATCCTGAATTTTAGTCTCTCGTATGGGTAAAAAAAATCTGTAACTGTTTATGTATCTAAAAACAGCTCTTATGCACACACAACTTTCTTGACCCTCGGGAGTAAATAAGTTTGTGATGTGTATGTGCAGCGATACGTGACTCAACCCAGGCTTGGAGCTATAAAAATGCTGCTTGCTTATTGAGTCCATCAATTAGCTGCATATTGTGTGAGCAAAATAACATAACAGATATTTTCTCCCTGACGTTGTGATGGCTCCATCGGTCGCCGTTGTCTGACGGGAGACCTCCCTCTGGGTGCGAGCAGATGTCGAAGATGTTTAATTCATCATTTTGCCGCTGTCACACAAGTGAAAAAACGCAACAGATGGACCTGACTGCAAAATTCAGACACTTCATTTAGCCGGTACCTCTGGGTAGAAGCAGATGTCTGGGATGGAGGCTGACTCGTTGTACGTCTGGTTCCTGAAGGTGCTGGACTTGTCGAAGTCACACCACAGCTGTGAGAGACCAACAGGGGGGATTATTTTGTGCAGTATTAAACCGATGCTGATCAGCGTAGAGAAACCCAGAATTCCTTTTCATAATTTTTTTTTTCATTAAGGCTTTAATCTTTCATGATGCTTGTCTCAGAAATTCACATCTGATTTGTGAGTCAAACGGGTGAGATTCAGCTCTCGGCATGAAGCTGCTCGTTTCTGACCTCTTAAAGAAATAATCAGCAGCACTTTCATATAAATAAACAGCTGATGTGTTATGGGAGACGGTGTCCAGTTTCTGAGAGAAGCGCTCTGGGAGCTCCTTCCTGTCACGTAGGAAGTGATGCAGTGAAATTTCTTATTTGTTTGATATAAATAAATGAGGGTTAGTATCAGAATTTCCACAGAGTTTAGCCTCAAGTTACAAAGCACTTTACAGGGGAGGGACACGAATCCTGATCTCCAATGTCAAAGTCCTGGACACCATTCAGACACTGCTGGCTGGTTATTAACATTAATAACTCAGAGTGTAAATGGATAATTTAACAAATCCTCGTGATTTTGAATTTTTCCTTTTTGACTGACTGAACCTTTTCACAGCGAATGAGGCCTCAGGTTTGTATAATATTCTCTGCTTGCAACCTTGCAACACCAAAGGCTGATTATCAGCTAGTTTCATGTGCTTCAGTGAAGTAATGACTTGTGTCTTTTAGATGCCGCCCGCTGAAGAACAGAGCCGACGTATCTGGTAAATTAGGGTCGATGAGGTCGAGCTTTCACACAGTAAAAAATAAGGCTTTTGAATTAATTAATCTCAAAGTAATGAAAGAGGCTGTTTGACTCTACCACAACAGAGACAAACTAATCACATAATCCTTTTTTTTTTTAAATTCGACCATGATGTAATTTAATGTAAAAATGCCTAAAACACAGCATCTTGGTGTGATCGGTCATAGTGAAGTTGTTTCTTACATCTTATAGATATGATTTTTTTTTTTTTAATAATATCTGAAGGCCTGATTTGGTGAAATTTATGGATATAAGTTCAATGTTTTGCAGAATCGGTCAAAGGGAGAAGCGTTTTGGATGAGAAGTGAAACGTCTTCAAGAACCTTAAGCAAGTCCAGTTTCCTTTATATAGAACTTAGAAAGTCCAGCCTAAAATACAAGCTTAATTTTATATCAAGACACTAAGTCAAAGATAAATTTAAGAATAGCATTCAATAATGTAATATAACATATGCTAAAGTGATGTAATGCATTGAGACGTAACATCATGCACTTTGCCTCCAGTCTAATGGGGAGCTTTCTGTTCACTTTAACAGGAAGGTTGCAGCTGTTGGCTTTGGACAGTACTCTTTGGAAAACAGAGACGAAGCCAAGTCAGAAAACATAAACACTGACTCTATAAACATTCACACTTAAATAATAATCTGGCACTGGAAACAGAACTCACTATATTGATCATGGCTGCCAGGAAGTTGATAAGGATTGAGACAAAGATGATGACATTTCGCGCGGCGTAGGTCTCATTGATCCAGCAGCAGGCTTTGCGCAGGACCAGAGGCAGACACTTGTAGTCCTCAGCTGTTGTAACTAGGACCAGGCAGGAATGGAGGACGATGAGGACGGAGAACTGGATCACCATGGTTACCATCCTTCAGACACACAATAAATGGCAAAATAATAACAATACGATCAGCTGTGCGCTGAGGCCTTACACAACATGTACTACATTTGTAGAGAACTGGACTGGACTCTGGACTTTCTCAGCACATTAAAGCAGGACAGAAAAGATCCTGACATATGTCTCTTCACGTCAATATCTGTCACATATTTGTTGAGTTTAACGTGCTGAATTTCACAGAAATGCTGTGTCTCGTATATAAGACTAATTTAATTTCAAAATCATGAGATCCATGTCTCATAATGACAAGAAAAAGAAAGCGATCCCATAACCTATATTAGTTATTTGGGGCGAACAAACACTCCAGTGGTCAAATTCGAGTGTAGAACACAAGATATACGTAGGAGACTTACACACTTCTATGGCAAAGACTCGTAGAAGTTGTATTTGACAAAGTGCTAAAGTGTGTTCTTCCAGTACATTAGTAAATACATTTACTCACTTTGAATGTGTATAATATCCAGTTTTAAAACCTTTTAGCATGTTAGAAAGACAAATAACTGATGATCTAAAAGTCAGCCTGGAAGTGTGTCAGTCCGTTTTTGTTGTTTTTTGTTTTTACCTGGCAGAGGGAAGCAGGCTTTGGATGGTTGTGATGAAGATGAGCACGATGAAGGCGCACACCAGGTTGGACTTAAACACCTCGTCCCTCATCTGGGAGTACTGCACCGTGAAAGGGAGGAGAAGGAGAGAAAGAAGGAGAGAAGAGGAGGTGAGGAGAAGATGGAGAAACAAGTTTTCAGACGAACAGAGAAGGCCGAAGACACTGCAATGCACCTCAAACACACCAATGCACTGCCACAGATGCATGCAACAGTTCAAACACAAGCGTTAGAGAGAGACAGGAGCCGGTGGGTTAGCTGTGGGGTCCTGGGGAAGGTGCGAAGCTGACAAGCACAAAGCTAGTCGTTAGCCGCTAGCTGTTAGCCGAGTCAGAGAGACAAACTGAGAACGCTTCTCCGAAATAAGATAAACTAAGGTGGGAGAGGGCTTTTGAAAGGCTAACTGAAACCTGAATTTGATAATGAATTTTACTTTCTTTCAGAGGTTTCACTGGCCAATATCAACGCTAACGATTCGACCATGGTAAACTGTATCAAAATCAGTGGCAGTTAATAAGGATTTAATGAAAACAGCCCATTCTCAATTTTTGTTAGGTCCTTCTCACCATTTCCCCACATTTACCTACGACTGGAGTTACTGGTCACTTTGCAGTTTCAGATTTTAATTTCAACATCAGATAAATGAGGCCAACGTCATGTATCGTCTATCATGTATCTCCGTAATGTTTTCTGAAACTGAGTGCTGGAGAATTTACTGTTTTCCTTAAACTGAAAATATACATAGAGAATATACCAGAAATACTTGCTTACTTTTAGTTCAGGAAAACTGAATTGCAGGACGTGTTTTTTTCCTCTGTACTTTATGGCACTGATTTATTCCTGAGGGACCTTGCTGATCACTACATGAGCCAAACGTTTGCAGAGAAGGATCATTTTCACGTTGTCCCTCATCAGATGTTCAACAAATCGCTCAACATTTTGAGATATGTGAGATAGATGAGAAGATTTATAGAAAGATTTACCGGCAGCTCTAAAGCTCACTAATTAACAGGTTAGGATCATTTCTTTACTGTATGTATATACAATAACAGCAACTTTACAAAGTGACAAGCTGCTTAGTATTTAGGCTAAACTAAGTGCGTAGGATCTCTTAAAAAATGTACTGTAAAAATAAAAAAAATAAAAAAACTTGTCTTGTCTTATAAAGTTAACATGCATGAATGAGTATAGTTAGTTTACCACTTTCTTCTTTCAAAGTAAATTTTACTTAATTAAACTGAGTATTTCCTCCACCACTTCAGAAAAGTGAGATTGGCAGAGCTAAGCAGATTTATTTTCATTCTTTTTACTGACATAAAAGGAGGGAACTGTCTGGTGCTTGAAAACTTGAGCATTAGCATTTTCTGAAGAAAAGCCTGTGCTGGTATAAGACTCTGGACTGATGATTCATCAGTGTGGACCAGCAGCCAGACTCATCTCAGTCTAACTCTCCACCCCCGTGACCCCCGCTGCCCCGTCCTCGCTCTGTCTCTTTCTCAAAGGGTGCTGGGAAATTAGCAAGAGGATGCTTCACGTTTCATCACAACTTTGGCAAAAAAAAAAAAAAAAAAAAAAAAAAAAAAAAAGGGAAGCCAACAACAAACCCCCCCCCCCTTCCCGAAAAGGCCCACAAAAAAAAAAACAAGCTTCTTGGAAAGGTTTTGAAGCTGGCAGTGGGATTCAAAGAGAAACACAAATGTGGAGGAAGAAACGGGCCAATATGAAGGTCAACTTAAAGGTCAGAGATGGGCTTACTCAAGGAACAAAAACATGGGCGGGAGTTAAAAAAAAAGCTACAGAAGTGCATTTCATTCACCAAAGGAACAGGATTTCCACGTCTCATGATTATGACTTAACAGCTCGTAATTACAACAGCATTACCTGTGGATTATCAACATTACGTAATCAGTCAAAAGCACTGCTATCGGCTGTTTCACTGAAATTTGTTGCTATGGAAACAACTTTGGCCAGCTGTTGGCAGTGAACATTGCAGCTGTTAATAAAGCCATTTATAGTGTTTATGTACATGTGAACGCCAAAGCCTCAAAGTACAGAGGAAACAAAACAAATGAACCAAATTAACTTTAAACTTCAGTTTTCCACTTTCTTCTTAAGTAACTTCATCTTTAAGAGCTTCCAGCTTTGAAGCTCACTGAGTGAAATACTTAGATCAACAACTCCAAGACTCCTTGGATTTTTATTGTTCCATAATTCCATTAAATGGAAATATTCTTGTTGTTTTTCGTGCCATTATTGATGGACTATCCCAAAATTAAGCATGATATATCTGGTATTTTTCTGGAAACTTTAGGATCTCCAGCAGAATCTAACGTGAAGTTCTGTGGATATTTGGCTGCACAGGATTAGTTTGTATCAACTGACCCAGCATCTGATTTTAAGGGATTAATTCAGGTGGATGTCATCACAGTGCTGCCTCATGAAATAATGACTTTTAATGTTGATCCTCGTATTTTACAATACATATTCAGTGGGCTGCACAGTTTATTTAGAGTTAGAAAATTGCATAATAATTTGTAGTTTAGCTTGTAGTTTTTTTCTGTATCTATGTCTGGGTTAGGGTTAGGGTTACCTACCCCCTTAAGTGTGCTTATCTTGTTTTGTATCTTGTTTTGCGTTCTGATTGTGGTAGTCTGCTCTAGTAGTGGTCACCTCGATTATCTAGCTAAAGGTTTATAAAAAGAAACAAGATAATTATGAGATGTAAAGTCGTAATTATATTTTTATACATATAATTATATTTTTTTGAGTGAATGCAATGCGCTCCCATAAAAAGAAAAAGAAAAAAAAAGTTGAACAAGTCAACTTTTTCCACAAGACTGTAAAAGGGTAAGGGGTCCATGGCCATGGACTTTTGGTCATGAGTAAACTGAAGGGGGTTCTGCAATCTCAGCAACCTCATGCTTTTTTTTTTTTCAGAATTACACATGAGTTGATTTAATGTCTGAACACAATATTGGCAGTAACTACAAACTAAAAAAAAAATTACCCACTGAAAATAATGTGAGATTTGGGTCACCATGTTTATTCATGCACATTAGTGGAGTCTGAAGTGTGCCACTGGAATAATTGAAATAAATAAATAAATAAATAAATAAATAAATAAATATAAAATTAATCAAATTTCAAATCAATTTTGACAAAGACTTTGAAGAATGTGGCTATTTTAGATAAAAATGATTAAAAACAGGAACTCTAATGTTAAAGGAATGATAAAAAATAAAATTTTAATAACACTGTAAAACTGAATAATTTCATCACTTATAACCAGGAATAGAAAACAGAATTATTCATTTGCAAATTTATTGATCATTGTTTTTTTACTCTGAATTTATCAGTGAATCATATCAACGCAAATTCAGTTTATAATATTTCTATAATCTGTATTGATTAATTAACTGAATATAAATTAAACCTTTAGTCTATAATTATTCTGGTGGCACACTTCACACTTACTCTGTACTCTGGGAGATCAAATGAAGGAAAGTCGTGAGCGAGAAGAAAACCCCTGGACCAGTAAAGTAAATTGTATTTCATTATTTTCCCATTAAATTTCACAGCATCCCTGAGTTTGTTTGTTTTTCTATTTGTTACAGTAACTCAAAAATAAAAAACCTGTTTAACGTTTGTTTTTTCTCTGTGATACCACAAAAGTATCTCAAGTTCCTTTAGCTTACTCATGATAGGAAGAAAAATGTTGGTCATTGTTTTGCTTCTGAAAAATCTTGATCTAGGAATAGATATGAGGAGGGAGAGAGAAAGAAAAAACAGTTATCTGTCTAAAACCCCAGCTACCTTCTCTTCCAGGCTGGAGTCTTTAAACATCAGTGAGAAAGGCTTGATATGCTCTCTTCTCAACTTATCGCCACTCCGTAAGTCGATGGCGCTCTCTATTCGCTTGTTAATTTCCTCAGGACCAGAGTGGACATGCAAAGCTTGTGCGAGATGGTTTGGAAGCAGATTTATCGAATTTCTTGTTAGGGCAGCCAGAGTCTAGGGGGAAAGCACATGCACATAGAATGAACCTGCTTGTCCCCCTTTTGTTTCATTCAAGTTACAAATGAAAAAGAAGAACAGACACAGTTACGTTCATTACATACACAAAAGAAAGAGAAAATTAAGGAAAAGGAAGAAAAGGGAAGACCAAAATGCAACGTTCGCTATCAGACAAACAGCTCAGAGCAAGTCATGCATCTCTCATTCACTCGCAGCATTTTCACTTTGCACTGATGTTAGTGGTGACAGAGCTTGTAATTCAACACACATCATAACGAAGCTGTAATTTATGTCCACGGCTGTGATTGAAAAGGGGAAGGACTGGGAATGAAAACACAATAAAACACATGAAAATTAAAAAAAATAAAGCAGGTGAAGGACAAAAAACAGAGCTGAGAAACTGAATGACTTCCTGTGTCACAGACAACAAAAATATAGCACAACTCTCTCTTTTTTATCTTTAAAGGACCACACTGGTGGTTTTACATGTGCAGTCCATCAGCTATAAATCACATATACTCAAATCACTAATAATAATTTTTCACATTTAAGTTCAGATCATTTCTGTGACAATCAGTTTACAGACATTTTGAATCTTGCTGCAGACCCAGCCAAGACTTCTGAATTCCCGAGGTCAATAAAAAAAAATTATTTTACATTCATAATAAAATAATGTGTCATTTACTTATTTATAAATAGTCACATGAGTACATACAATTTATAACCTCAGTGTGCTTAGTGATCCATGGCTGCAGAGAGATAATCCACTGCCTGTAATTTGTCACTTTGACTGCTTCATTTTAGTGACGTATTATGTGGTTTGGTGCAGTAAACTTGGGAATTTCTCAGTGAAAATCAGCCTTTATATTCTAAAAGAAAAAAACAAAGACCACATTCACATTATACTTTCACAGAAGACATGTCTGGTTATTTCTTGGGTTTTAAGTTGATTTATCTGATCAGATTTTTAAAAGGGTGATTTGCAGCTTCATTTCCACGTGATGATGCTAGAACTTGGATGAAAAACCATAAAACCATCTGAATGTTGGTGGATTAGCGATTTCAATTTAATTACAGGTGGAAAAAGAAAAAAAAAACTCATGAACCTCAGTCTCCAGTGTCAGTCAGCTGCTTGGTATGCCCAGCATACCAAGCAGCCTCCTCAGGGAGGAGGCTGAAGGGTGAAGGGGATGGCTGGGTTAATTAGTGAAAACCTGCTGGTTATGAGCTCCTGTTCGTCCTGGTGGAGACGTCACTTTCACTGAACAGAAGCACTTTAGGTTAAAGAGATAAAGGATCAGAGCCATTTTCTCAGTCCCACTGACATTATCGCTCCAACATTAGCTGTGAGTTAAAGTTTGGACTGAGCCCCACAGGGCCAGCAGCCATTAAGCTGATTATGAGGCTGTTGTGTGATGATGGAGAAGTGTGTGAGAAATTCAATATATCTCCTCCCAACTCCGGCCAATCAAAAGTCTCCTCTCGTCCTGTTTAATCCAACATACTGAGATCATTTAAAGCTCAGTTCAGAATTGATGTTCTCATACGAATCTTGACTATGGGATGTTTTTCTTTCTCTCTCTTCCACCTGTCAGGGTCATTCTGATTGTCACTGGCCATCATCACAGGCAGATTTAAGCCTAATCAGTGCTGCATGGAGATTATAATGACTGCAGTTTCAAGGTTCATCGGTCAGTGTCTCACAAATCACATGAAGCTGCAGCATTTATCAGCGTCAGCAGGAAGATCTCACATAGAGAACTCTGATATTCAGACATGTAAGCACCAGGCCAGTCAAAGGACTCATTTAGTCCACATGGTAATACAGAACATTTGTTTTGAACCAAGCTGTTTCAGTAACTTTCAGTAACCACATGAGCAATGCCAAAAACTACTGAGGAAATATAATGATGTAAAAATAACATGAAATGCACCTGTTTATATGAGAAAAACTGGCTCTTCTTTCTGATCTGAGAAACAAATTAAAATATGAACCTGAGAAACGTTCTGTCTGCACACTTACTGCTTAGACCTTTCCCAAATGCCTTTCTGTTGTTTCTGTTTCTGCCTGAAAAGAGATTTAACTGAATGTAAATCGGCCGTTTTTGCTCTCAACAGTCAGGTTCATCTAAAGGCATTCTGGGAAAAGTTTGCAGTTTCAGTTCAGTTCAGAAAAGCAACTGGATTTCAACTTGAAATACTTTTATATTATGAACCTTTCATATTTTGACATGCCCCACAGATTTCCACCATCAGGTACAAAAAACGTATTTCCACACTGCTGTGAATTTCCCACACATACATATGCAGTATATATATTTTATATAGCCCCTTATTTACAGAGATTCCATGGAGCTCCATGATTCTTTCAGAACACTGCACCTTATTTTTTCAGCTTATTTTTACAGATATTCTGAGCACTATACTCTTTCCTCTGTAATTCAGCCTGATACATCCGTTATCTAAAAAAAAAAAAAAAAAAAAAAAAAAAAAATCTCTCTCTCTCTCTCCCTATATATCTATATCTAGGATTTCCCCTTTCCTTCAAAATAAAAGCTTTGCTGTGTAACATTCTT
>JBBMJY010000006.1:21577170-21588552 GCA_037833715.1 Toxotes lorentzi
TCTTTTCTTTTTGGTGCGGGCGGGGAGATCCTCTATGGAAAAAAAAAAAAAAAAAAAAAAAAAAAAAATATATATATATATATATATATATATATATATATAGGATTTCCACTTTAATTCAAAATAAAAGCTCTGCTGTGTAACATGCTTTTGTAGTGACATGGACCCTCTTTTGGGACCAGCAGGGTCTGACATGGATCTCAGCAAAGCGGGTGCAAGTCCTTATAGGCAAAGTGGATCTAATACCTCACAGACCACTTTAAAAACCTCAATGAGATACCTGCTCTCTGCCATCCGCTCACGACACGTGGGCTCAGAGGGCACTGCTGCCAGTGCTATGAGCCGTGCTGCCATGATTGTTTTTGACGTGCACGTCCCTAAAGAAGAATATGGCCTAAAGGGCACATGCTCCCATCTGTGACATTTCTCTTCTTTATAGTGGCCGGGGTGCTGCTGTGCGGAGCAGTGGCTGGCTGGCTTTATGGGAGCAGCAGTGTGGGGTTACATATATGATACATATTAATAACACAACACATTCGGCTGTTGGAAATGCCAACATATGATGCCAGGAAAAGGGCAAGTGGAGGTGGGGGGGGGCTGCAGAGAGAGGCGATGGTAAGATCAGACAGAGTGAACACAATGTAATGTCGAAGGATTTTCATCAGCTGGACGTCTCACATGTCTGGAAGTGTGACAGATTAACCAGAAAGCAGAATTCGCTGCACCATGACTTGGTGCTCTTCAAAGGATAGTGAGCAGCCGGTTATGTAAACCACAAACAAGCTGCAGGGCAAAACAAGGATCTGGACCAACGCTGAGGCACAAAGTGAGATATCTCGAAACTACAGACTGAAATTAAAACTGCTGTATATGTTAAGGGATATATTCCCATGATGTGACCTCTCCATGTGGCACCAACGACATTTTCACTCGTCGAGTGTGAGGACACCTCTAAAACTCAAAGATAAAGATTTAAGACTGCTACTGTGCACTGTAACAGAGCATGGAGTATGTCCCTTCAAAATAATGTATGAACGGAGCGTCTGAGACTGAGAGGCCGTGCCTCCATCGGCTCAGCTACCTTTTATTTCAAACATTAAAACTGATTTTCTTCAGCAGAACTAAAAGCAAAAGTCTCCAAAACCTGGCGCCAACACAGGCCAACACCAAATGAGCCTATTTCTTTTTGGCCTGGATTTCACGGTTTAGAGACACTGAGTAAGTGGGTCTTCTGAGGAAACACACAACCTCCTTTGAGGTGAAAACACTGTGACAGTGCTGTGCATCATGGGAGCCAGCAGGCACACAGTGAAGCATGAAAGAGGTAAAGACAGAGCCACTCAGCCGGGACAGAGAGCCCACACAGAGCTGGGAGTCTAATTTCAGGGCTGGAGCCGTGAGGATGAATCTTCTTGGTCTGGTAATGGCGATCGGTCGAGGACAAACCAGAGTTTCCATAATCACAGTGACGGACAGGATATGATGTCATTTATTCAGAGTTTGTTCACTGGCCTGACCGACGTGTCACTAAGCTTCTACTTATTCCAGACACACTCTCCGTCTCCTTACCACACACACACACACACACACACACACACACACCCTAATATTCTACCCTCTCCTCAGTCCAATGATGCTGAAAACTGAAACAGACCAACAGGAAGGGAGGATGGGGACCTGGAGGACAGAAAATCACCAGAGAGGGAGACGTTCAGCTCCAAGCAAATCCATGCAACAACATAAAAGACACTTCAAAACTCCTCCGAGAAGCCTTTGATATGCAAAGAGCCACTCTTTGAAATGACTGTCCTGACAGCTTTTCATTGTGCCAGAAACAAAGAAGCGCCACTTTTCAGAAACAACATTCCTCTGAATCCAAACGCACAGTTTCATCAAATGCTATAAGCTCCTGACAGGCTCGCCGGGGAGAATGAGCTGCACACAACTCATATATATACCAGAGGTAACACAGAGTTCACTGTGAGCTCATGGCTGCAGGAGATCAAACAAAAACACTGTGCCACTGCACATTTGTCACCAGCTAAGAGTGAAGACAAATTTCACTGTGTATATGAGGGAAAAACTGATTTATCATCTTGTACTGCAGCCACAGTCTAAAGACATAAAGATATGTTCATACAGTGATTAGTGCATAAGGTTATTTTTTTAATTCAACAGTTGATCTGCAGCTTAAAATCTGGCAACCGCAGCAGAGGTTCAGTTCCATAGACTTATTTTCCAAAGAGTTCATCTATGACTCCCAAAGTACAAGATATTTAACACTTTGTGCATGTCCACTTCAGTACCATAAAACCTGAAGGGAGGGGGGGCTCGTTGCTTCTCCTATTCTGGCGCCATTGCCTGAATGTCCATCCAGCGCTTGTAAGACAACCTGCCAACGTATCTACAGTCAAATATGGAGCTATATGATCTCTCTCCCTCCAATGAGAGTTCTGAAAAGGTTCTGATGAGAGCTGGTGAAGCAAAACAGCAGTGGAGGAGAAGCAGCAGGTTGTAGAGAGTCACCGGTTGGTTCTGCTGGAGGAACATTGAGTCCGCGCCAGGCGGCGTGTGTTTGGTGCTGGGTGTCCTCCAGCAGCGCAGGACGCAACAGCTCGTCCCCTCAAACCCATCTGGGGACGCAAATGTGGCCTGAATATGCAGCTTTATCCCCCTCCAGCCTGAGTTATTATGTATGATGACATGTCTGTGAGTGTGGGGGACTGCAGATACCCCCATGCAGTCTGTGAATGACACCGAGGAAAGTGAATATAAAATAGGGCTGACCATGGTGAGCGGCACACCCTGAACCTTGTCAGCTTTAAGACAAATATAATACCAACCAACCGTCACCTCAAGAATTAAAGGACTTATGTCTCAGCAGGTTTTAGAAAAACTCATCCATGAATTTGTCTTCAGTAGGCTCGACAGCTGTAATGCTGATCCAGCTCTTTATACAGAACTATTCCAGATCCAAGGTCACAAAGTCTTCCACAATAAAAAGACAAAAGAAAGACATGAAACACAGACAAGACACAAGAGTGATAAATGAAATACAGCTGATTCTAAAAGATTTTCACTCTGTCCACAAATCTTAAGCCCAAAGAGAGAAAGTTCCAAATTTAGAGTCAGGATCATCCAACAAACCCTGATCAGACCTCAGAGACCTGCTGGTGATGTAAGGCTTCAGTAGCCCTCTAACCTAGACAGGTGCCCACATGTGCTGTTCCAAAGGTGACAAAGAATCTGGATTTGGATTCTGAATGCTTTGGTATTTGTGGCTTTTCTGTGTCTTTACACTGTAGTTGATTGAATATCTTGGGAGTTTGGATGGTTTAAGAAACTAAAGGCTTCTGGGGAAGTACGATTTTTCTCTTGTTTCTGATGTTTCAAACGACTTCAGTCATTTAATTGAGAAATTAAATGATGATGATTAATCACTTATGAAAATGATGACCTGCACAGCAGCTATTAGCTATAACTTAACGCATTATCTCAGCACGTACGAAGCATGAAAAACGATCCCAGAGCAGAACCTTGGGGAACACCACAAAGCTGCACACACACAGCTGGTATTGTGTGCATGGCTGCTAATCAGTGCTCTTACTGTCATTTTAAGTTGTGGGTCAATTCCAGACCCTGAAGCCTCAAGATCCCGAAATTTCTTGAGAGAATGTGTCTTGAATTTCCAGAAATCCATGAATTTTTGAGAAGAACAGCTCAAATCCACACCCTATACACATGGTGCTAAAAAAAAAAACAATTTATAAAATAAACCATCTCAGACAAAAACCCCCAAAATGTCAACATGATGCCTCTGGGGGCTGATTTGTTGTCACGGGCAGATGGGAACACAGATAAATGAAGACGAGATGAGGAGGATGTGGATGTTAAAATGGGCCACACAATCAGAAGCTCGTCATCCTCACAAACACGCAGGCTGGCACACAGTGACGCGTTACCACGGTAACACAATCTCCCTGCCGAAAGCCCTCCACTCACTCCCAGGAAAACAAAGAAAAAGAAAAAAAAAAAAAAAAAAAACAACCAACAAACAGGCGACACAACTGAGAACATCCCGTGTACTGCAAAGAGCGTCCATCTTAACAAACCACTTCATTCCACAGTGAAGCTTAAAGTTGTGAAAAAACTTTGAAACAAAGGATTATTTTTAATATTTTAATATTATTAAGATTATTCTGCTCGCTTCAGTTTGGTTAATAGCTGAAAGATCTTGGTTGAGGTGCCATTTTATCACATTTCCTCCTTGAAATGCAGTTTTTTTTTTTACCACCACGTTTGAATAAAAACACAAGTTTAATCCTCAGTTGCAGATCAAGTTTGTCATTAAGATAGACCTTCTTTCAGTGTGATAAAGTGCAAAACATTACTTGAGTTACAAGCAGCGGCAGGACTTACGTTCTGCTTCCCCACGATGTTGTCGAAGGGAAGCTCAGGGCTCCAGGACGCCTCGTTGAAGGTGGTGCTGCTGGCCCGGCGGTCGGCCGAGCTGGCCGCCTCCTTCATGATGTCCTCTGGCAGGGTGAGCAGACTCTCCTCCGGCTGCTTGATAAGGTACGTCTCGATGTTGTGGCGGCGGAGGAAGTCGTTGCGGTCCTTCCCGTGGCCCTCCTCCACCTCATAGTCACCGTTTAAACAGTCCAAAGCGGCTTTCGAGATGTGGATCCGCCTGAAAGAAGACCGGAAATGTCCAGCCACCTTTATCTTTAATTTAGAAAAATCCAACTTTAAAAGCTGCATTCATTGATTTTTGTCCACACAGATGTTCAGCTGGGATGAGAGCTGGTGTCTGCGAAGCGCCTCATGACCTGTATCACGACGTCTGCATTGGTTACATTTCTAAACACATTTAATTCCATTTGTCCTGTAATCTATTACCCAATTAGCTCATGATTTCAGTCATTCTGCCTCACACGCGTTACCTGCCTATCTTCTGTAGTGTGCCGGCCTCGAGGCAACGTAAAGGAAAAACGTCAACAACCTGAGCCCTGAAATGCCTGCAATCTGAGGAAGCTGCTGATAAACCCTCAGGTTACCAACTGATAACAGACAATAATCCGTTTCTCAACCTTCTTTTTCACATCTAGGATGAGCCCCCAAATATGTTACGTCCCCGAGGAGTCCAGGGGCTGATGGGAGAAACAATGACAATTTACCCAGGCAAAAAAAGAGGAAGGCAAACAGAAATACAAGCACAAGTAAATATTAATATATCAAATTAGTTCAAAAGTAAAAGACAAAACAAAACCGCTGAGGAAACCGAAAACAAGCTCTTGTAAACAAAAGGAAGCCGACCTACACCTAGAGTTTTAACTTAAACCAATGTTAATTTGACTTCAGACAAACAAACAAACATCTGGTGTCAGTGTACTACAACTGGGTTTGACAGCAGCGCACAGCCTGGAAAAGTGCTGATCGGCCCATTGTCTCTGTCCCAGGCTTTACACTGGACCCTGGTGAGCAAAGTGGAATCTGGTGCGCTCCATCACCTGTTAGAGGAGGGCGGCACCTGGAGGAGCAACGGAGAGCAGAACACCAACACAACAGGAAACGCACACGGCGCCGCGGCCGTGACAGTGAAATGTGCAGGTGTGGGTGAAATCCTGCACAGTGTCAGGTCAGTGACCGCATGTCTCTGAACTCGATGAAACTATACATCATCAGATATCCAGAGATCTTCTGTCTGTGGCCCAGAAACCGTGCAGAGAAACTGCAGCTTCATCCATCTGTGTTACGCAACCGAGTTCATTAAAGGGCATCGGTCAGGGTTACAGTGTGGCTCAACAGCAAACGCTGGCAGGATATTTAAAAGCAGCAGTTAGAGAACTAATCCCATCCTGCCTCTTTAGGCCAAATAGGAACATTAGAGCGAAAAAAATCAGAGATAATTTGGCAGAAAAATACTTTAAAGCGATGACAGCAAAACGTCTCGTTCACATGAGCTAAACAAACACAAATTCACTCCTTTATTTCCAAAGGAAATCTGCACATCTCCCGAAACATTTATTCTGCAGAAATTATCTCACTTTTCTTGGTTGGATTCTGAGGCAAAAAAAAAAAGTCTTTTACTACAAGAGAAAATTGATGTATTTTTATTTCTTTCCAAACCTGCTTGTTCACCAGCTGAGCTGCATCAGCTCTCACAAAGAACAAGACGAGAGCTTCAGCTGGTTGAACTATTTAGCAGAATCACTGGAATCAACATGAATACTGAGCCTTTACATTATTACTCTACTCTATCAGGAATTTTTATACCAAACAACAACCAAAATATCATCTTACAAAAACCGTAAAACAAACGAGCCAATGTAAGAAAAATACTTTAAAGCATGAACAAGAGCTCAAACACTGAACTTTTTCTGAAGCCTGATTATTGCTTTGTATTTATTTAATTACTAATTAAATGGTGGTCTAATGGTATAAAGACACAAACGTCCCTGGGACCTGTCATTTCCTGTTAGCCATTAATTCAGACACTGATCTAAACAAGCACTATGAGCAAATGTCACACGTAAAAAAAGCACAGGCGGGTCCCGTTTACTCACCCTGGGATCCCTCCAGACTCCAGCTTGTTGGCGATGTCCACGTCCCAGGACCAGACGTCGAACTGCCACTTCCTGAGTCCCAGCACACCACACAGCACCGAGCCCGAGTGGATCCCAATACGCATGTCGATGTCATGTTTCGTACGTGACCTTACGTATCTAGAAGAAACACAAGGAGCCTGATTCAGATTTTAAAAAGTCGCCATCAGACGTCCTGACCAGGACGTCCTCTAACAGCAAACTGCTGATGCTGGAAGATAAAAATGAATAAACAAACGTAGTTTCATAAACGTAGATTTTAGTATAATTTAAGCATTTTACATATTTAGGTTTGTGCTCTCCAGTTAAAAGGCAGGTGTTTTGTCTAAAATATTCCAGGGGTAACTTTGGGTCAGTGTGCACGGTACAGTGTCTGTGTGCATTAATTTAGCAAATTAATATACTTGAAATTGACCTCTGGCGAAAGAGAACACAGATAACACTGACGGACGAGCGCTGTTCATGAACCCACCACGAAATGAACAGAACACATTTCACGCGTGTCGAGTCCAGAAAAGGGAGAAGCGCTTTCAGCCGACTTTTCACACTCGTTAATAAATTTCTTTCTCAGTTCATACTTTATTATCCCTGAGCACAATGAAAGCAGGACAGACTGAGGCTGGTATCCTTATTATTATTATTATTAGCTCAGTATCACTGTTTTAATTATCACTATAACAACCAGTCTGACAGTGTCTGAGTACAACAGTATTTACAGCTGTTCCTGGTCACTCTGTGTGGGAGAGGTTTGGATCCACACTCAGGTCTTTGCTCCTTCTGGGCACTGTGGAGCTTCTCTCTATAAAACTGTCAGGTCCTGACCTCACTCTGTAAAGTGCCTTTAGATAATGTATGTTATCGACGGGCACTATATAAATAAAACTGATTTGAACTGAATTGAATTCCTGCCTCCCAGTCTCATTTCACACTTCATAACAGATGTGATGAATGTGAGGTGAAAGGCATCCTGGGAGTTTGTGACAGGTGCTTAAGGTCAGTCGACTGATGAGCGAAATGAACTCGAACTGCAGCTTGTTGTGATGATGATGATGATGGTGATGATGGTGGTGGTGATGATGATGATGATGTGATGCTTTTAATCAGTGTGTCTGAACGGTCAGAACATTTCATGTTTTACTGACTGTAATATAAACTCATCACAACCAAAGCATGATTAATTAGCACCAGAGTAACTTTGGAAAAGTCATGAGACAGCATGTTTACTTTCATCAGTTTTTAATGTGTGTCATTTATTTGTCATATTTTCTTTTTGCCGATACGTCAACCTTTTTCAAACTCTTCTGTGATATTTCACCTTTTTTTTTTTTTGGCTTGACAGCAACAGTGAACCTATGAACGTAAATGTCACCGACTGATTATAGTGACTGGAAGTGACTGCTGGTTGACAGGTAGTCGTCATGTTTCAGTCGCCGTTTCATACTACAGCTTTATTTGGAATTCAGCTGTATTAAATGACTGTGGATGTGGGCACAGAGAGGAGGAGAGAGGCAGACAGATGAAGGATGATCCACTCATATAACTGAATATGTTGAATATCCAACTTTCCCACTCAGGGTTTTTATACACAGATTGAAAATGTGCATGAAACATGAGGATGGAAACCCACTCACCACTCTGTTGCTCTCACTTTCTCTTTTTAACTTAAATACTGTTCCTACTTATTAAATATAGCAACCGTTCCACACCAAAGACTGGTGCTGGTCATGGTGGTCACATGCTGCGTCCTGAAGAGTACGTGGCTGCAGAGTAAGCTCCAGTGATTTTATTTTCAATGATTTTAGTCTAAGCCCTGGTAATAAAATCATTAGGTCACTTGCTCTTCAGCCAGTCACTTCTGTTTCACTGTTTTTTTCAGTATTAACCTACTGTCAATAAAACTCAACACTTCCTGCAGATGTTTCAAATTAAAAGCCTATGAAGAAATGGGGGGATGACACTGTGGGGAGGCTGTGTGCGTTGGGTCTTTGTGCACAGTCATAATCAGCTCACCTCTTGTAAACATGAACACCATCATTAAAAGAATATAAAATGAGGCCGGCCCATATGAGAGCAGAAAGTGCATCCAGTAAATGCAGGTTATTAGATCAGCACAAAGGCAGCTATTAACCTGCATGTATAAACACAAATAAGTGTTACACAAGAGTAAAAAATAACACCATTTAATAACAAAATTGGCCGTCTGAGCTGTGGGTCAAAGTGTTTGCTGTAGCAGACAAACCTGCTACTGCCCTTTGATTTGTGTTGACTTTCCTCCACGATGACAGCAGATGAAGACCGTGACGAACGTCAGTGCAGAGACTGAGTGAGCAACAGAATCGCAGTGAACCCTTTCAGCAGGTCACACGTAGCACAGGATATCCACGTTTTCACCCTCAAATCACGGAACCGTTTTCGTTTCAGACGCCCAAGCAGAATAAACCTGTCCCCCATTTTCTCTCAGGGTTTTTTGTACAAGTGTTCAAAGTCAGATTCACAAAACATCTAATAATTTTTTTGCACAAAATCAGGACCGATAGTTTTGTTCCCCATCACTTTCATTAAAAGCAAAATTCTCTTAAACCACCTGCACATGCCTCTTAAGAGCTCATCTGTTTGTACGAGCTTCTTGTCCCAGGTGAGGTTTGATTACTTTGGACAACACGCCTCTTCCACAAGATCCAATTCAAAATCAAGTTATTCAAAATCTCAGTTAAATTCTCAAATTCCTCCTGTGACAACTGGCACTGGAACAGCTTCTCAAAGTTAAGAACACATTTCCCTTAAATTGACCATCTACCAGCATCAAACACTGAAAAATGTTTAGCTATTTCAGTTTCCGTAAAGCATTCAGCAGATCAGTGCTTGCCTGTGCTCAGCTCACCGTATTGACATAATAGTAAACAGCACAAATCTCTCAGCTTATCCAGCTCTAATCCTTCTTTTTCCTTTAAACATCAGGCCTCCTCTCCTCCCTCGCTGTCACGCTGAAAGCGATGCGACGGGACCAAAATGTTACTGTGACAGAGATGATAATTGAAATGAAAATGCCTTGGCCTTTAAAAGCACAAACTCCGGGGTGTGTGAACCTCAGTGGATATAGTATCTGCAGAGAGACTGTAAGTGAGTGATTGGAGACTATTTCTGCTGCATCCCCTCTTTCTTATATGATCTGAAGATCACACAGTCAGTTATGTGTCATGAGATTATGAGATCTATTAAACCCTGTTGTGTAATTTTCAAAAATATGATCCATTACTAAAAATAACCTCCTCTCATCTCGGTGATGCACAGATGTGTCATATGGTTGAACTCTGTAACTGCATGCACAGAAAGCACAGAAACACAGCCAGAGGCAAATTCTTGCAAATGCAAATATTGTATTGTACTCAGTACAGCAGATCACAGACCTGCTGTACTGAGTACTGTGAGAAACAAGATGAAAGAAATGTACAGATAACAGCACTGTTTGTCCAGTACCTCCGGGTATAAGCCGATTCCTTTAAAGTGAAACACAGTGAAACAGCTCGAGTGTCCTGCGTCTCTAATTCAACATGGTTGCAGGAAACAGCTGTAACTAGTTCAGTAATGTGTGTGTAAACCTGAAATTCAAAAAGAGAAAAACCGCAAACCAAAAGTAAAGTAATGTCACTGGGTGAGTTGTATGGAGTGACCATACACAAGTACGAGTGCCTTCAGACTGAACACCTGGGAATCTGACTGTCACAGTTTTCTATGAGAAGTCACACACATTCTTCACGGACCCTAACCCTAACTAACTGCAGTCGGAATCAGTGCCATTCACTGCCACTGATGGCAGTACGAATAAATCACAGAGAAAAGTCTATAAATCCATTTAGAAATCGGCGATAAAATGATCCTAAAACTTCAGTGCAAACAGAAAATATGACTTTCATCAAACTTTCAAGAACTAGAAGCTTAAAAACAGGTTCAAAGAGCAGCCCAGCCAACTTTACTGACTCCAGAGCAACATTACTGTACTGTACACTTCCCCTTTCATCACTCAAAAGCATGATGGGAACTTTAGCTCCAAAACTCACATCGTGTTTATAAGACAGACCATAGGACCTTCAGGAATAATCATTACAAGTAATCCTGTGAGGACCATGGACGTCTATATGAACGGGTTTCACGGAAACATGTCCAACAGCTGCTGAGATATTTCAGTTTGGACCTGAGTGTGTGACCAACCGGAGTCCCCGTCCCTGCAGCTGTGAAGTTAAAAATAATGAACAATCATTGAAACAGTATGGAAGAAGAAAGTACCTGATGGTTTTGATCATGCTGAGGCCCATCTCCACACAGCAGTGGGCATGGTCCTGTCTGGGCTCAGGTAGACCAGACACACAGTAGTAACAGTCTCCCAGGATCTTTATTCGTAGACAGTGGTGCTCCTGCAACACAATGATCGGATCAGTGAACAGGCAAACAAGTGACACTATCTACAGCAGCAAGCGTTAGCACACAATAAATTCATTAGTTTGCCTTTCTACAGAAGGATACGAGTAATAAAATATACCACATGTGAGAAATATAACCGGAAAATTTAAAAAATAAACCGGTGAAAACTATTTCCGTATCGGTGTGGTTCTGCATGAAGATGCTGACTATGAAATCCTGACTGACAGAATGACGGTCTGATTGTCCCGTCTTCCTCCTCTTCCTCCTTTCACGCAGCCCGTCCCTCGGCAGGAGGGTCCCCCATATGAGCCAGGTTCTGCTCAAGGTTTCTTCCTGTTAAAAGGGAGTTTTTTCTTGC
>JBBMJY010000006.1:21598554-21624916 GCA_037833715.1 Toxotes lorentzi
ACACACACACACACACACACACACACACACACACACACACACACACACACACACACACACACACACACACACTGTTCCTTTGTCATGGCGTTTGCCAGAAAAGTGTTTTTGCAGAACATTATGATGTAATAGTGAAGTTGACCTTTGATCTTTTGGACACAAACTGTCATCACTTCATCATTTCATCTTATTAGACACTATGTGTTTTGTGACCTTGACCTGTGACATTTGACCTCCACATTCTCAAAGTCATTGCAAGAATGGGACGGACAGGCGGACGGACAGACAACCCGTTTTCATAGTGCCGTTGCGTCCGTGGCGTTATGTTCTCGCTCATAAAATCTGAGCGGGATGAGAAGATCTCTTGATTTCTGGATCACCTGCAGGCCTCTCCACTGCTCTGGATCGGTGTTAACGGAGCGTAGTCAGGTGGTCAGAAAAGTAAATATTTACTCTCTGAATAATTCAACGTACCATGTGTAAACTGATCAGTTTGACAGATTCTGACCGGGGCTTTGTATCAACAGTATCCGATGCTGTACCAATGTGATACTTGAACATCACTTAAAATCAGCCAACTTCTCAAAGAAGAAGAGCAGTCATGTCCAAATAATCAACACTGAATCATAGAAAAGGAATAAAAATCTAATCTAAAACGTACACGATAAATACGGTTCCCAGCTGATGTCACAAACGCGTCATGTCTTTGTTTTTTGTTGCTGTTTTCTTTAAGCCTGTCCCACCCAGTGGGCTGGCTGCTCATGAAGCAAGAAAGTTAAACAACAGTAAGACAATAGTAGAAAGAATACTGAATGTGCACTGCTTCTTTTTTCATAACAAGCTGCAGCTCAGTCTGACAACAGAAGCTGAGGAACATGTGAGAACAGCTTTATGGTGAATTCAGCTCTTTAAATGAGAAGCAGACGGATGAAGGGCTGAAGTCAGCTGACACGAGGCAGAATGACGTCATGAATGTGCTAATTAGCATATTTCGTCATCTCTCAGACTTTGAGCTCTTGAGCAACACTGGGTCAAATATGGTCAAACACTGCAGACTGAGCCTTCAAGGTTTTATGTAGTGAGACAGTTTTAATATCTTCTGACGATGGTGGAGGCGGTCATTAATTCAGTGGAGGCGGCCTCCGCCTAAACACTGCTGCAGGAAACTCAGCATGTGTGTTTCACATTCAAAACTGAGTATGTGTAGGGGTATCACACACACACACACACACACACACACACACACACACACACACTCTCAGTCTCCCCTGAGGCTCTTCACTGTATTTCACAGAGCTGAGGAGCCTCCCAGTGCATTACGGTGTATTACTGTGTGTTGTTGTGAATCTCTCCCAGGACGCCATCAGCACTGATTAAATTTCTTGGTCACCCCCTGAAGGCCTCTGCTCCTCCCACGGAGATGAAAATTAAAACCCCATAAGCTGCGGCAGCTGCGGCAGCTGTGGCGACGTCCATGTTGTTTTGGAAAAGAGCAGCGCCTGCTCACCATAAAGGGCATCAGCATGGAGAGCACGGCGCACTCATTAAAGGAAAATGCCAGTGATGTGGATGTTTTTAACAAGGCCTCATTAAGAGCAGCGGGCCAGGAAGAGGCACAGCTTTACAAACAGCTACATGGAAAATTATCAGCCAGGGTTAATAATAGTAATAATTATCATAATGTTTTCAATTTGATTCAAGGATGAGTAGCAGCGTACAGTGTGACATAGAAGATGAACACTCACATCTGTACTCAGAAGTCTGTCCTTCAGATTTAATGAGTACAAAAAAAAAAAAAACTACTTGTGACCTTGGGAACAAGTCTTAAACTACACATACTAGTGTTTTTTGGAGCTCCACTCTGTATAAGGCTGTGGGATAAGGTAGAGAGCTCAAAAATGACCCCACTGTTCTACAGGCTCAAATTAGGGTCAAAAAGATTTTGACCTTGTAAAGTGATGCTCACAAATACTTTGTAAATTCAAGTCTGTTTGAAACTCTCTAAGTTGGCAGCAGAGTCAATGTTTTATGTTCTCGGCTTCCCTTAAGGTTGGGGAAACACCGTAGCTACTCCCCAACACCCCGGTAAAGGACACACCCCCTCCTGCGTTGGCACTCAGTGTTGGCGCTGGATGTAAATACTGTTCATCCAAAGCACCGCTCTCCTAAAACAAAACAAATGTGCGCACAAAGACAAAGTCACTGCCAAGCAAACAACACTAATCCAAGAATCTTGTGTCCTGATCTTCAAACCTGATCTCTGATTTTATGGAGGGCAGCACGTGAGGCGCAGACGAGTGTGGGAACTTCTCAGCTCGTTACATCAGCAGGATAATTACTGAGTGTCGCCCTTTAACACAACAAAATGATTCAGAGGGAGCGAGCAGACAGAGAGATCTACCACGAAATGACACACCGACGCCCCCCACCCCCCCCCCTCGGCATCAATACTTAAGAGCTATCAGTTACCTTCCTGCACAATGACTGGACTTGTTATATTACACTTGTGGAGGACACCTTACACAATTACATATGTACTGTAGAAGAAGGAGTCACAGCAACATCTCCAGTCTTAAAAGCTGTGGAGCCACCTCAGTTTAACCTGCTCTTAGTATCTGACGACAGCTGTACGAAAACATGCGAGAGGAGCAGCCGGCTGAGAGCAGCGGAGCTGAACCTCCTCGCTGCCAGAGCTGCTCTCTGCAGAAAACACTCCTCTGCCAAATGAAGGGATTTATTCTGTGGCTCTGAGGTGCAGAAGAGGACAGCGAATGATTAACTCAGCTTCACATGCTCAGTTATCTGCCGGCGCCTCGATGAAGATATTCCACAGTCAACACAGGCTGTCAGAAGATATTACATTTTAAATTTAACATGACACGGACGGCCTCAATTAATAATTCATAACCGAGTGCAGTATCGCTCTGATGTTTGAAGAGACTATGTAGGAAGTACTGAATAAAGCTCTGTGTATTCTTTCAGTGGACAAACCTGTTTTCCACCAGTCGTGGTCGGTATTTCCTTTAGATTAAACCTCATCTAAATGAAATAAATCTTATCTAACTATGATAAAGCTGTTTTATAGGCTGGACAGGACGAGGGCCTGTGACATGAAGAATGAGTCAGATCACATGATCTAAATCCTGCCAATACAAGTTTTCCACAGCACTGCAGCGTAAAGTGTCCCAGTTCAGACTTTTTGACACAGATCTGATGTTTTCTGTGTGGACAGGTTGTATTCAGACTTTTTTTTTTTTTTTCCATTTCCTTTCCAGACCACATGGATCTGTGCTCCAAATTTGAATCCCATGACATGTGCCCTATATGCAGCTCGCTGACAATATCGGATGCCATTCAGCTGAGACAACTGTCACAGTTTTGGAGCCGTGATATCTTGTCTCAGTCATTGTTAACAGTGGAAGGGAACACATGTAACAGCTCGGCTGATAAAACAAGATGTGCAGTACAACCAGCATTCTTGGCACAATCAGCAGCAACCTGAGAGCAAAGAGGCCTCTTGTTTCTGAGGACGTTTCACTTCCCAAACGAGATGAATAATAAAATTCTCCAGTAATAAAAAGAAAACAAGATATAGACATCAGCTCAAGATTAAACACAAAGCACTTCATGTTTCTTAAAGCTGCACAAATGATGCTGTATTTAGACACAGCCCAAACCACAGTGTACCACAGCAGCATAAGGAAGCCCAGCACTGAATTACACAGAATACCCCGTGATACCAGACCACAGCTTTCCCATCCTCATCTCAGCACCACAAACAAGGATTTTGAGCCTTTTTCCAGTTAAATCCTGCACATTAGCTGGTCTGCATATGAAAGTCGCCGAAATCTCAGATTGTTTTTACTCAAAGGTCTGATGTTAAACTCTCCCACAGTTGTTTGTCGGGCTGTTTCTCCGACCCCTGGTTCGAGAAACACAATTAGAGCTTGTCCTCCTCCGTCCTCCTGAGCCAGAGCCAGAAAAATATCAGCACTTTTACTTACAAATGAGAGGATGCAGCTTGTTCAGCTCTTAAATCATTGTCTTTCTTCAGTCATGAAAAAGGTTTACCAGTAACAACGTGTTTGTCGCTCACTCCTAACTGATTATAGTTAGTAATGAGTTACATACATAGTCTCTCCCCATCAGAAAACTAACAAACTACCTTAATTGACATCAACACAAAGTTGGATCGAAAAATGCCAGACAGTTATCACTTGACTAACAGCTGTTTATCACTTCCCTTTTAAAGTGGACATTTTTTCCTATAAGGAGCTGCTGTTACTTTCCAACACCTTGGACTAAATATATCTGAATATTTGTGAAAAATCTTCCTGTAGGATCCAGTACAGCAGTAACACACTAAGAGCACCATTCAGACTCCTGAAAAGATTATTCTTAAAATTAGCAGTACACGCCACGGCAGAGTTTGGGATGAGCTCACAGGAATCAAAGAGTGCCCATCCCACCCAGCATCAGCCGTTCCACGACAGATGCTGCCACCATCTGTCACCACCAGAAACTTTAACGTTGGCTCCGTCTTCTCTGGAGGAACAGATCTCTGTGTTTTGTGCTGAGTAATACACCACAATCCAAATGTGACCCAGTGGATCACAGAATGTAAAAGACAGCACAATGATGTCTGTGATTGTGTAATGATTAATTGTACGCAGGAAGAGGCCCAAAACACAGTGTGTGGATTATTGAGTATGAAGACATTACAGAGACAACAGGCTGATTTGACAGTCAAATCACATTCCCTGTCCTGTGTCGGTCTGATAACAGCTTTTGTTGGCACCTCCAGCATCACAGCCTGTTTCCTCGGGCTGAACGTGTAAATTGGACTAACAGCTTCGATGACGACTGAACGTCTGCAGCTCATTTCAAACAGACAGTGATGAAAACTTCTCCAATATGTTCTGAATATGTTACCAGAATGGCCCGATGACAAAGCGCTGGATTAGCTCTGCATATCATCTGGGTCACTGTATGTGCTGCACATAATGTATTTTTAGTGTGTGCTGTTTGAACGCACGTTTTAATAAGACTGAGGCTGCTGAGACTCATAAATCAGCAGGAAGAGGCTTCCACACTCTACAAACACACGCGTCAATTTAACGGCATCCATGTGTCAAAGCGTGGATGTCAAACCAAACCACAGTGCAACTACAACAAGAACTATTTTAGGAACCACCGCTTCACTTACTGTATAAACTGTGTACAGAATAAATAGTGTTTCCATTTTATTTTTCTTTATATCTTTAGTAAACTATGAAGAAATGTTTAGGGTGAAAGAGTCACGTGTGTGTGGCTCCGAACAAGACACACAGAGGTGAATTCAGAAAAAGACCTCCCTCAGTGCAGCGCTTCATTACCAGAGCTCAGAGGTGCATTTATAACAGCCTCTCAAACAGCGACCTCTGACCTCTGACAAACCCTCTCTACATCCAACAGAGGATCCAACATTTGTGGCCGTCCCCCTGTTGTAGCCTTTGGCGATGCTTCTTCCTGAGCATGAGATCCTGACATTTCCCCGCAGCTCAGCCTGCAGCTCAGCAGCGTGCTCGTCTCTTTAATGTCACTGTATGGAGGTAACATGTTTTTTCCTCTGAGCGAGAAGCAGGAGAAGCAGAAAGCAGCCATTGTGGTGAGCTCCATCAGCTCTTTGTGTGGCTGTAAACAAGTCTGATGGCTTGCTGCCTGAATGCACACAGTGACTGAGTGCTGATGCATACATTTGACTGATATGAACTGTACATTCTACGGCGTCCGTGGTTTCTTCTGTTTCCTCTCGCTGCATCACGGTTTGTCTACATTTTTCAAAGACTGATGCTGATATCGCTCATTCAATCCTTCCAGGACCCTGTCGACACAAATCGGCATTGTACAGCATGTGAGCTCCTCCTTTCTCTCTCATGACTGAGGAAGATTTCAAAATTATTCATCATAACACAAAGTAATGATGTTGATATGATAAAGGAACAGCGTGACATTCACTGTTATTTTCATATTTTTATTCAAATAAAGCCTGAAGTCCAACAAGTTCTCATTCCTAAATGACAACAACATAAAGACATTTTGGCACTTCCTTCCACGAATCTGGCATCTGATAGAAAAACATTTCATATAAGCACTATCTGATCTGCAGTTAAGGTTAGAGCTTAACTGTCTCAGGTTTTACAGAGCCCAGCTGCACTTCACCCCATTTTCCTCAAGATCCTCAACATGCATCCACGAAGTCAAGACTGACGTCAAGCCTTCTGTGTGTCAACAGCTGTTGCGGTGACTCTAAAATGCTTTACACAAACAGAATCAGGAGACACTGGGCTTTCAAACACTGGACAATTTGTCAGAACACACCTAAAGAATCAGTGCATTTTAAAAGGTCAATACACCGTCACGATCATCATAACGGAGAAACATCTGAGGGAGGTTTTGTTGCAGGACTGCTGTATTAGCTTTAGTCAGGTGTACCTAATAAACTGGCAACTGAGAGTGTAATGTCTCTAAATTCACCTGACTTCTAAGTAACAGCTGATCTATGATAAAATTAGCAGAGGAACAACTGAGCAATTAGCATCAAACTATTTAATAAACTCCTGAGCCACACAGAACACCCCTTTATGAGCTAAGCCATTTTAAGAAGCGTGGGCTGCTCTGCTGGTTCTCCGAGGGTTGTTCCCTGAACTGACGGGGCGACCGATCCCTGAGGGCACGTCGCAGCTTTAGCACAACAGCCTGCAGGAGACTATCTGTGATAGTGTAGCCACTGAAGACCAGTCCTCCCAGGAGACACTCACCACACGCACCAGACAGCAAACAGCTACAGAACAAGAGCTGCACAGCCCAGTTTGGCCTGAGACAGCACGGGGACACAAACACGGACAATTAAACACCTGAAAAATCAAGGTGCTTCATGACACCGAGGCAAAAATCCAACTTTAATCAACACCACAAGCTTCTTGCTGCCACTAACCTGTAACCACTTGTTGGTTACAATAAGAAACAGGGGTTTTTCCTAATAAAAGACAACTGACATTAACAGACTGAAGAGGGAATAATAAGAGAAAATGAAGTGGAAGTTCACTCTGGTAATCAGGATAACACTGCTTCAGTTCAGAATTCCTGATGATAATATAGACATGAAGAAAAAAAATATATATTTTTAGGCAACAATATTTAAATCCAAGATCACACTCTAAAAATCAGAGTCTAAAAATGTCCATTAGTCTCTCAGTCTCTGTGGTTATGAAACCTTTGGCTGAGACGATGCCACTGTTTCTACTGACGCTAACATTTTCTAAAAGCTAATGGTTTTCCCGCTGCCAGACTCTTATCAGACATGACAGATAGTCGTTGTTGTGTAATACCAGGGTGTCAACCTGCACACAGCCCAAAGGCAATTCACGATGAGCTTGGCAATTTCACTGGCAAGTGTCAAACTGCTCTGTTTGGATTCAGTGTCCCTCTGCAAGCAGCTCTGACTTTCAGCGCTTTCACAACAAAGACAAACTGAGGTTTTAACAAACCTGAGGAAGTAACTGTCTGCAAGCAGCCATAAGAGCAATGTTACTCTTCTTACTTTAACCATTTAGCTGTTCACAGATGATTAGCACAGAATCATCATCCATCTGTAAACTCACAGGTTATACATGAAGAAGAGGATGATCACAACCCATTCTGTACAGATAAATAGTTTAGGCAGTGGCGGCTCTACATTGAATTACTCCCTGGGCGAGACTCCCCTATTATTTTAAAATAATAAAGAAAATAAAAGAATAATATACAAATAAAATATAGAATAAATATTCTGAACAGCACAAATCCTTCATCACACAAATGAAAACACACTAAAGGAAATTCTAACACTATTGCACTAAGAGCAGCAAACAAAAACTAAAACCTGACCTTTCTGACCTTCCTTGATGCAAAATCATCAATAATGTCATCATATGAAATCTGCTCCCTATTGAGTGATTGATACTGATGACAGCAAGGCCAGTGAGCCGTTCCTGAGACATGGCTGACCTCAGGTACGACTTGATCAACTTTAGCAGAGTTTCAGCAGCAGCAGCAGCAGCAGAGAATCTGAGCTGAACATTGTCTCAGTCAGAGCTGTTGGAAGAGAGAGATTCAGTGTCAGACTAAAAGCCAAATGCCTGTATATAAAAAAAAAAAAAACATTTTTGATAGAGAAATCAATACAAGGCGCCACCTCGCTGGCTACAAACTGACACATCATTTAAAAGCTTCAATTAAAGTCTCAAGTCCTTGCTTGGTCCACAAAGTTTGTCCCCCGTGGGCCCCTGTATAAGAGCCAATTAATGCAGAGCAAACTCCAAACTCCTGGCTGGTTGTCTGCCCCACTAAAGGTCTTCTACTCTGATCGCTCATCTTTCCTGAATATTTCACACTTTGAGTAAGAAATGTTTCTGATTTCAGTCACAAAAGGATCGAAGGAACGAATTTAACATCGCAAACTCTGGACAAATTGTAACTAGAATGTTTTGACTGAATTGTGTGGTCCAACATTTTCACCACATGCTGAATACAGGAGCTGTTCATTCATTTTTTCCAAGTACCTGCTGTTTTTCCACATTTCCAACAGATAACAGTAATCCAACAGTAATCTCATTAAACGCTGACCCCAGAGAAGAGTGCCGAGCGCTGCTGGCTGGTGCCCGGTGCTATGAATAGATTACCGCTGGGGGGGTAATCCTGTCTGAAATCATCCTCAATGTGAAGAATAAGCTGTGAATCATCCTCACTCTGAGCTTAAAAGCTGCCTCAATATGTTCTCACACTCAAACAGAACAAATGTTGTTGCACATCAGACCCACTTTAGACTGTGGGGTGAAAATCCAGGAAACTAAGAATGATAAGAAAATCATCTCATGATGCTCGGTGGAAACAATCTGCACAACTTCAAAAGCTTTGTTTCTACCCTTCATGAGTTTAGAAAGAATCTGCACTGGCAGTGTGCTGAGGATGATGTGTTATTCCATCCTTAGGTCCATGCCATCTGTTCACTAACTGTAAATAAAGGAACAGATAAGTGTTTTTTACCCCAAACAAAGTTGGTGGTGCCTTTTGTGTCCCGGCAGTCATGATCCCAGTCATGTGTCATCCTCAGTCGGCTCCTCGCCTGTTTCTGGTCATTTTTCTGCTTGTTGCGCGTTTGACCTCAGACAACCTCGTATGAAAGGTCTCGGGGTCAGACTTCTCACCAGTACTGTCCATGAAGACAGAGCTGATCTGTGTGAGATAATCAATAAGCCTTGTCCTTTAACCTCCTTTGGCTTTTTCAGTTTAACTTATGATCACGTTAATTAGATGTTAAGAGCGACATGGTTCCTCTCGCTCTCGATATGTTTGATCCTTTAATCATCTCGATTTTCTGCACAGAAACTCTTCTGATCTTCTGACCAAAAGCTTTTAAAACATTCACGGTCCAGGCTCAGAACAGAGGGAGGCTGTCATTTTACTGTTCCAGCTGCTCAGTATTAGAACAGAAACCCGTTTAGTTTGGCACATTTATTGTCTTTCTCTGCTTTAATTAAACACTGAATCATGAAGCGTATTCTCTCTCCAACTAGTAAATATTTGGATCATAGAGTAATCTGATCATTCTTTTCTTAATAGTTTGAAAAGCCAATAATAATAATAATAAAAAGAAAAAAATGCAATTCTAATTTCCTACAGCTCAGTGTAATGTCACTACATGATATTCAGTTTATTTTGTTTCAGGTCAAATCCTTGATTTTGCTTAGCAGTTAACTGTCTTATATTTAGCAGCAGCAGTACAATGACCTGTAATAAGGTTCTGTCAGCACTTCAGTGAAAAGGACACAAAGAGAAGCTTCCATTGAGATGAATGTCTGGCTGCCGACAGATAATAGAAAAGGGGTGAGTGTGGAGTCAGCATTTGGAGAGTAAAACTAACCGACTTGCATGTGACTTTGGAGGTCAGCCACCACTGCTGAACACGCTGGATCAGATCGGACACATTTCTGTTCATGTTTCAGGAAATTTAGACTTCAACACAAGACGTTTGTGCAAAAGCAACAGAGGAATAAACTTCAGTGAGAGAAAGGAGAAGGTGGAAAACACCCTCCATATTCCCTGAAGGGAACTGACTGTTCTGTAAAACTACACAAGGTGTGATTTATCAAGTCAGGACACTCCTCTGGCACAAAAACTCTACAAAAAGGTTTAAGAGCCCAAGGCAGAGAGCAGAGGGAGGAGGAAATGAGCCACTACGAGGCATCTTTATTTATCGTTTCAGAGCCCAGACTCGGGGGCTGTAACTCTCCCACACAGACTGCTTCATTTGCTCTCACCGAGGACGAGGCCGGAGGAATAAACATGGTGACAAACGGTGACCGTGGCCAAAATCCCCTCAGTGAGGTTTGTGATGGCAGCGAGCCGGACACTAAATCGTGTCCTCCTTTCACACCGCCATAATGTGTGTTATTGTTTAATCCATGTTATTCTTTTGCCTTTAATGTCTTGGAAAGTGTTGAGTTTCATTGACAGCATCTTAAAGCAACTTAATGCCCCACTGTAGCAGTGGGGGGCAATGCTCACATTTAAATGTTTGCTGAATTATCCTGACTTTTCAGACAATAAGCTAAACATAGAAGAAGTGCTGAGTTTGGATTCACAGGAAGCAAACTTCATACTTCCTGCAGATGTTTCACCATAAAAGCCTTTCAGTGAATTAAACGGATCCTGATTCCTGAAGGATTTTAATGTGAAACAGATGGAGATGAAGTTCGGAGTCTCTAGTAACAGAAAATAGCAGCAAATAAAAAAAAGGGAACAGATCAGAAAACTAAATATTTAGCGGAGCCGAGTAAGACACATACTAAGCCAGTGATTATACTAGATTTGAAGGAGGCTTTAATGATATTTCAGGATTACACGCTTCTCCACTTTAGCAGTTAACCAGGCACTCCTCAGAAACATCTTGTCTAAAAAAAATAAATAAATAAAACTGTTAAAATCTTGTTTGGATGGCTAAGTTGTAATAACACCTGCTGATTTCTAAATGGATGGAAAGTGTTTATTTCCTGCCCTGATTTCGAGGTTAATACATGACAGAAGAATGAGAATGAAGGACGGTAAAAGCTTTTTCATCGAAGCAATTTTTGGAAATCCCTGGGAGGTCACAGCATAAAAAATGTCACTGGAAAACTCTTCCATTAAAAGCTCAAAAAGCCGCGGCTGATGGCCCTGATCCTTCATTAAATATTAACGGCGGCTGAGTGCAGTGTCTGGTAACAGCAAGATTGTCCGAGATCAACCACATGAAACCGGCAAGATGGAGGAGGAGGAGGGTGAAAGAAAGGTAAGGAAGGAGAGGAGATAAAGGACAGAGTCACTGATTCGTCCCTTTGTGTCTCCCTCCTCCCTTTTCATGGAGCTGAGTCAGTCTAAAGACACTCGGCTGCTCACAGAGGAAATGTCTGCAGAGGGAAAGACGGAGAAAGCAGATAGACACAGTGAGGCAAGACGTCATCTAAATGACAAGGCCTTAAAGGTCACGCGATGTCAGATCACATGGCTGCCTTTCACTGAACTCAGGGTTTTAAGAGGCAGAGATTCTGCCAAGCAACAAGTGAGCACATTGATCGATCCAACGATGTGCCATAACAGATGCAGAATGTATACCAAAAGAAATGGGAAAATTACGGCAGTAATAAAATGATTTCCCACATCCTAACTGAAATCTTTATCAATGGCCAAGTAACACACCTTGTCACATGATCACAGGACTTAACATCCGTCATTGTTTCGTCAGATGCAGCTGTGAGAGTAAACAGATTCTTACTATTCATGTTTGCTGTGCCCTTTTATTTGATGCGTCGATTTTGGTAGAAAATGGTTGATTTAAATCAGCAAACGGGGTCATGATCAGCCAGTGGTGCTGTTTTACAAAACGGAATCAGTCACAGAAAATCTGATCAGTCCGTTCGCACAAAAACGCCTGAAATCTAAAATGTAAATGAAAGCAGAGACGAGGCAGACGCCTTTGAAAAGACCGAGAAATGGGTTTGATTGTGATGCGCTGACAGCAGTGGAAAACAGCAAAGCCTTTTTAATGTTAAAATACAGCAAACATTTTTTCAGGGTACACTGAAGGCAGAGGGCTGAAAATGCATGCATGTCTTCTTCTTATGAAATCCACACTTGGCCTGTTTTCCTTTCTTTTCTCCTCTATCTCCTCAGTGCAGCCGGCGCTCCAGGTAAGCTGAGTTTGACCTTGAAAGAGGAAGCTGCAGCGAGTTTGAAGAAAGGCTAATCGGCGGGTGTGAATCTCTCACTGTGTGTGTGTGTGTGGACATGAGTGTGAACATTGGGAAGAAGATACAGTGCTATTGATGGTTTTATAATGCTCTTAAACACACACACACACAGCCCAGAACAACCTAATCTGCTATTCAGGACGGGGGAAAAAAGCAAGCCGCAGCTCAATATGAGCTTATTGTTTAGAGAGCGAGAAGGTGATGCGTAATTGTTTTGGTGTTAAGGTTTTAAAGGAAAAGCAATAGTGAAACCTTCAAAGGGCTGGACACAAAGGATGTGGGGACCAAAAGGGGCCCTCAGACGCTCTAAAGAGATGGAGTCGGATCGATGAAGGCTATTCTGAGTCTGACAGGAAGGATAAAACAGGAAAATGATAAAACAGGAGAATTTAGGGGAACGTTCACTACACAAGGACAGCAAACATTAGAGGCAGACAACAGTCTTTATAGTTTCTTATAGTTCTATAGTTTCTGCAGTTGCCCCCTTCATTAGTTATGACTTAAATCATCAAACTCCATGATTTGTTGCACTATAATCAGAAAAACAATTAATCTTTTAATTTGAAAAAACACATGAAAATATAAAAGTGCAATTACCGCAAGCAAATTACTACCAAGCTAATAAAAATCCCTGTGGCGGCGGCTCACCATCAGCGGCCTGAAGGCATTCTGCTCAGAAAGCGTCTGAAACATGAGGTGTTAAGATTTATGGAAGTAAAACTGGTTTCATGACTTTTACGACCCAGGGTCCCAGTTTGCCGTTGAACAGCAGAAGGCTTTCATTAAATTTCTTTTGAAAATCAAAACAAAAGGCTTCATTCATGTGAAGTCTGTTTAAATAGAAAGAGACTCTTTACTCATTAATACGGGGCATTTGATTCAGTGCACTGAATTATGTCCAATAAACACAGTGAACACATGAACTATGTTCAAGTTCCGTTAACAGAATTAACAAAATTATGATAATGATTACTGACAACAAAAACTACAACAAACCAACTGTGTAAACATCCAGTTTAACTTTGTGATTATGTATATTACATGTTCACCACATGCTTAGGCAAACACAGTTAATAAGAGCAGATTACCACCGCTTGAGACCAGGATGTTTAACTTCACAGCGAGTCCAATCTTCCTAACCCCAGTAGTGTAGTATGAGCCGCCCTAATCCTGCCTTTTCCGCTGCGTCCATCCAGCTGCACGTGCTGCACGGAAACCCTGCTCGCATGTCATCGCAGCCAAATAAAGACAGAACATGTAAGGCGCTGATCGTTTTCAGGTTGACTAATAACAGCACGCAATGCCAAAATCATCCCTCCCACCCACAGAGTTGAATACTACTGAGCTAATACTTCTATTAATGACACGAGCTAAGACGTGTCACGGCACGAATGGAAGCAAATGAATGGACTCACCACTGAAAAAACACTCTACGCATCGGTGACATACAGAGAATCTGCATTTACTCATAACATAAAGGCAGTGATCCATCAGTGTCAAAAAACTGAATGAAAATTTTATCCATGTGAGCAAAATATCTCTTTAAAAGACTTAACTATTGTCTGATTAATGGTCATAGATAATGTTCATCAATTTGTTTGAAAAGTGAAAGTTTGTTTGCAGCTCTTTGACTAAGACTTCAGTTTCCGTGTGTAGTTAACTGCTTCACATCGAAATCAGAGGCTGCAATTAACAACAATTTTCATTACTGATTAATCTGTTGATTGTTTTCTTGATATAAATCAAAGAATGGTGCCCATCACAGGTTCAGAGAGTCCAAGACGACGTCTCTGAACGTCTTGTTTTGCCTAACAACAGTCCCTATTCAGTTCGCTGTGTTGAGCCTATCAGATATCAGAGGTTTGATTAATCTGTAAAAGTATAACACTGCAATCGACCAAGGCAAGACAAAGTGTCAGAATCTAAATCCAGCTAACAGCAGCCTCGTTAAAGCTCTCGACCTCCGACCTTTCCTCTGAGAGGCTCGCTGGCTGCAAGCGGAGCGACACAGCTGAACCACACAAGGGGAAGCTGGGAAATCCCCCCTGAGTTACACAACAAGAGACACACAGTGCAGCATCCAGTCAGCTATACGGCCACACAGAGGGTCAGCTGAGACTTTAAAATGAAGCATGATGGGATTCAGCATGACACCAGTGGAAGGACAAGACTGTTCATCTGTGTTCATCCAGGCGTCAGATCAGGCAGCATGAGTCGCACTGAGCACGCTCAGTGTCTTTTTGCAGCATTTAGTCTGAGTATTTTTGGAGATTGCTGCGAGTCTGAACATACAAGACTGAGCTGCGTCAACGAGCGTGCTGAAAATAAGCCGTGATTCAGAAGTTCAACATGAACAGCCTCACGGACCTGGTTTATTTACTGTTTGTCTATTGTCCGTTTACAGTGCTACTCGTGTTACTCAGTAAGCTACTTACTCAATGAAATGCACTCTGCATGGATTTCTGGTATATAATTGTTTTTGTCTCAGTATTTTATTTTTATTTTATATTTTTTAAATCTAAATGTATCATTCTTATCGTCTGAATGTTGTTCTAATGTAAAAGACTTTGAATTCCTTGTGTCTGAAATGTGCTTTATAAATAAAGCTGTGCTAACTGGACTAATCTCTAAATACTGTATGTTTAATGTACATACAAGGCTCCGCAGTCACCTGATCCGTGTGGTGTCACCCTCTGCTTTCTACAGTTTACAAGTATTTGTATGCACCATTTGATTCATCTCTTTTCTTTGCCTTTAACAACCTGCAGTCAGACACCTGAAAAGCTGGATCTAGAGAATATTTGGCATTTTTACTTGGAAAAATGACTGAACTGAGACGTATTCTGTGGATTGATTTATCGATTAGTTAATAAATCATTCCAGCTCTACTTTTCTGACTTTAAAAATGAATTTTAAAACTTTAAAAGGAAATAAATACCAAAGCGCTAATGACTTCAGCAAACTATGCCACGAGACTCCAAAGATAGATCCATCATCAGGACTTTGACTTCACCAAGAAAACTGTAGGGAGCTGTAAATCAACCGGTTCTGTGTTTTTCATAATTTTGTACATTTTTAAATTTCATTACTCTTTCATGTAGGCCCTGGCTCTGGAGGCTGTGTTCAGAAAGAACGAGACCTTTGGCTTATTTAAGCCGCTGCAAAGCAGAAGACACGTATTTAACAGCATCATGTCGGTGCTGAAACTCAGTTGTGTACATGCAGGTTCTCATCTGTTACTGTGCTGACTGTAAATTTGAATATTTGTTTCGTCTCTGAAGGACATTGGACACCTTCTTTACAAAGCATTTTACAGCTCCAGTAAATGTTCCTGAGTTTGAGTTTAGCTTCCATTGTGTTTTGTTATATGTCATGTTTCTGTATTGTCTGGATTTGTGACCTGTAAACATATAAGAGTCCTCAGACTTACGATGCAAACCACAATATAAAACTTTAATGGCTGGAGCCGCACCAACAAAAGTGGAAACGCAGCCAAGCAGTGAGCGAGCTGACAGGGACATACACTTCAGCACTAACGGTGATGTGAAGAGTTTAATTTTAATGTGAAGAGCTTAATTCTGAAATGAGATATGCGCTGCAATTGTGAACGTTTGGCACTCATCCTGAGAAAATAAATGCTGAATTAAAATCAAAAACACACCTGAGGGCTTAAGTGAGGTTTTTATCCAACTAAAGACTTTCATGCAGCAAAGACGAAAACCTTCAGCCTCTTCTGATTTTCACATATCGAACAATCCACTCCGAGAGAGTTTTCTCTCAGCTCACACACACAGCACTTCATCTGCAGCACAGCTCCTCTGCTACAGAATCGCAGCGTTTCTGCTGCTATGCAGTTTGTCCTTGATCTACTCACTGAACAAACCCAGAAAACTCAATTTCAACTGTGCTGACGTCTTATACTAACAGTTCTCAGATCTATAGGTCGTGGATCCAACTTACATTAAAATCATCAGACTCTATTAAAGCCCACTGAGACACATGATGTTCCCAAGTCAAAAAACAAACAAAAGCCTGTGATGGAGGGATAAATTGGGAGAGTAAACAAGAAGAGCCCACTGTTTAAGGGGGAGGATAACCATTTTAACAGCATAAACTATAACCTGTTAACTGTGCACTGACATGGTCCAAACAGAAAGCCTTTATGTTCACTCACAATATCTTTTCAGTACATTGCTGTTGTCCCCTACAGCAGGGGGTTCTCGTGTGGCTCTGAAATACAGTCAAATAATAATGAGGATGACAAACTACAAACAACAAAACCCTTTGTGAACATACAGAGTCAATTCAAATGAAAACCTGTTGACAAAAGTTTAGTAGGGGTTGCATAAAACTTTCAATCTGCAGTTTAAAAAGCTCCATGATGAACCTGATGAACACCTTTTTCTTTGCAGCGTCTGCGGACTGATCAGTAGGTTTTTAATACATGACTACACAAGCAAGAGCTGGGATTTCAGGCCAGTAAAATGAGCAACAGTTCTGCTGTAGTTTTTTCCTCCTTAAGTAAAAACAAATATAAAATAATGACCGAACACTCTCTCCCCTCATACACCACCTATAGACTGTAAAATGTATTAACTATCAAATGCTACAACAAAACAAAACCTTCACGTTCTCAACACTGAAACATAACATGAGCAGCTGGACAATAAAGAACCATAAAAACTCCTTATCTGCCCTGTCGGTGAGTTTAAGATTGTTTCCATGGGGCGTTGTTCAACTGAGGTGGGTGTGCACGCCATCACATTAAAGATTAAAGTCAGCAATTTCATCTTACAGGCACAGACGTATATCAGTTCAGAAAAGAGTACATAGACAAAGATACGGAACCTATTTTACAGTCTAAACCCTGCACCATTTACTGTGCAGTAAAATCAGAGTTCCTTCAATTTAAAAACAGAATGGGAATTTATGAAAATAATAAATCACTACTGCACTAAAGAAAGAAAGAGTGAACGAAGAATGAAGAAAGCTGATACCACCAGTAGAGGGTGCTGAACCTATTACAGGGCCTGTGTGTGTGTGTGTGTGTGTGTGTGTGTGTGTGTGTGTGTGTGTGTGTGTGTGTGTGTTGGACAGCTCCTGGTGCTGAAACCCAGGCTGGTGTCACATAGTCTTATTTCAAACTGAAATATTCTTACAAAAAGGAATTAAAGACTTAAATTATTATAGGGAACAACAAACGGCCCAGACAGACTCACACTGATTCATACATACACAACATAACCGCTGTGTTTAACTAACATGGATGACAGCTGCAAATGAAATGAATCTGCCCAGTTTTAGGTTAATGTAATGATCAGAATCAAGCAGTAATATGAATAAAAAAATAAAAAAAATCTATGGAGTCGTACACAGAAGCCAAACATCACAATGCAACAACCAGTTTCTCCATATGTGAGCAGAGAGACTGAGTAAACACCAACATCAGTCATAACTCTGTGGACGTTGAAAAAAAAAAAGTTTCTGCAGAGCTGCACCAAAGAAGCAAAATAAACAAAATCATAAAGAGACTGAAGAGAAGGGGAGGAGAGAAGAGGAGAAATAAACAGAGATGGAAGATGTGGATAGGGAGGCAAAAGGAGAAGAAGATGAGGCATAGGATGAAAGAGAGGAGGAAAGGGGGAGAAGGAGAAGATGGAGAAAAGGAGGAGGATTAGGTCAAGGTGGAGGGAGATGAAGGAGGAAGATTAAAGATTAAGAAAAGGAGGAAGAGTGTAAACTGGAGGAAGATGGAGACAGAAAAAGAGGAGAAAACTGGAGAACGAGAAGGCAAAGGGAGAAACAAAAGGAAGACGAGGAGAGGAGAGGAGAGGAAGAGAATAAATGCTAAAAATGGAAAAGAGGATTGGGAAGAAGGCAGAGAGGAAAAGAAGAGGCCAGTAAAGGATAGGAGGAGGAGGTGGAAGAGGAGAAGGGAAAGTAGAGGAAGATGGAGAATGAGGAAGAAGGAGAGGATGCTGGGAGAAAGAAGTGTTGATGGAGAAGGAGGTCAATAATAAAAAGGAGACAATACGTAATATAGAGGGGACAAGGGAGACAGGTGAGAGCTTACCTGGTTGGTAGACAGATGTGCACTCTGGGAGATGAGCAGCTGGACCAGGATGTGGAGCCCCGAAGTGAACAGGCCGGCCAGGATGGCCCAGGTGAGCGGCAGCGGCAGCATGCTGTAGGTGGCGAACAGGGTGAAGAGCACGTATCCCACCCCGTCACCCAGCAGCCCGTAGCCCAGCCCGGCCGCCAGAATCTGCGTGGCCATGGCCACCCAGGTGACCACGCCGCTGTACTGTAGGTAGCCGTGCGACGTGGTGTCCTTCCGCACCACCACTAAGGCACAAATGACGACTTCGATGCCCGTGAAGAAACCCAGGAGCGTCCCTTTGATCGGGTCCATCGGGGAGGAGGCTAGGGTGAGGTGCAGCACCAGCAGGGTGAGCTTAGTCACCACGTCCAGGATGTTCATCACCACCACCGACTTGCGCCTCTGGCCCAGAAAGTAGCGCTGGTACAGCCGCTCCAGGTCGCGGGACTTGAAGGCGTTCCGCAGTGTGGGGAAGATGACGCCCCGGTACGTGTAGCCCCAGTTCAGGAAGAAATCGGAGTTGCTCGGCGCACAGTCGATCTGTAAGAAGCCCAGGTCACTGCTGGCGCGCTCCGGGAACACTTTAGTCCCGCCGTTGTTGTGCCGGTCTCCCACAGACGTCCGCCCGGCCGACTGCTTCCGCGCACCCTGGCTCGGGTCGTAGGGCTCGTCCGGCCCGATGCCCTTCACCCCTCCTCCGCCTCCCCCGCCCTGCTCGTGGATGAACCGCTGCTCGGTGATATGCCGCACCGCGTTCTGCCACAGCAGCCGTTTGGGTCGCGCGCTACCGCTGCTGTTGCTGTTGTTGCTGCTGCTCGGGGTCTTGTTGATGGTGTACAGTTCCTCGCTCGCGCTGGAGCACCGGACCTCGGACAGTTCCATCGCTGCTGCCGCTTGTTGCTGCTGTTATTGTTATAGTCTTCTTCTCCTATCGATTGTGTCGGTTTATATTATCCCTCCCTTCCCGGTTGTGAGTTAGCTCAGCGATTTTGAGGAGACGACGTCCTCTCGTGCGCATCGAACCGGGGGCGCGTGCTTCTCTCTCGGGTTGCGGCGAGCACGGCACGGGGTAAAGTGCGGTTGGAGGTCATTGTCACGCGAACGATCCCACTGAAGAAACAGCCCACGAATCCGATTCGAGTGGAAAAGCATCTCCCGGATTAACCTCGCACCATCGCCATCATCACCACGACCACCACGCGCCGTGTCTCCGAGCTGAAGGCTGAAAATCACCGGGCGGCGCGTTCAAGCGGCAGCTCGAACCACCGTGCGCCGAGCGTCCGCACCATCAGGGTGCCGAGGCGTCACGGAGAGCCGGGAACAAAGCGGAAGTTCGGGGAGCAAGGGGTGTCAGGGAGCAGCTCTCAGACACAGCAGAAGACGTGATTTTTAATTTAACCCCAAAATGGCTCGTGCGTCCTTGGCACACCTGGATCCGTTTACTTTGTTATTTTTTCATATTAGCGCGCGTCGCAGTGGAGCAGAAAACACCCCACAAATTTTCACGTTAATTCCCGTTTTCGGTAGTGTTCACACAAAAGATGTCACAATAACCCCAATCCGGTCCAAACGCGACAGGAAAGGCAAAAAGAAAAAGATCCGTCAGAATCTCAGTGCTCTCGAGCCAGAGAAGGTTCTAAATGATCAACTTGTTGTGGCTCGAGAGGCTCCGCAGACAGGGTCAGTGTCGAGTGCGCGAGCTCCTCAACGCGGATCAACCTTCTCGTGCCTCTCCATCGACACGGGGGCTCGCGCGTAGATGCAACACCTGGACGAGGGGGAGGCGGCGGGGAGCGGCGCCAAGACACAAAGCGGTCTTCCGTCACAATTTGAGGAGACCGCGCGAGGCAAAGCGGCTCGTCTCCATGTAACGTGTCCAAAAATAATGTCCTATATGTCCCCGTGCTGCGCGCGAGGATGAGAACGGAGCCTCCTTCCTCCTCCTCCTCCTCCAGTTCCTCCTCCTCCTCCTCCGCTGAGCCGTCTCTCCGCGTGAGTTCTCCCGTTTACCCCGTGTCTTGTTCTTCGTCTCCTTCTCCTCCTCCTCGGTGTTTAAAAGGGCGTGCAGCAGCAGCCGCGTGGAGTAGATTTGCAGAGAGCGCGAGTCTGGTCAGCGAGAGGCACGGCGGAGCGAGCGAGTCAGCTGGGCTGGGGTTTGACGTCACAGTCACCTCTGTGTGTGTGTGTGTGTGTGTGTGTGTGTGTGTGTGTTCCCTCTCTCGCCTTGTCTTAACCGTCTCTCTCATCCCACGCTCTTCTCCTCCCTTATCCCTCCATCCTCCGTTTCTACCGTCTCCGTCCTCGCTTTCTTCCTTCTCCTTGTTTTTATAAAATGCCCCCCCCCCTCCACACACACACACACACACACACACACACACACACACACACACACACACACACTTTGCCCCAGCGCTCCCCTTCTCTCCTTTCAGCTCAGTGAAACTCAAATAAAATCAAATAAAATGGTCTTGATCAGAAGCACATTGCCAAAGCTCGCTGGCTCTTCATTCCGTGGTTTGGTCTCGGGCCCTTTGTTCCAGCGAGGGGGAAAAACATTAATGCAACAGGATTAAATACAAACATTTTAGACAGCAGCTTCTGTCCAAGTGTGCGGCGAAAGTCAGGGAAAGGACCTCTGAGAGACAGTGCCCAAACTCTGTCAGTGTCGACGTCAGTATCGGCTGCCTCTGGAAAACATCTTGGGATGTACAACACACTGGTGACAGTTTGCCAAATAATCCCAACATTTAATCTACTGGATTGTGTACATGGACTTGAATTTTCTCTCTTGTGATCTTTTCCTGTGGTAAACCATCCTTCAGCAATGATGGTTTATGTTATGGAAAGACAACTGCTTTCTGCTGTTAAGAAAAAAAAATGTTCGTTGTGTTACAGGACACAAACTTTCGCCTCCTGCATGACAGTGAGAAATATTTCACTGAACTACAGGCTGATCCCTGCATTAAGACTGGACACGTGAGGTGTGGGATCGTCCGATATGGACGTACATCCCAAGATACTGGGCTGCTTACTCAGGTACATGAAGATATGTTTGTTTCCCAGTTTGATGTGGAGAAACTCGACTGGTCTGCACAGAGCCCTGACTTCAACCCCACCCAGCACCTTCGAGATGAACTGCAACGTCGACCATGAACCAGATCCCAGATCCCGGAAAGTTAGAGACCAGTTCAAAAAACGAAAGAATGAAGCCAAGAAAAATAAAAAGCAATAATGATGAACAACCAGGATAAAGGCTAAAGATACACAGATATTAAAACAGCACACGTTAACGTTTTCCTGACAAGTAAACTCTGCGGCTCTGTAAAGTGTGAATGTGGCAGCTGTGTTGGACAGTGTGTCTGTCTGGGATGTGGAGTTTTATAATGGGACTGACTGCATCAGGCAAACAGGCATCAGCTGGTGTAGCAGTAAAATGAGTCATCTTTAGGCTCATTGTCCCGCCAAGCTCGCACACTCACACTCTCTCTCTCTCACACACACACAGTAACAGGACCGTTTAGTAATGACTGTTTTTTTTATGTAAATTTAAAGACATTTTGGGATATAAGTTTGCTTCCTGTCTGAGACAGACGTCAGAATCAGAGCTAGGTCCAGGACATGTTAGCCTCGGCACGCAGACTGGGAGCCAGGTGGGAAAGTTAGCTTAGCTCCATTAAAGCCAGAAATAAAAAAATCTTCCAACAAGTCAAAAGCAGTTTGAGTGATACCTTACATATCAGCATATTTACAACTTCCCAAATATGTAAATCAACAACATATCCTCATTATGTTAATGGAAATCATGATCTGGTCGCAATTACACTTCGTACAAAACGTGTTTGCTGTTGCGAATGAATTTTGGAGAAATGTAACTTCGGCACAGGGCTGTGGATGCAGTCGCCTCGCATTCACTTCACGTTCATCCAGAACCTGCTGTGCTCCATAATCCTGCGCCACAGTCATTTCAGGTTTGTTTTCAGGGCAGTGTGGCTTTGATTGCTGCTCTACTGAGGATATAATTCAAGGTTTATTCTGCCGTCACCCTCAGTGTACAGCAAAGCACCCTGGGTAAGAGCATCAACTCACTAACTAAAGTGTACATAATATTCTCCGCGATATAACTTGAGGATGAATCTAATCTGAGGCTCGCAGGCCCTCGTGTTAATCACTAACAGTAAACCTCAAATTAATCATGAAAGGAGAGCTCCCCAGAGATGTTTTTACAATCATCCTCCACACATCTCTACTCACTGCCTTGCAGGGGGGGGGGACTCTAATTCAGATTAATCCAGTGCCATCAAAATGCCCAAAATCTAGACAGAGTACTGGAGAAGGGAATGTGCATGGCAGAGACTCCATCATCCCCCGCTGTGTGCGAGTATCCTGTCCCACTTTTCCTTATCCAAAAGAAGCAGGACCAAGGCCTGTCAGAGCTCGCTGGCCTTGGACTAGATTGGGTGAAATTATTCCCTCCTAAACCTTGAGGAGCTGCAAGAGGTCCTTATGAGAAGAAGCAACCCCCACTTTGACTCATGCATGGCTCCAGGCGAGAGGAAAGCTGCCTCATTTCTATTCAGTCTATTTTTACCCTCCTTTCGTCTGCCGTGTCTCTACTGTAGCTTTTTTTCTGCTGATTCCCAGGAAAGGAGAATTACTGAAATCCTTCCCCAAACTGAACCTCACTGAACACCATCAAGCAGCAGAAAGAGCCAGTTATTATTCAACATGCCCTTTATTTGTCCATATAAGTAGGGCATCATAACTGATGGCAAAAAATACTGAAATATAAAGCCAAAGCAGATCCCCCGTCACAGGAGCCTGAGCTTCAGAGGGAAGCCGTTTCACAGATACGAGGTGCAGCGTACAAACGAAGCTGCACATCACAGGAACTCTGCAAACACTACACTGCATTTCTCCACTTTCTGTTTCTGACATTTTCTGGCAAGTAAAAACAGTCTGTGTAGAGAATAGACGGGATTTTCACTGATGAATAATGGATGTACTTGTCAAAACATAATATAATTTTCCTTCAGATGAGTCCAACATATATTTTAATCCGTTTACCATAAAATTAGTGAGTTGGCAAATCAGTCTACAACATTACCAACCTTGTTTTCATGGTAAATCTGAATGGTCTCTGTTCTTCATGTGCATAAAACATATGAACCTTGTGGATTCATCCAGGGTACATTTTCACCTACTGAAATAATAATTGAACCCATGCTGTTATAATCACTGCTGTGCAGCCAGGACCACGAAGGAGAGGACCCAAATGCAGTAACCCCAAGACAGACTGATGCTTGAATTAAAGTCCTTTAACACAAAATCACTGGATCGAGTCCAGAAGTCAGGGAACAAAAACTAAACAACTAAGAATCATCCAACATGGAGGAAAACTAACACCAGGCCAAAAACCTACTTACCTCAAGTCCTTACTGGAGGTAATCGAACAGAAGAAAACCCAAGAAAGAACAGAACAAATCCAGGAGGTAAAGCAGGCAGAGGGACAGGACAGACACAGGCCACAAGACAAACACTGACAGGAAGCACAACAACAGGCAAACAGAAGAGGACACAAGGGGACAAGGAGACTTATATAGACAGGAGGTAATGGGCAACAGGTGACACCAATCAGGGCGGGGCAGACAATCAAAAAAGGAGGGAAACCAGACAAAGACAGGAAGTACACCGAGGACAGATACACAAGGGCTAGGGCTTCAAAATAAAACAGGAAGTACTAACAAACAAAACAAAAAACAAACAAACAAACAGATACACCACAACTCCCACTGCATGCAGGAAATACCAAACAAGAAACCGAAATGAGAGTCTAAAGGAGGCTATAAAGAGTTTAACAAAGAGTTCAAAACATTCCCTACAGGCTGTAACATGAGGCTGATGTTACAGACAACTGGAAGTTAAATGTGCACATTTAACTGAAGGCCATTGTGTGTTGACATGGACTGTCCCAGAGTCATTATTTATATAAAGCTTAGTAAAAATGCATGTATTTATCCAAACTTTAACCACAATAATGTTACCGACAGGTCTCCCAGACAAAACAATAAAATACCTAAACCCAGCAGGAGCCACCCAAGGTGTGAACGTTCCATCAAGTGCTATTGCTCCCAGAGGTCCCACCCACTAGGTGAAATCGGGATGAGTTTAAATGTTTGGGCTCTCTAACCAGTCTCCAGAACTGAGGAAGCTTCTCGGATGAGAGGTGAAACGTCTTCAAGCTTCAAACAAGAAGTCCAGTTGCCTTCAATCAACCCTTAGGAAAATACCTGAACTGTTTTCAGTGCCCACAGTAAACGTTACAAATGTCCGTTACATATATTATTTCTATGAGTGTTTTCTGATCTGTACAGATAAGGTTCACACAGTCTTAGGCAAAATCTAAAGTACCTGGTTAAGTTTAGGCAAAGATGGTGGTGATGGTTAAAAGAAAGAAGTGTCACCGTGCTACTTCTGCCTTTGCCTCTGACAGACAACAGCCACAAGTCACTGGCGGGAAAGTCATTTGAAGTCTTTGAGTAAATGTCTGAAGCAGTCTAACGACAAGGTGCATTTAGAGGCTGTCCTGGGGAGAAGGAGAGCATCACATCGGCAGATGGAGTTTGCTCAGTTGTCATGAAACTGTACAATTTTTTTCAGAGCTGAGGTTCAAAGTTCATTCTTCACCTTGGCAACAGTGATATGATGAAGAAGCTGCAGAGCAGTCACTGAATGGACCCTTGTGGTGGGATTGTTGTGCAAGGTCAAGAATGAAATCTGAACCTCTCTGAGTCATTTTTCAGATGAGGACGGTCACAATTTTAACTAAAGAAGTGACGTGAGATTTCTGCAGCCATTTAAAAACAATACAAATACAATACAAAAATCAAGAATTTTGTATTATTTATGCCACTATGTGAAACATTCTGTCACCTCTGAGGTATCACATCTTAACATAATTAATGCATAATTCATTAATGCATTAGTGACACAGTGATCCGTGAACAGGATCACATGTCATTTTTATTCATACATGGAAGAATAAGCATCATGTGACTTTTTCTTGGAACCTGTCTCCTTCATATTTACATTTCATGTTCATCATGTCACAGACCAAAGACAAACATTTCACCTTCTTTATGAGCCATTATTGCATTTCAGACACTTTTGGTTGTACGTGAAAAACTCATCATAGGCTCTTGGTATTGAAGTCATTTACTTTCTTCAGTGGACCCTTTTCAAACAATTAACAATTAAGGAGATTTAATAGCTTTTTGTTAATTTGCTACATTGAGTCCTGAAATTGAGGTGCTGATTTAAAAGTAATATGTATCCATTTAGAGTGAAACCCTTCATTTACTTTCCCCCAGTCACATTAAAGCCTGCATACATTATGTGAGGAGTATCAGTCTGTGCAGCCCCTCGGCCATCAAAATGTCGCCGTCTCCTCAGAAATTAAGCTGTTTGCCATTTTGCCCAAACCTGCTCATTTCAGGGTGTCAGCCCCCTGACAGCTCTGCAGGGTTGTGCGTGACAGCTCGTCAATTCCACGGCATCATAATTTGAGGTTTCACAGACGAGATGACAGGAAACGAGGGACAACTCGCTCTTCGTTCATATGCACAGAACTTAACGACGGCAAGCACGCATAGTGGGGACAAATGTGTCCTTTCCCCAAGCCGTCACCTGTCTGGGTCTCAAGGCTGCAGTCCCTGCACGGGCCGTGCCCCACAGCTAGCTGCAGAGCCAAAATAGGCCTCACCTTGAATAATGGAAGGAGACATGGGAAGGTTTTTAGCTCTGTAGGAACGTTTATTCTCATCATTTGTCCCCCACTGGATATTTTAGTTATGGGTTTATGGTTTTAGTTCTAGGTGGTGGATGGATGGATGGATGGATGGATGGATGGATGGATGGATGGATGGATGGATGGATGGATGGATGGATGGATGGACAG
>JBBMJY010000006.1:21625016-21644840 GCA_037833715.1 Toxotes lorentzi
GACTTACAGATACACATTTTACGTCAGTAAAAGCAGCAGTAAGACTGTATCAGGAAATGAAAAATCAACCATATCACACAGTTCTCATCAGCAGATGTATTGTGCTCAGTTGTCATGGAGATGTACAATCTGACATGATTCTGAGCACCTCCAGGACTTCTCATGTCTGTTGGCTTAAAAGTTGAGGGTGATCATATGATCACATTATGCAACTTTTGGTTTTGGTCTGAATCCTGCAAATCTCATGTTTCACGTCATCTTTCTTTCTCTGTCCCCGTTTCCTCTCTGACTGTTGTCTACTGTCAAATATGTGCAGAGTAAACATGATGATTTAACAACAGTCTGCAGTTGTGTTTTTATTGTTGTTATCGTTGTTGTTGTTGTTGTTTTGTCCATGTCACTGGACGGCTCAGTTTGAATCTGTCAATCTGAAGCAGTGTGTCGCTCAGCTGAACAGCAGAGAAACAGACTGTGGTGATAATGTCATCCAGAGCAAACTGTGACTAATGAACAACTGCTCTGAGACCAGTCATGGTCATTTTACTGGGATGAGTCACTGCTGGATTCAAATCAAACTCATGGCATGAGAAACATCCAACAAGAACCATATGAGTCAGTCACTACTTAATCTATTTATACTGAATTATTATACTAATAAAACATTTCTTGATTACATTGTGAATTCATGCTTCTGAGTGTAAACTCACTGACTCACTGATTCAGGATTCAAACTTTTCTACCATGCCCACCAACAATCCTTGATTCTAATTATCTGGCACAAGCCCCGTTTACTTCTGATAACTGGACACCTTGGCTTTGTTTCATCTATTCCATTCCAAACACATAAAATAAGCATAAATAAACACAAAGAGTACACAAAAACAATTTTGACAAAACAAGGTGTAGAAGAAGTGTTTGAACTTAAATCACCTTGAAAATCTGAGCTGTTATTAGAAGCTGTGACCTCAGAGGACTGAAGTTTTCAGCTCTGCCTCGTCCTCATTAACATTAAGATGATTCAACACTGTCTTAAACACTGAGTTACTAAACAATTATTTCTGTGAGTCACTGTGGTTTATGAGCAACATTCTACACAAAGTGTTATGATCGATGTGTTCAGTAAGTGTCCTCAGTGGGACTTGAACCTCTGACCCTGCTGTGGTTAATACTTCTGGCTGAGATCTGAACCTCTTCCTGCCTGTCATCCACAGACCCCTCTTCTCTCCCTGTCTTCAGACTGCATCCGCCTGCTGTGAAGGTCATTTACCACTTCATTTGTCAAACCGCGGCAGCCACCTACGTTTCACACTTCACCACTTACAATTTCCTTCCCACATAATGATTTATTCCACATTACTTATTTGTGTTTGCTCAAACTGCGTTGTTGTTTGTGTAGCATGAGTAATAACCTTATTAATTCCTCTGGCAGGCTGGTCTCTGGTCCATTTCCTCCACATATGATAAGGTCTCTCGGGGCTTCTTTACCACGAGTCGTGAATCTGAGTCTTAATATGTTTCAGGGTACAGCATGCCAGTTAATTACTGAAAAGACGAAGGCAAGTATGAAAGGAAAATGATGACAATCTGAGTTACTGAGTGTCACTGTGTAGGTGACAGTAAGACATTCAGAGGGGTCTGCCATCACAAGATGCCTTCAGAGTGCACAGGCTGTGAGCGGTGAAGGATTAGTCTTAAGGGTCAGGGGTTATTAGTGTGATTTTTCAGGTTAAAATCTCTGACGTCAGATATCCCTGAATGCACCAAGAAGAGAAAACCCAAACGAAAAGATGTGCTCATCATCACGAAGACCCATAGTGGCTGAATGGTGAAGGTGCGTAGCTAAGAGCTGAAATGTCCACGGTTTGTTACGCATCTCTCTCTCTGTTCCCATAATTCCTGTCGCACTCTGTCCAAATCGAAGCAATATGCCAAATAAATAAACCTCTCAGGTTTATTTATTTCGTTGTTGTTGTTTTCATTATTGTTGTTTTTCCAATGCTTTGAACACCAAACATTTAATTCACCGCCATGATATTTGGGTTGGAGACAGAAATCTCAGAGACAAAAGTTTTGAAACCTGAACAAATAAAACTAAAATGACCTGAACTCAACACCTTTCCTGAAAACTGCTAATCAGGGCTCTGTCTATGTACAGAAGCTCTGAAACACTTTGGTCTGCAGTGAGTGAAGGAATACAGTTTGTGTATAATGGTCCTGATTAGCTCACATCCAGGACCAGGTTTTTCCCTTTCCATAAATGTTCGTTCTGGCTTAGTTTACATGGCTTTTCTGTCTTAAAGAGATTTAGAAATCAGTTTTCCAAACCTCTCCAGCTCATTCACTGTAATTCAGCTCCAATAAGAGCAAACTGTGGTCGGCTGCCAAGTGCTAATGTAGGACTGGAGGAGCGAGTAGGTGGAAAAAGAGTGGAAAAGCTCAGTCACCTTTCTCTAGTTAAATAAAGGTTAATTATTACACAGATAAATGCTTCTCTCTGTGCTGTGTTGCTGCTCTGGACCCACAGGTTTAAAAAAAAAAAAACAGACTTTTATTGAGGCAAATAATCAAGTGTGTAGAAACTCAGTCTGGCAGAGGAACTGCACACAGACTCCCTTCATTCCCCGAAGGATTACCGCTCATCAGTGGATGGAACAAAGACAAGAAAAGAAAAGAGGTACTGTTTTATTTTGTCTCTGAGTTTGAATCTATCTGGGTCAAATATGATCCGAGTGTAAGACTCCTTATTATCCTGACAGGGAAACTTGGCTTTGTTGGAAAAGTTAGCGATAAAAACCTAAATATGAGCAGAGTAACTCACTGAGGATGTCACATTCAGACAGACTTCAGCTGACTGGATCAGACAGAGAATCAACAGGAATGATGCAGTGCACGGAACCTGAATTGAATTCCTACCTGTAATGCTGTTAGCCAGATCCAGACCAAGGTAATCATAGCGTGTGCGGTTCGGACTACACGCCGCTGACGTTATCAAGCTGTCGAACACACTGGGTCATCTTAAACGCACAGTCGCTTTAGCAACAGTCAGTCTGTGACATTTAATTGTTCTAAACCACGCTTGATGCTTATGAAATATGAAACGGCACGTAACCTCTCCATATTATCATGCAATGTTAGCAGGAACAGTTACAGCTATGTTAGCTGGTTAACTTTCACTATGGACAAATTTTCACTTTACGAAACAAGCTGTGTGTGATTCGGATCAGGTTCAGAGAACTTTATTTGTGTTTGAGGTGTGTTTGTTTCTTTCTTCTGTCTAATAAAAGTAGTGCTGACACCTGTGTGCAGTGAGCTTCACCTGGAGGGTTTAACACCCCATGCATGACAGGGACTTAAACCCCTCACTGGCTTCCCACCCACTGACCACAGCAGACTCAGTTATACCAAGATGGAACAGCTTCTTACACTTTTCATAAATTACTTTAAAACGACAGAAGATGTTTTTAAACAACCTGCTGGATAAAACATTCAAAGCAAAAATGTACTTAATGAAACAACGGGAGGCTCAGACTGTGTGAGGTCTCCTGGATTTCACTGTGACCTCAGATCCACGTCCTCTATGTGATGACAGGACGCAGATTCTGTGGATACTGAGCAGGTTTTAACCGAGCTCCAGTTTATCTGACAGATCACAGGCAGGAGGAGGCAGGCTGGGAAATGAGAAAGGCTGCAGGAGACTTATCAACACACACACACACACACACACACACACACACACACACACACACACACACACACACACACACCCCTTTCTGCCACACTCACCTGCACTTCACATGCCACCATTAATGAGCCACACAGCTATCGCCATGCCTTTGGTGTATTAGGAGTATATGTGTGTGTATCTGTGCCTGTACATACATATGCACGTGAGTGTCAGCTGTGTGTTCACGCATATCTCAGCGTGGGAATATCAGTGTAAAGATGTGTGGAGGATGCACATGACCACACTGCAGCAGTGAGGAGTGTATTTATTCACACACAGCAACAGAAGGATCATTATGAGAAGGAAACACGCCAGTTAACAGAACCACTCGTGATCAGTAGACTAGGTTCACATTTGTGCGTTGGAGGAAAACATTATACGCCATGTTGGCATTGTAATCATGAGTATGCTAGCAAGCTGATGCTAGCATTTAGCTTAAAGCAGCACTGTGCCAAATTACAGCCTCACAGAGCCACTAACATAACAGTAGACTGAGATTTTGTTACGCCTTTGATGTTTTTTGGGTCTTTATAATTTAATAGGTCATTGTCTTCCACAAAAACCACATTACTATGAGCGTTTTTTATCCACCTCTGTGGGTAAGAGACTGTCAGAGAAAGATGGTGGTCGTGGTAAAAACACAGCGACTGTTAGTGAAGGACTGGGATTTTTCCTCTGAGACCAGATAGAGGGCTAATCCAGACCTGCTTCTGGGTCTGGATAAATGCAGTCTTGTTTAAAGGGTCTTGACTGAATGAATTTGAACAGTAAGCCCTCACACTGCTGTGCTTTGATTGGTCGAAAGCAGAACCTCCTCTAATTCTAAGATGCTGTGTCGAGGTTTTCCAGATCCACTGCAGCCAAAATGCAATCAGATTTAATTAAGGTGGAGAGACCAAATCAAATTTCAGCAAAGCCTTTATTAAGAATCACAGATCATATACGGATGCATATAGAGGAAAATTTGACTCTGTTGAATAGAGCCTCGGAGGAGCCAGTCCAGTGAAAGAGGTGATGCTGTCAGTGTTCACTCCTCATTTTCACATTGTTTTTAATTGAAAAATCAAACAACAGCTCTGTGACGATGCATTATACATTATCAGAGATAAAATTCTGGTGAAGAAACACTGAATCATTTATCATTTTATTCATTTTGTTGGTCAGAAAGTTGTCAACATGTTTAAACATGTTTAAAAATACCAAAATCAGCCTCAGGTTGTTTTTTTTATTACTGTAGATTCTTAGCTCCCCCTTTTTGCAAAAACCTTCAAATCTCCCCCTGAAATTCAGAGGACAAGGCCTCTGTGTCCTCAGCGGTAGCTATTGTCTAGCATGTAAACCACCGGTCTGGTCCTTTAAATAGAGATGAAAAGAAAAGTCATCTCCACAGAAACATGCCCTCATTTTACGTCATCATCAAAACTCGGCTGTATCTTTGCTGAGCAGGAGGCTGGGTGGGACGTCTGTGCAGCATAAAACACGTCCGCAATAATCCTATACTTACAACACTATGAAAAATTACATAACCCATAAAAAGAAGTCATGAAACGAGCTGCTCTGCAGTGCAAACACACAGAAATCACTCTCATGTGTTCCAAGCGATATAAGTTTTTAATCCTCTGAACAAGATTAAACTACTTGTTGAGATGTTTTGCTCTCTGATGATGTTGAGGAGGCACGGAGGTCTCGCGGCGGTTTGAGCCTCCTGGAAGTAAGTGACTGTGTTGGCATCGTATCTGAGAGGCAGCCTGAGGGAATGAGTCATCCAGAGGACGTTCTTTCTCTTTTTTCCTGCCTCCTCCATCTCATTCCTCCAGTCCTTCGCTTGTAATCTGCTGTGCTCAGCTCATCGTCTCTTTGGCTGCCGGCTCTCGTTGTTTGGCTTTGAGCTGCAGCATTAATCATCTGCAATCAAATCAGTAATCAGAAAACACTGGAATGTGATCAATATTGAAACATTTCTCTAATACTGAATGTCCTCTTGAGCTGAGGACAGTCAAGATGCTGATGTACAGGAAACTAAAATTAAAATTCATAATTAGGATTCTGGCACAGTGATTTGCATGGTCTCTTCACTCGGAGCCTAAATGTGGAGTTTCATTTGTCGTCATTTGTTTCTGCTCTCAGTTTGATTTTTCTGTTCTGTTCTTTGCTGTTTGCTGATGATTAAATGAAAACTTGAAGCTTCAGTAACAGATGATGTTCATTGTTTTTGCTGAAGTGTGAAATGTGAGCTGTTTGCACTGAGGACAGCTGTATTGTACCTTGCTGTGACTTTAACCAGATTCTCTCCAGCTTGTGTCTGCAGTCACTGAGCATGCTCACTGCACACTGTCTGATTTCTGTTTCAGTTGTCTGTCTGTCCATCCCTGTTACTTTATGTCTGTAATTTCATTTAACTGTAGCATGAAATGGACAGTCATATGCAAGGGTTTTGAGCGCTCAGAGTCATACTTTGGCAGATGAAAAAACTTGAGCCAGGTTCTCCTCTTTCGCTGATGACGCTGTATTTTAACTGAACCTCTCTGTATTAACCATATTGTAAAAAAGGTGTAGACTTCCTGTCTGAAATTTATACCAGTAATGAAATGAAGGGAAAGCAAGTTGATGGGGTCGATGATTTGAACCAGTGATGTTCATGTTGATGATAATGGCTGCATGTGCTCCAGGTTTGTTGTCACTGTCACAACATAGTTTCACACCAGCTGTTTCCTTCTACGTGTTCTGTTTGGAAAAAGAAAGAAGGATGTTACTGCCTTCCCTTCTTAAAAAATGGAGAGAAAGATTCCTCCTTCATTTCGAGGTTTGACAAAGTCCAGAAGCAGAAACATTTCACTCTGGGAACGAGGCGTTCAGAGGAGTCCCTCCCATGTGATGTATTAAAACGAGATTGCTGTTGGCCAGCTGTATAATGATGTCGATCAGCACCACCTTCGCCTCTGTTTCCCATGGTTCACTTCTTTTTACAGGCAACACAAAGTACCTCGACACCAACTGCACCAGCCTTAATACCTGTCAGGTGCAGTGGTGTCCACGCTGCCTGTGGTGGTGTTTAATCTGCTGCTCAAACAGCAGGACACGGTACAGTCCACACCATAGATTCACCTCAGAGTATAAAAATCTCTTTCCTACTTTAAGGGTTTTTGTTCTGGTATTTATAATTTGAGGCTTTTATAAATTTGTATTTCACTGAGCCCTTTTGGGTAATTTGATGGACCAGTCTCTTGTGGGGGTTTTGACTCCATTTTAGCTGCAGATTTGAATCTGACATTGGTCACAACTTGAAAACATTTAGAGAAACACGGCATCAGTGTGACTTTGCCAACCAGCTGAGCTGGTCTGCAGCTTGCTCCATAACAAACCGGCAGAATAAATTTTAAAAATGTGTTTGTGTGCCGGCGCTGATTCTGGACTCGGTCGTGCGGTCGTGGCCTTCACGTACTCATACATGTCTTCAGAATCACTGCACTGTACTATATAACACTGACCTTCACTTCTACCAGAGGACAGCTGTGAGTTAATTTGACTCCCAAACCGAGGAAAACTAGAGATGGTTGTGTACATCTGAAGACTTTGGTCCAACACTTAAAGTGACATCATTGGGCTCCACAGTGTCTAAAGCTTGTGGTTAATAATGTGCATTTACACACACACTCAGTGTTTGTATCTAGTGTGTGTAGTGTAGAAAATAGATTAAGATTTCAGATCCAGGAGGTGTTTGGTAGGAAAAGGAAAATGTAAAACCACAACAGTGTAAAGTTTCATCAGGGACAGGGACAGCTAGTCCTTCAGTCAGTATTGTGAAAGACTTTTCTGGACCTGCTCACTTTCTTTTTTATCTGTTTTTATTCTGTTGTTTGTTCTTTTATGTCGTCCTGGTGTATTTTAACATTTTGTAATCTGTTAACTGTTATATAGAAGCATGTTTGTATGAGAGCTATGAAATTTTAGATGAAGATAATTTCATGTAAAGCTTGTTTCATCTTTCCCTCAGTCCTTTCTGGCTGAACGCAGCAGCAGTTGTCAGGGTCCCAGGCTGGATGCTGTCAGGTTGATGTATGGAGTCACAGAGCGTTCACACGCCGTGTCACATGGCGTGTGTCTGGAGCTTCGCCAAGCACAGACAACGCTGAAGCTTCTTCCCCTCTGACCGCCGCAGCTGACAAAACATGTCACCTCCCAAAACTACATCAGCTTCCCGGCCTGTCGCTGGGCTTCGCCGCTGGTCTGCAGCTTCCTGCTGCCAAATCAGTGAGTGAAGATTTTCCAAAGTAAACGACTGCTCTGACAACACAGGGGGAAATACACATGTATGGCTACATAAAGACGCTACCTCTTGAAGTGCAGATGCTCATTTTTCAGAAAGGTTTAATTTTCCTGATGTTTTTAAAAACGGTGCATTCACTGCTGTGTTTGCCAGCAGCTGGATCTGAACAGAGTTATAAAGCCATGAGGCAGGGTTCAGCCTCCTGTCTGTGCAGCCCGTGGTCAGCAGTGAAGCAAAATGAATGTTAAAAGCTCGATATTTGTAGTTTATGTTGTGGTTGTTTCTGTGTTGGAAATGTAAAATCTGTGTGTTTTTCTTTTAAACAAACACTGCAGGACTAATGACTCTGACAGACTATAAATGGTACTGACACCTGTGAACAGAAGTGAAGGAACCCCTACCCAACACGTGGGATCCACAGCTCCTGGAAATCACTGCAGTTACATTTACCTGTGGAAATGTGAGAGAATACAACAGAACAAAACGTTGATATCTGAGTCACCTTCAGTCATTACCTGCCCTCACAGCGGTTAGCTTAACAAGCAGCACTGAGCCAGTGTGTTAATAATGCAGCAATTTACTATTTTTTTTTCAGTCAACCGAGCAGTGAGTTCATTTGTTTTAACAAACGTACTCTGTATCTGTGCATTTTGGTGAAACTGTAAAATATCAACCAATGAGGCTTAAACATCGTTCAAACTCAAACTTTATTTGTACAGTACCTTTCACACAGGTTACTGCAGTTCAACGTGCTTTACAGATTCTCAATATGAGATGATAAAACCAATAAAATAGTTTTTATGCTTCATCAAATCTTCCCAACGTGTTCAGCAACACAACTGTGAAAACAACCTGAGTGTGTGTTCACAGCTGAGTTGTTGACAAGTCAAGATTCCCCACTGGTGAACGATGATTCACATCTGTGAGGACACAAGCTGTCGGGGTGTGTTCATGAAGTGAGTGTTCGAGAGCTAATGAAACTCTTCATGTGAGTCTGTAAGTGTGTGAATATGTGGCTTTATCTATTTATGTGTGTGTGTGTGTGCACGTGCATCCGTGGAGGCAAAGTCAGTTAATGAGCAGCTATTTTGGACCCTCTCCAGGACAGGATGTCAGATTTGCTGTGACTGCACTGTGGCGGGTGGCACACATCAAATCAACACAGACAGAAATGGACCTTTAATGAGCCTCTGAAATTCAGACAGCTATTCTGATGTGTCACTGGGCATGTTCACTCTGTGTGTGTTAGTGTGTGTGTGTGAGTGTGTAGGTAAGGAAGTCTTGGTGTAAAACCCTCCAGGAACAGTGAACGGCTTTGAACAACAACAGCAATTTACAAAAGCAAATAGGATCCGCTGCAAATTGTCTGATTTCACACGATGTTCTGAGTTTATTTTAGCATCTTTACTCCCGTCTCTACCTCAAGTGGACGCTGCAGGAGAAGAAAAACACTAAACATACTTTGCTGTCAGCTGTTCAGGGAAAACACGCCACTAAAAGCTGCAGTGTGAGCTACAATTCCAGTTTACGGCAACTTCTTTTCCATCATTTCCGTCAGTGATAACTATATTTCACTATAAAGAAAGTGGTTTAGATAGTCTGGACTTGACTTCTTCTTAATCATGTCACTGTGATCCAGATCTCGACCAACGTGGTGGACTGACAGGCAGGCAGCAGCTCATCCCTGAAGCCATCCTGCTCGTGTGGGTAAAAACAGAAGACGTGCAAGTTAAATTAAAACTGTTTTCTGCTTCCCATTGAAATACGATCAGTTAAATACGGTACAAACAACCACATGTAAGTCAGACAAGAAAACTTCTCTTTTCAACCAGTTTTACTTCAGCTTTAGCTCAGACATGCATGTTGTACATTTTTGACTTACAAATCACCAAGTCAGGGATTATAACACAACAGTTTGCAACGTGAATCAGATCAGTCGGATGAAAACATAACGAAACAACTGAAATCAAAGGAACTCCATCATCAGTTTTTAATCTGCTGGTACTAAATCACGCTGCACTGGATGTCGTGTTGTACAGGACTGTGTGTTTGCTTTTGGAAATCACGAAACATAAAGGCTAAACACCACCGGATGAAACGACTTGTCGGCTCCCGGGCCACTGATCCTCCACACTGCAAGAAAAGTCTGAATCGACCGAGGGTCTTAAAGTCACCTTTACAAGGCTGGAGAAAGGCAGTAGGCAGACTTCCTCATCAAGAGTCTCTTCTCTAAAATTGAGTCAGTCATAAAATCAGCCGGTGCTGCAGAAACACGGTATGTGAACTTGATTCAAGTTTCAGTTTTCTCAATTCTTGTGCAGAGACCTGACTTTTTCTCTCATGTTTCAAGAGAAGATTCTTTAAACCAGTTAAATAACAACGTGAAATAAAAAGCTGAGAACATTTCAGACAGAAAAGTTTTAATAAAATGGATTTTTTTTCTATTACACAACATGATATAATGAACAAGAAACAACCTTTGAAATGAGAGTCAGATAGACTGAGCAACAGCAGGTGCCATGACTTTTTGTTATGGATATTTTTTACAGAGTGAGATGAGGCGAGGCAGAGCCAGCCCGGCGTGGTCGGTGTCGTCGACCCTGCTCTATGATTACACTGACAGTTGGGATGTCGCAGAGCGCCAAAGCACTGCTATCGAAACTGTGAACTGGCTGCCGTAATTAACGGCTTCGGCTGCACAAGGAAGAATGTGCCAGAGCAGCTGAGAGAGATTCAGACACAGTCAGCAGCCTGATGTCTGCGAGAAGTAAACTGTGAGCAGACTCGCTGTAGAGTTGACTCTGCAACGATCTGACTGTAAAACATTAACACTGAACATTTCACACACGTGTTCAGAGATTATTCTGACTGATATGTTGAAGAGACACAAACTCCAGGTGGCAGAACTCGCTGTGGCTGTTTGGTTCTTCCAACATTCAAGTTGACAAATCTGTACGTAAAAAGATTCTTTCTGCATCAAGTAAAACTTTTTTTTTCTCAAATTCAGTCACCACCATGACAGTCTTTATGTTAACATGCAAACATTTAGCATGAAATGCTGCCTCTGTGTTACGCTCACATATGGTCAAACAAAAGACAGAAATCTAACACGGTAAAAGGAAAGACTCGTTAACACCAACAATATGTCTGTCCTCATCTAAGTGGATGTCAGTCCAGCATTCTCTCTCTTTTAGCTCTGGGTTTGGCCTCCACCAGCTCCTGAGGCTTTTTCACAGTCAGAAAGAACATTTCACTCACCGAATGTAAAAGTGTGTTGTCTTAAATTTGCTTTCTCTATCTTGTTCCCCGGTTTCTCAGCTGATCTTCAGCCTGGAGTGAAGCGTTACCCCGGGCAGGGTTAGTGCCTTGCTTCAGCCACTGATCCACACAGAGTAGCAGTGAGGATGAGTTGTGTTTTGTTATGCAGCACACACTGAGTCTGTCCTCTGCTGAATAAATCTACGCACACCAAGGTCACACCTGTAAATACTGTGTGTGTTCATGGACACTTTTCCCAGTCAGCTGTCACAGCAGAATGTTAATCACTGCTTCCCTTCACGATTAAACCGCAGCCAGGAAGAAGAAAAGAAAGCACACACTGTTCAGTGCCGGAGTACATCTCAAATGTTCAGACACAGTTATGCTTTGGTCCATGTGTGACCACACACAGGTGTGTTGGGTGGGGCCGACTGAAGTCCCCTCACAGGATTTCTGTGAAGTGGAGCAGCCGCCTGTGTCCTAATACAGCTTTAATCATCAGTTTAATAAATTAAAACCTGACCTGTCTGCCTCGCTGCTCCATCACCTGCCTTCATTTCCTGTATGGAGACTAACAGTCCTGTTAAAAATACTTTGATTGCTAAAGTTAGCTCCTGAACAGCCAATTCACTCACAGCACAGCAGTCCACACTTTCAACCATTCAAACTCCCTGTCAGGCACCAATTTCACACCACAGAATACGGTATTGGTTTGAAATTTCCACAGTCTGCTATCTGAATCTGTAAATTACCCTCTAACTTATCTGACTGAGCTAAAAAGTAAAATGATGAGTCAGCTGTCCGTGATTTCACCGACTAAGACGACAACTGTCACAAGCTGCTGTAGCAAATTAAAGTCGAGTCCAAGCGCTAACCGAAATCAGAAAGTCAAAACCCTCGGGGCTTCTCTGGAAGCTAACGTTAACTCCAGCAGAGCTTTCCGCTGTATCCCGGCAGGTTGTCAGTCAGATATCAAAACAGTGATTTATCATAACTGTGTCACCAGCACATGTGTGTTTTTCCCATCGATTGGCTGCTGAATATCATGAAGGCTGTTCTCATCTAATATGAGGACGGCGTGCATCCCTGACGAATCAATAAATCTAATATAACTGATGTGATTAAAGCATATAAGGAATGTATGTGCGTCTGTCACAGTATAATGTCTCAGCAGGTCTGGATCTGTGCATCAATCTTGTGTTTATGAAATCAGTATCTGTCACAAACTTTCCTTCCATACTTTTTCTTTCCTTCCTTTTGATACACACTTTTTATTCACACCTTCTGTAATTCAGTAGAAGTGACGATGTCAGATGGGTGATATCTCATTTTGAGAGGAAAGATATTTTTCCTTTCAGCAGGTAAAGAAAAGGTTTCGCTTGTCTCTTGTGCAGCTCAGCGAGTTTTCATTCACGAGTCATTTCTCCTCATATTTCTCGGAAACTGATCCAGAAACAAGCAGAAAAGAGAAATGTATTTATGATTTGTGCTTAACGTGAACGAGCGGCGATAATTTAGTTTTGTCCTGAGAGAGTGTAGAAGGAGCTGGGTCAGTAGACAGTCTAGACACTCAGCTCTGGTCCTGTGTACAGAAATAGACAGTGACCTGGAATATCTCTGTCCAGATAACACACACACTGCAGCATCAGGGATTTGGCTCATTCACTCTGCTTTATCAAACCACTCAGCAGTACAGTACATTACATCTGCGATGAGCAAACTGTCAAAGAGACTTAAAAATATTTTAATTATGTGAACTTGGGACATTTTTGAGCAACTTTTGTATAAAAGTAAAGGTCCGATTTACCATTAATTCTAAAATAATGAGCAGGGTTTGATTTACTTAAACTGAGAATAGAGACAGGCTTTTATTTTATTAAGAAGCACCCCATGAACTGGCCTGAACTGGCTCCTCGTTAGGTCCAGAGGAGTCAAACAGGTTCAGGTGTGTGTCACTGAGGGAGCAGTCCCATCAGGTGTGGTCAGAGCCAACAAGAACACAGAGCACACACACCTAGGCCTGACTCCAGATGCAAGAAGTATCCGTAGTAAATGCTGTTTACGTAGGAGTAGAGCAGCAACGATTAATCGATTAGTTGCTCAAAAGAAAACTAATCACATGCTGATGAATTATGTATTTGTCAGGTCACGGATATGTTGAGACAAAAGGTAAAATGTTCACTGACAGTGTGTTTGCTTTCGCTCTTACAACACGGTTTCCACCTGCCGTGAGTGATTTAACTCTGGTTATGTTCAGACTCTCACTGCACTTTGTTAAGGAGCTGGTTTAACACAGAAAAGGTTCACAGGGGTTTTTTAATGTAATTAATATTACAGGGGGAGGTGGGGAGTGAAACAGCATTTTAACCATCAGGAAACTACAGGATGTGTTGTGTAATAGATACAAACATTCAGCAGGACGAAGGCAGAAGCCTCCACAGGGGGTGAGGAGGAACAGACACTGTGAGCTCTGTTCCAGAGTCAGATCTTAACACAGACATGAAACACATATTGATATCATTCAGTGCGACTTACACTTCCCCAGTATATCATTATCTCTGATCTCCATCGAGAATAAATCTGCTTGGTGACTTTACGACACCCTAAGCTTTATGGAGTCCTTCGCTCTTGGTGGTTTTACTTTTTTTCTGCAGTATTTTTGGTGTTTTTATTTACAGCCTACATTTACACACAAAATTCAAAATTCACTCTGGGATGATTAAAAAAATCTTTCCTCTGAAAAACAATTAGAAATCCTCTTTAAAATACAAGGACTTTGCTCTGGACAGGACTTACATGACAGCAGGAGCAGCCAATTCACAGAAACACAGCTGTGATTATTCCTGGGCTGAGGGTGAAAAATTACCGCAGTACCTGCACCGGACAGGATTAAACGCACTGATCAGCTCAGGGTATGTTCAGATCTCCTCCGTGGAGTTCGAGGAGGACAAATTACTGGATCCCTGCCTTCCCTGAAAATGAGGTCAGTGGAAACCAAGTCTCTTTAAAAAAAAAAAAAAAAAAAAGAAAGGAAAAAGAAAAACTGCATATTCATATTTTAGTGGCGTTTTCTGAGACGTGTTATTTTCCTTCATAAACTCATTTCACAGGGAAACATTTTTATTTAGCACCGTCAAACCTGAACAGTACGTCACAGTCATTTATTCTGATTGATGCATTAGCAGAACTGATCCTGTAATTCTGTTTCACAGCCCAGTTACTTTTCAGGGCCTGATGGGAACAGACCTCCTCCTCCCAACCACCACCTACTTACCCAGAATAAACTCCTCATCCTCATCCTCATCATCACCTCTGCAACACCTTCATGATCATACCTGCATGTTTATACATGAGCAATATTGCAAACCTACATTCCAATATTAATAATATCAACGTAAGATATATTATAAATATACAGTCAAATAACGCAGGTACAATTTAATCAACAGGAAACCAACAGCGCCAAAATAAAAGCCAACATACGGTTAAAACAAAAACACCACTATTTAGAAAGTTAAGTAACAACATGTGCAGCATGATACAAACAAAATGAACTGAGGCAGTAAAACATTTTGATTAAATGTACAAACAAGCTGGTGCCAATATATAGTGAAAGCTCCATATGTGATTGAGTTCAGTCAGAACTCGGCCCATGTAACCGGTGACTACAGCCAGTGTACTGTTCACATACAGTCCTGCAGTGATAGGAGCAGTGGTGGTGTATTTCAGTTTTGCAGCTCTTGAGAGACAAAGAAAGAAAAGACAGAACAGAGGAAAAACACACTACCTCTATCAAACCACATTAAACTGTATAATGTATCCCAGCATGCTCAGTGCTTATTCAATTGTACAGCCCTGTTCTGTTTTCATTGATTATTCAATTTCATGTTTGCTGTTTTTTCCCCAGCTCCCTCACTACAGTCCATGACTGTGTCCTGTGGAGGGCTAATGCTGGGCAGCGAGGTCGCTCTGATTTACGTTACGTGCTTCTTGCTGTGTAGGCGATGCAGCAGTGTGAACGTTAGCACGCTAACAAAGACGTTTCCACTGCAGTGAGTGTGGAAACAGCAGCGAGGGCAGAGGTGACTCACTGTGTCGCTGCTCTGATGGCTGAACACTGTGTGGATATAAACATCACAGAGACGGAACCATTCTCAGGATTGTTGTTCACTTAAATTATCTGAAATTATTTTGAATATTTTCAGTTTAACTTGTTTTTTTAAAGTCTCTGTAAAGACCCTGTCTCCTAGAACAGAACAGTCTTGTTATGATCTTGCAAAGAGATCTTAATCTTAATGAGATTTCCTGATTAAAAGCAGCTTAACTAATTTAACTAACAGCGAATGCCATGTGGATTTGATGTGGCTGAAGGCTCTAGTGACGGGAATTCTGGCTCCTTTAAGAGAGCCGGTTCTTATGGCTCAGCTCACCAAAAAGAGCCGGTTCTTTCAGCTCCCAAGTGGCTCCTCAAATTTTTTCATTTCAGAAATTAATTTATTACCAAAATAATGTAAAATTATGTGTAAAATGAATTACTAATGTACAAAACATACACCATATTAAATGTTTATTATTTGTATGGCTTATTGTATTTAGCTGTATACATATGTCATTGAAATGCATCCAAACTTTACTGTGTTTCCTGCGGCTCCGGCTCCCAGACAGGAGTCGGCTCCCATCGTTCACTTCAAAGAGCCGGCTCTAAAAGCTGTTTCTTTCGCGTCCGACACATCACTAGAAGGCTCTAAATACTACAATGCCCATGAGCCTGAGCCGTTTTTGCAACAATCAAAAATAAGGTCATTGCAGGCAGAAATGTTGAGCACACTGTGAATCAAAGACTGTTGTGTTTCCAGACTGCAGCTCTGCTCTGCCCCAGTAAAACAGCGGGGTTTTTTTTTTTGCTTCTTCCCGATGGAACCAAAAGGTGATCGCACATCTCATCAAATCTACTGTTCAGTCTTTGTTTTCTTCTCCCCGACTCTCCCGTTCGTTCCCTGGAAAGAAGAAGCTGTTCTGTCAAACGTCAGACTTTCGTCACTGTATCGCTGGCAGCTCAGAATCCCGTAGCTGACCTGAGCGAGGCGACAGCGGGGCTGAATGATGTGTTTACTGACACAGGCCACGGGTCAGTGGCCACACTGAGCAGGGACTACACCTGAATGTATCCCAGCCCCCCACTGGCTTTCGTTCCATTAAAGGACAGGAGACAAAAACATTCTTAGCAAGGAAGAGACCGGAAGAGAAGATCATACACCGCAAATCGTTTCCGTTCATGCCACACTGACATTACGAATCTGTAGCAGGCAGGAATGTGTCCGAAGAGCTGAAGGAAACACATCTATCTCAGTGTTTCTGCTTTCTCATTATCAGACTTTTACCAGCATGTTGCTGATTTTAACTTATTTCTTGTGTAATTCTCACCTGAGTTACGTCAGGAAACACTGATAACTTCCTGTTTACAGTCAAAAATATGTAATAAAAGCTGTAAAAGGTTGATAGCTTTTCAGTACAGCTCTTATTTGTTTACTGTCATTTTACCAACACTTCAGCAAAGTTACCTGTTCGGCTGTTTGCTTGGCTCAAAAGTTGAGCTGCAGTCGCATTTTTCATGACGACAAATGACAGAAAGGTCAACGTCAGTTCGGTAAATCTCTTGTCACGGAAAATGAACAAACTTCTACTTTGATAAAAAGGTTGTGCGGAGAGAAGAGGGACATGGAGCTCAGCATCAGCACGCAGCCGTTTATCAGCCGAAGCAGAGCGCTAATATTTCCTCCCGCAGATTTTTCAACTTGATGCTCTGTTATGGAGCCGAGTGTCAGCTCCTGCTGGGAGACAACATCGATCAGCTGGATCCTGCAGTGAAATTCATATCTCACAACTGAGGCAGCGAGTCTGTGTGAGAAAGAGAAGCAATAAAATTTAAATGTCTGCCAGACCCTCACATATTAAAAATGACCTGTCAGTGACTTGCTGTCCTGTTGTACTTGCTATTGTGCTTAGTTTTCTGATTATTATTAATCACTGTAAGAAAAGAAAAACAAAATGGAACATAGAAGCAGCAACTTATAGCCTATTATTAAATAACGTAACAAGTTAAATTTTTAAGTTAGAGTATAATTAATCTGAAATCAAATATTTTTATATGTTTAAATAATATCCACGTTTTTTCTCAGCCTCTCTCCCTGCCCCTCTGTTAAGTTAAATATACTTTAGAGTGTGTGTGTGAATGCAAACATTCACACACACACTCAGACAGGAGGTTAAATAAAATGGCCGTGACCTTTCACTTTTGAATTACATTGGGCAGGAAACAAGCGTGTTGGCAGAACGTGATGTTTTCCTGCCGCTGACTGCTGCTCTCATTCTGCCTCTTCAACACTGTACTGTTTCCTGCTGTATGTTGACTTTCATATTCTCATGATAGGGTGAAATACAGGGAAACAGCTGAAGGCGCTGCCATGTCGTCAGCATGCTCTGAAACTGCTCCTCCACACTTGGACAGAATTCTGTGGCTTTTGTTGTAAAGACCAATTTCTCTGCCACAGTTTCTCCAAACAACCAAAGACAGGGAGCGACGTTCAAACATCAGCCACCATCAGCATTAGCCAGCAACACTCCCTCCATACTACGCGTGGCAGGAAGAGGCTTGCCGCTCAAACACTGCACACTGAAGTGCTTTAACAGTGGTTTAGCATGTTCGTATTTTGTACTGTCGGCAGGAGAAGGTGCTGGAAGTTGGCCTTCAGTCCTTGCAGACTTTTGAGCTTAAACGCCACCCAATCCAAGACAAACCAGCATGTCAACAACTCATCTGAATCTGGGATGAGTCCATGATGCACCCTCACTTTGACATTGTCAGCCTCAACAAACAACTTGGGATATTCCTTCTGGTATCTGAAAGCTCCGAGCAAGGAACAGGAATCTTCCTCTGCAACCTCATGAAAAAAGGCTGTGATGAAAACCTTATCTGACAGTTTGTCCCCGGGACAAAGTACAGCACCAAAACGAGGTAGCTGGCCCAAGCAGTCCTTTTATAGCTTCTCTGCTGCCCACAGAACATGACTGTAAACTGTAAAATAAATTTTAGGTGCAAAAATTGTATCTCCTCTTCGGTAAGTGCTAATGACACGGGACCAGGTCCTACCTGCCGGTTTTTATGCACCTCGAGCACATCGGTCTTTGTCCTGAACATCTACAACCTTCTGTTGGAGACACAGATGTTTTTGACACGGGAAAATGTTGGAATATTTTTTTACTGGAGTCTATGGCAGAAATGAGGTAGTTTGAGGGACAGGGATATACCAGCATCTATTGCCACATACACTCAGAACCTCTCTGTGTTCAGAGATCAAAAGACATGTGAAGGAAGGACGAGCTCCTGACGTTCTTTACTAATGTGTCATTTCACCCAATCGTCCTCGGATCGAGAGAACCGAGAGCATCAAATGCAACAGTAGGTCAATGCCGTGCTTGCTATGTGTCCGGGAGGCTCTGAAGGCCTTACATGACGGGCTTCGACACAACAACAGCGCCCGCCGCTCCTCCTAGGAGCCATCGATCACGCAATCAATGATACATTATCCTCGCAGTGACCCAAGATCATTGGGGAGGAGCGTGTTCATCGACCGGCACAATAACAACTCATTACCAGACCATCTGACATTCACCATCGGGCCGCCGTGAAGAGACCCAAGGGAAGACCAGAGGCCGGGGGCCAGTGATTGATACACACTGTCTGTAATGGCAGCCGAAGAGGAGAGTCTCAGTTCTCTAGAAACCTCAGGCTTTGTTTCAAATGTCACTTCTTTAATTAGAGACTGCAGAACAATGCAGTAAGGAAGAAGAGGAGGATGTAATCGGGACAGTTGTTTCCAGTGATCTGCTGTCTGCGTGCCACTGTCCACCATTTTGTTCACAATCAGGCTTCTCCTCAGGTTGGTTTCTCGACGAGTTCTTTGACCAGCAATTTAACTTTAATTAGTTTAACTTTAACTAATTACTGGTGGGTCAGTGTCTGCCCCTCCATCTTCATCACTGTTAGGATACGACTGAACACTTCCACAGTTGTTCTGTTGACAGAGGGAGAGCAGTGTGACTGATGAGGCTTAGCATTGATAATGATTGACAAGACCTCTGTATGCTTGAGTTGTATTGAGTAAAGAGTTTAGATACATTACAAACACCTCCTCACATTACTTCTTAGATTTATTGTTGTGAACTGAACCATGCTGCTTCCAGTCTTTATGCTAAGCTAGGCTAATCACATCCAGACCCAGACATGAGAGTGGTGTCGATCTTCCCATCTCACAAAGAAAATAAATCTGTGATTATCCTGAAGTGTCTTTGACTTTTTCTTTGATGATAATGTTTCAACAAACCAATTTTATGTTAATTTAGAAAGAATAAACAGTGGATTTATAATTTTTACTTGAAATGCTGAGGGAAATAGTTGATTCATCAGCAACTTGCTCTTCATTATTTCATTATCACTCTATATACACTGCTCACAAAAATTAAAGGAACACTTTTTTTATTGGGCCTGGCATGAAATCAGTTAAACCTGTCTGAT
>JBBMJY010000006.1:21644875-21706205 GCA_037833715.1 Toxotes lorentzi
GTAATCTTGCTGTTGCTAAATGCAATTTCCCCACTGAGGGACTAATAAAGGATTTCTTATTCTTATTCTTATTATTATTCTTTGACCATTGCAGTCACACTCGGAGTGATTCAGCTGCTCTGTGACTGTAGTTCTCCGTCACGGATGCTGCCAGTGACCTTGTTATTGAAGTTGAGGAGTTATTAATATGTTGAGGAGAACAAGATTCTTGATTGACATGCAAGTGATGAATGAATTATCCACAGAGGCTGTTCTCCAGAGCCGCTGATTGTTTTCCAGCTGCTGAACTGATGAGTGATCTCTGAAGCTGAAATGCAGATGAGACATGTACTGAAGCATGGTCACGGTCATACAGTCATCATTACATACATGTTCATTATAAATGAAGCCTTTACTCTCCAGGATACCAGCCAAGGGTCCTTGATGCATGATGACTGCAGATTCAGAGAACCGATCCAGAACCAGTGGTCTTTTTTTCCCTTATGTAAAAATCTATGTACATCACAGAGTCTGACTCCTTGGGATCGTTCCTATGCAAAGTAAAGTGATGCCAGAGATTTGTATGAAACTAAACATGGAGTTGACAGAAGGATACGACTGAATGAGCCTAAGTGATTCCACAAACACAGAGTCACCTCTCCACTTCAGTCCAGTTTATCGAATTAGCCTCAGGTGGACTCCAATCAAGGTGCAGAAACATCTCAGTGATGAGGCGGGAACGATTTAAGGCTGCAACATGAAATGTGCAGCCTTAATTGAATACTTCTTCAATTGAATATAATAAAGTTGAATATAATAAAGCAGAGACTGTGGAACAGCTGTGGAACAGATAGAGAACTATTTCCACTGAATAGAAGCTGTTTTCACTGCATTCAGCAGAGTGCAACCTGTAATTTTCTGTGATGGAGAATGAATCCAAAACACTAAACTGATGATATAAAGGCAAAGTGTCACTTCATGTCCAGACTGATTGGTTGTTAACATGCACATCCATTCAGGCAGGAAGCACACTGCAATGACTGTGTGAAGAATGCACTCAGGCTTCGGACTGCCTTTATTTAGTTAGAGCTTCCACAACACTATTTAAAGCCGCGATCTGGAACCTTGCGCCCAGAGGCTTATGAATTATATTTATTCCTCGTCCATCTTCCACCCAACACCTGTCAATCATATTTATGAGCTGTCATCCAGCCCAAGGTTTAATTGAAGGATCAGTTCACATTTTTTGGTCTTGACATAACATCCACATGTCCATTTGTATGTACACTGGAATCATTCCTCCTGTTCATATGGGACATAAACAGAGTAATATGGGACATAATCCACAGTCCTTGGTCCGTGTAAAAAACATTCTACAGTTTATCTGAGGTTAACTTGAGGCTTCAGGCAGATTGAGACAAATTAACTTGAGGTTCTTCCATATTTACAGTTTATTTTATAACTATATAAACAGATCAGTTTATATTATTTTATTTAAACTGATCTGTTTTCAGCTGTGACGTCCTACTCTGTGGCCACTAATCACCACAACCAGCTAAACCCCAGACAGCAGCCACATGACACTACAAACACCAACAAGCTTTTATGTTACATTATGACTGATTGATACCAAATTGATTGATGTGAATAACTGATATTTTTCTCAGTGGAGATCAAACCATCACCTTAGATTCATCAGGTGACACAAACAACACTTGGATTGGATGATCATGCAGCTTTGTGTCAGCTGGATGTGTAAATACACAATACACTGTTCCCCTGTGACCAATAGTGAATAAATGCAGCTGGATGTAGTTGTGCACTGTCCCAGTCGTCACAAGGAATGAACTACAGTGAAGGAGTCGGCGTTACATGACTCCATCAAAGCCGAAGGTTAATGCTACGCTACCAATTAAGTCATACATGTGGCTGGCACCAGTTTTCTGATAGCAAATCTTTTGATGCTGCCAAAGGTGAAATATACGTGTTATAGGTTGGCACTGATGGAGCTGGAGCCACAAGCAGTGATGCTCCTCTGGTTGGAGAAGCAGAAGATTCGATGTCTTATTTTCAGCCTGAGTCAGTCGGATACGTCCTTGGTCGAGAAAATGAACCATCCTTTTTAGGGATATTGCAAAGTAAACTTGAGGAACATTTCTCCCAAAATAGAGATATAATATGTTATGAAATAAACCTCTTCCATTTCGAGCCACAAAAACAATCAGAGAAGAGCTCAGAGCTTTGCTAATGATGGAAGGATTTGGAGGCTTTTAACAGAATTGCGGTGGCACGAGGTCATGAAGAGCAGGAAGAGCTTCGGTTTGCTCCAGTGGTCTTCACCGCCCTGAAATCAGGTCAGGACCAAACTGACGGAGCATCGAACACACGTCCAATGGCTTTCCACCCATTCAATATGTTGACAAAAAACCCAATCCTGGAGGCCAGGTTAGCAGAGCTAAGAAAGCGAGCAGGGTTTAAATCACATCATAGTTCTTTTCCAACATAACCTGGCCCTGAGTATGAAGCTGGAACAAGAACACAACGAGCTTTAGAAATGTGTTTGGTGTAATCAATTTTTACTTTGGACTGAACCAGGCTGGACAGAAATTATGTTTAGATATTAAAAGCCCATTGTACCCATCTCATGTTATTGGAAACTGGTTTAGGTCAGAGGGCCCTTCTCTGACCTGTTGAACCCCTGTATTTTATACTATATGCCTCCTCAGCCTCACACTGTGCAGCCATCCATATCTTTTGTTCACTGACATATCTTGGAGAGCAGATTTACTGGCCCACATAATTAAAACGGCCGGCGTCGCATGCTGCAGTCCTGTTACCTGCTGCCCCATAAACGCTGTCAGAAATGTGACGGGTGGGACAGCAGAACGTGACACAGAGGCAGAAAACAAAACATCTCTTCCGTAAATCTCTGAAATGGCGATAGAGCATCAGCAGGTGCCATACACAGATCACGTGGCTGATCTGCTTCGATGAATAAGACCGAGACTATAACACACGGGACAGATTTACTGCAGGGAAACAGATATAGTTTGTAAGCCACAACATTAATCTTATTTTGCAGGGCGTACATGATTTTAATCTCACTTTGCAGATAGCATGTGTGTCTTTAATCCATCTTTAATACTCGAGCCGGATGGAAACAGGCGCTCAGTAGCCAGAATCAAATTTTCCCAAAGCTCAGGATTTAATGTGACTTTCCTCTGTAATGTGAACAGATATGGTCTTCCCACTGAGGAAGTGTGTTATGTACCTTCACTGGGCCTGGATAACTTTCTGTTTAATGTTGTGATTTAAAATCCTACTCTTAACTCGTGCACAGTAACCATAGCAAAAGCAGAGACACAGCAACTCTGCCTCTAAATTATGTTTAAATACAGAATTACATTATTTTTTCCATTTGAACACAGAAGAGAAAAGAGTTTTGCTTTATGTGTTTATCCACAGAGAAAAAGAAAAAAGATAAAGGTCCAAGCACCATTCATCTGTACCTCTCTACATATACAGTTCTCAGCAGACAGGGGAATGAAACTGCGTTTTCTCAGCGCTCTAAAAAATTGAGCAGCCACGAGTGTAGTTTATTAAAGGGCGCAGCATGACATCAACCCTGACCTTTGGTACCAGACTCATATTTGAGCCCAGAAAGACGCCTGGAGGCTTGTTTTAAAGTTCCAGTCACAGCCAAGTTTTGGGAAACATGGTGGAGATGCTGTAGGATCACCAAGCAGCAACAAACTCGACAGTAAATCCTGTCTGAGTCTTCATGATCTCATAGTTAAAACATTAAAAAAATCCGTTTTGTATTTCAGTTATTGGGTGTTTTCCAACAGTCTTCAGTACAGTAACAGGGTTTTGTAGGAGTCAGCATTTAGTTCCCTTTTAGAAGCTTCAGCTAAATGCACTATTGCATTGACTTATGAGAGGATTCATGGGAAAAGTCGTTCTGTGCACAAATCGCAAACATAATGGAAAACTGGAAAGTGGAAAATGTTCATTATTTCATGGAGGAAACCTGCCTGTTAGCAGAGTGCAGAATTAGCTGTGAGCCCCAGGGGTCTTTACACTGAAATTGTAGGAATTACAGGCAGTGTTAAGGTCAGAAGTATTTATTGTGTAACATTGGTTTTTGGTGTTTTTGTGCTTTTTTTCAGACAAACACAAAACATAAAGAAAGAAGTTGTTTGCAAATCCATGCACATGGATTACAAATCTGGGAGCATGGTTTATAAACCGTGTGCACGGATTTGTAACCCGGGAGTACAGATTTACACATGGCTTTCTTTTTTTTCTCAGCTGACCCTCGGGGGCCTCCGTACTGTGCATTTTTTTCAGGGTAAAAAAAAAAACATTATACAATTCTATTTAAAATCAAGGCCTTAATTCTCTAGCTACTTTTTTTTCCTTCTACCACTCTTGTTTTTATTTCCATGCACAGAAACAGCGATGCGTGGAGGGGATTTGCGGAGGATTGATGCCTTGGCAGAATTTAAACATCAGTGTTTGCTTTTTTTATGTGCACGCCGAGCCCTTAATTATTTGCTCCAGAAGCCCTTCTTCCCACTTCATTGCGATGCAGCCTGTCGTCTTCATCTGTCTGACAATCAGCCACCTGCTCGCTGGCTCACACACAGTTTGACTCCAACCAGAACAAAATGTATGTGGCGAGATTCGCAGAGAGGGCACGGTTCGCTGGAGACGGCTGCAGAAACATGAGTGAGCCGCAGGAAAACACACCAACATGTTCATATCATAGCTGTCATATCACTGCCAGCATCAAAGAAGAAAAAAAATATGTCTAAATTTAAATCATTTTGTTTTCATGTCATCCACAGTAACAGAAAAAGGCACAGCGAGAAGTGACCTCCTGGTTACAGGTCCATCCATCCATCAGCAGGAAACGCAACAGTAAATGAACCTAAACAATATCAATTTTTTACTTAAACACCCTCTTATTCTCTTTCTGCTGCTTTTAGTCAATAAGCAACAGGGTTTTCTTCTTCTGCTGACCGATCATGAACGTCAGAGAATCAATTAGCTGCGATGAACTCTCTGGGAAAACACTTGTTTAATGTCTCGTGCAGGATGTGCGTCAACAGCACAGACTGGGAGAAGAGCTGGACAGAGATTGCTTTGGCTTCGGCTGTAACAGGTGAGCTAAAATGCTAATGCTAATGTAAAGTAGCTGCATACAGTAGAGAACAGTAATATTAATAACGGCAGCATCTCCATGTCAGTGAAAGGTCAGAGGATAAGACTTGATAACGACATGTTGGAATCTGTGGAACTGGGTAAGGAAGTAAGTGAGAGATTAACTGATGATGATGAAGTGATGGTTTGCATGAACATGGCTCTTTTGACTGAAGCTTCAGAGTGACATGAACAGCTCTGGCTTCTTCTATGTAACAGCAGCACTGGGCTGTGATTTGACAGGTCCTCACTGAGGAAAAGCTTCCTGCCTCAATCTAATCATAGACTTACCTGTTCCGCTTCTGTCCCTGCTCCCCTTTGGTTTAATTGGTAAAATGAACAAATGGGCTCATGACCCATCAATCACAGCAGCAGGACACAAGTGAAAAAAATAAATTAAACAACAACAAAAAAAAAAAAAGCAAAGAAAAGGAAAAAAGAAAGTAGGTCGAAGCAGCTGAAGAGCTTTTAGATGTTGGGAACTCTGAAAGCTTGATAATGGCTGTTCGGTGTTAAGCGAACGGCAGACAAAGGACAAGGAGAGTGTCGGGTTTCAAAATCGCCTCACTGAAATAGAATAAGAGGTTAGTGCTTTTTCCATTTTCCTGCAACATGTCCCGTTGCTTGACTTAAATTGTGAGCTTGGAGGAGATGCTGACACATCCTCAGCCTCTCTTAGTGAAAAGCTCCGCCAGAGATACTTTTTAAGAAAAGAAAATCAACACCCACACATCATGGCGCTCAGGCTGAGGGGACCAGGGCTTTAAGAAACTTTCAGAAACAAAGATCAAATCTTTCCCCTTCCAGGAGAAACCCTGATTCTTTAATGATACTTTATCAGTCCTTAGCTTTGTTGCTTAGTTTAGTTTCGTAGTTTAAAGTGTGTCACACAAAGTTTTCTGGGTATTAAACTGTAGAATGGTTCAGTCAGCTCGCCCAGGATGGAGACTGATGAAGGTTAAACCACAGACACAGATGTCGACATAGACGTGGATATAACTGAAATCAGAGCACAGCCATTATCTTTAACTTATCTGTGCTGTGATTTTGACGCAGCGTTATAAGATCAGGTTGCAGGAACATAAACCAGAACCAGATTTATCAATTCAATCTGCCAAACCACAGGATACTTTTTTTTCTGGTACCTTTTTGTTTGACACTGAAGTGATTATACATCGTAGTGTCTTATAGTGAAAACCTTAAATCCAACAGAGGGAAATAAGAGACATGCATTGCTCAGTAGTCGTCCACTACACTTAACTTAAGCTTCATACAGTGAAACCAAACATTTTGCACTCTCACCCCTTTCAGTATTCATTTTTATTCGGCTGCTGGATCCAATTTGAACGGCAGCGTGATGTTCTGGTCCCTGTTTCAAACTGAGCGGCACCTTAATTCACCTGACAAAAGAGAACAAAGAGCGAACTCCCTCGGGTCACTTTATCTTTCTTACTTCTAATTGGGCCACTCGATCAAAGAGGGATGTCTCGCCAGCGAAACACTGTGTCATTTTAATTTTCTTTCATTAGCTTTTAAATTACTTAGCAGTCCTCCGACGGGACACCAGTCATTTTTAAGATGGAAATGAAAGAGTGGCTTGGGGTAAAAAGGAAAAAAAAGGAAAAGACTCAGTGGGTCCCTGCACGGCTGCTGTGCTCCTGCTGATGTCCAGACTGTAAACGGAGGAATTCTGACCTTTGACCTGTCAAACAGGAGATGTTGTGATAGGGAAAGATGAGGGTCTTGACTCAGACAGTGGGAGGCTTATCAGGCGTGTTTTCTCTGTGAGTTTTTAGCTTTTCATGATCCCAAATGGCAGAGAAGCTCGATGTAATGGTCACAAACCTGCTATAAATCGCGCTCAGTCAGTTGAACACAGAGCGACTCAAACTGCATCACGTGGTTCTTATTGTTTCACCTTTTAAAGGTAAGAGTGAAGTTTTTAGCGTGTATGATGATGTATATACGCCGTGAGGAAGCGGTAGGCAGTCATATATAATATGCAAGGCTCTGTAACATCATGTATGTTTTGTCGGCTAAATGCTACATGTAAAGTGTTGTTGTGTTAGCCTGTTAGCTAGCAGCGTCGGTGCGGACCGCGGTAATAACATGATGTCCGCAATATATGTCGGTGTTTTCTAACTTTGAAATAACGTGTGGTTGTTGAGGAAAAGAGGACAATATGGAGTTATTTTTCACAGTTCTGTAAGCATGTTAAAAGGATGTTTTGTGGAAAATTCAGTACAACACAGAGCGTCTGTATGGTTCTTATTATTTTCCACCTTCTACAGGGACGCAACATCGACACATACTGTATGACACCAGAATCAGAGGATGCACCTGCCCTGTAGAGGATCACCTGGAGATGCACGCGGTGAGCCAGCACAGGAAAACATAACACATGTAGTCTGTCACAGACTCAGGGCCACTGGGCCTCCGTAGTGACCCGGTCCGGTCTTCCTACAGAGAGCTGAAGCGTTTCTGCTTGACTTCATCCTTTGACCTTGAGATGACCCATGATGCTCTCAGGCTGCAGAGGGACCTGGTTTAGAAGAAATACGCTTGTGCTGTCAGGCTGTCAAACATCCTTTGCTTCAGTGTTAAAAACCTCGTGTCCTGCTCACGTTAATGAAAGCAACACATATCATGGGTAACGGGAAAAGAAAAAGTCCATTTGTGCTCACCACAGCCCTGAGCAGTAATAACCAGTGCATTGCACAGCATGAGGTGGACGGTTGATTTAAATGTGTTGTCGGCTTGTTTTCCCATTAAAATCCTGAATATTAACTGTGTAATCAAATGTGTAACTTGAAGCTCGCTGTGAGGACTTTTTCCCCTAAAACCATGAACAGCAGTGACACATCCTACATTTTAAGGTCATGCTTGCAAACAGGGATCTCGGTTAAGAAGCTTAACTACAGCCCAAGTATCATTCTCTAGAGTTTTATTAAGCAAACGGATCATCGGCTTATATAGAGGAGACTTAGAAAATAGTGCAGAGAGTGGTGGACGGGTGGGGAGCTATCGGGGTGGAATATATAGGATTAAATTTCCTGTGACTGAGAAAAGTAAAAATGTTAACTGGTTTGTTTACATAAAAAAAAAACAAGTTAAAGACCAACTGGAGAAATATTCAGTGAAACAAATGACACCATCAGCCCCAGAGCACAAAGGTTCATGGGTGTGAGACACTGAACATGTGATTATCTGTGAGGCTGCAGTTGCTGGTGTTTGCAGTGATAATGAAAAGCGAACAGCCCAAATGTTTGGCTAAGCTGACTTGCAGGTTTTCAGGAGTCACTGAACAGGACTGTGTGAGTCTCTGTGACTTTTGTTTTACATCCACCTTGACGAGAACGGCTTCGTCTGTGATTGAAGGCACTGCAGTCTCCTCATTCTCTTTGATTCACTCTCACGAAAACATCTGGGGCGTAGTCATAATAAAGGGATATATTATACGTAACCTGTAGTGTCTGTAGTGAGCTTCATTCCTCTTTTGGAAAGCTGATTATAGCAGCTATTGATCTGTTAACTGGGGCCAAAAGAGTTTAGTGATGAATAATTGAGTCAGATGCTCTTGTGTGTCCTGCTGTTTATCAGTGTTGTTGCAGATCATTGGCTGATCTGAAGGCAGGAAAGAGCTGTAACCTTGGCGTCGTATCTGTGTGGACACACACACACACACATATAGATACAAATGATGATGTATTGTTATAGGTAAATGTACGACAACACTTTATTGATCCCCAGTTCATAAGCCTGATACCAGAAGATTGGGGATTGTTATATCAGCGCGAGTGTCCGTGGTTTTGGAAAATGGTGTTCAGTAATCATGTAGGTAGGATGTGTTGGTGTCCACATACTTTTGGCAGTGCAGTGTCCATTAGGCTCTCTGTACCTGCACCACGCTGCTGAAAAAAGGAACTCAGTCAAAACTTCAGGGACAGTCCAATTTGTCCTGAGACTCAGACCCGGATAGTCCCTGTTTTTGGGACACAGAGGCCGACAAACATCAGGGGAGTCTGGGTAGAGCGTTTATATCTGGAGAACAATACACACTGATGAGACAGCGTTTGAGGTAAACAACAAAATAAAGTGTGAACAATGATGTGGGATGTTTTGTCTGACAAAAACTGTAAGAAAACTGTCAGAAAATAAAAAACCCAGCTTCAGTTCAACTTTTCTTGCACTAAATTCACACAACCTCAAATCCAAAGTACGGAACACACACAGGAAAATAGGACATTGATGAAAAAAGAAACAGTTTTCTCCACCTCTCAGCCGGTGTCAAGAGGTGATATTGATACAGAATGAGCACAAAGCCACTGGTCTTCCTCAGAGAATATCTGATGACCCGCGGTTTTTATTTAGCCCACACAAGGACGAGGCTAAAAACAGCCTCAGTCACACTGAATGTGAAGCATGAACGCCTGGGGGGGGGGGTGCGCAGATGAAGAGGCATTGTATTCTAGAAGTTCAGCGACGTAAAGAAGCAGATTGTTTCTCACAGCTAAACAGTTACAGACACAAACATATGTAACTGTCTCTAATGGAAAGTAAAGTAAGTACTTCAGTACTCTTTGGGGCTCAGTATTAGTGTGTCACTGTGACCCCTGACCTTTGACCGCCTTAGTGTCGGTCGTCTATAAGCATGTTTTCTGTGGCCATGTTTCCCAGCACACTGAATAAAGGAAGCATGTGGATTTGTTGACCAAGTGAAACTGTGATGAACAGGCTGCTGTTCTTCTGACCATCGAATCGCCACATTCCCAGCAACCAGTCTGGTGAATGTTATGTTGTTATTACCAATAGAAAGACCCAGGTTGTTATACACAGGATGTCTGCCTCAACACTACTACCTGTATTAGGTGAAAGTGAAAGCTGAGAGTGAATAAAGCAGAAATAGACTGAATAGCTTGTTAGGATGGACGTGTTTGACTTGAGCACTGCTGCACTGCTGGACAAGCTCTCGTGGTTTTTGACACAGTGACATCCTCTGTGGCTTTGTTCGCTGAAAATTACAGATTTCACGGAGCAGCTGTGTCGTTTCTGTGCTGCACAGAGACAGAGAGCTGTTGGCTTTTGTTTTGTTGTTTTTGTTTTTTTTTTTTCATTTTTCTTTTTGTCTCCAGTCTAGAACAGAGCAGGACGAGCTGCTGCTGCTGCTGCTGCTGCTGCTGCTGCTGCTGCTGCTGCTGGCGAGCTGCCACGGTTCAGCTTGCATGATCTCAGCCCTCGTGCCATCACACACACACACACAACTTCACATCAACAGCAACACAAACAGCAGTGCATGCATACAACACACACACACACACACACACACACACACACACACACACACACACACACAGTGGCTTATGCTCACTAATCGTCTTTCTCATTCATTCTCTCACTAACTTGAAAAAAATATGGAGGGGATTTATTCAGCGCTGGGACAGATGTGATAATACTGATCCAGAAGGGTTGACCTGGACGGGAGGGCGTGTGTGTGTGTATGTGTGTGTGTGATTGTCTGCTTTTTCCTCTTTGTAAACTAAAGCAGAGGAGACAATTGTTTTTCTTGCAAGACACGAGGATACAGGAAGTGTTTCTGTTTTTGTGGAGTTTTGTTTTTGTAAAATCTTTTCAGCCTTGTTTTAACCTGGAATTTACTCCTCTGTCATTTTATTGTTCACATTTTTACTATCAGTTTTTTTAAACTTGTATTTTTTAAATTGTCGTCAGTTTTCTCTTAAGCTGCAGTCCTGAACTTTCCTGGAGGAGCTGTACATGTGAACACAAAGGTGTGAATCAGCTGAACTGGATGTTTACCTGCCAGCTCCCTGCATCACCAAAACCAGACGGAGCATTTCCAGTAGAAAATGCTAATTAACATACCTTTCTGTCCATATCATAAGATAAACAGTTGGTGGAGCTGATTTTCCACTTGGTGCCATTAAACCACTGCAGAAGAAGAGAACACAACGAGATGAGGTAATTAAAAGAGCTCCAGTTAAACCTTGTTTCGTTATTTAAACGTTTCACACAGATCTGATGTTTTAGTCTGCTGCTGCTGTTCGTCTCTTCAGTGGGTGTTTCAGTAATTAATGTGTTTCCATTGCACATTGTCATATTTTGTCTTCATGTTCTCTGTTTCCATTCACGTTTTTTAATGCACAATTTAAAACCTACAAACAGTACAGAGGAGAAACATAACCGAAAAAATAAATCGGACTAATGACTCCTGTCAGCATGACTGAACAGCTGCTGACTGCTTTTAAAATCCCTGTTTTACAAACAGGTTTTCAGGAAACCTCACATTTTAATTAAATATTTGTTGTGACTTAAACAAAGCAGCGTTTGGTCCTTCACTCAGATTCTTGGATACGAATTATCCTGTTAGTCATCGATGCTTTGGCGAAGCCTACAAGCAGAAGTGTGATCTAAATCTGTAAAACATTCACACATGCTATAAACGGCGGCACTTCTCCAATTAGCATGGGCTCCCTCCAGCTTGCGGAGGGTGCTGGGAAGTCATGAGGTGTCAAAACAACCATCGGCAGCCGTATCATCACAGAGGCGATGAGTAGCACCCGGGCTGAGATATCAGACGCACAAAGAAACAATCCCCCCTTAAAAAATGACAGAGGCGGTTTGGAGGCAGTCAATCTGAGAAAGGTTAAACACTTCAGCCTGTGAGATCTGTTCGAGCCCGGGACATCTGTTAGTGTGTGATAAGACGCCCGCTTCAAAAATATCATGATTCATATATGGAGCGTAATGAAATGCTGTGGTGATGTGAAGTATTTATAGTCAGAATTCAGGTGTAACATAACATCTACTGGCTCTTCACAGAGGAACTGAGGATCCAAAACAGCGCTGACATGAGGACAACAATGCTGATGTGTCCAGAGACGCTTCACAGTTAAAGATTGGGGAGTTGGCGGCTGAGGGGCGATTTTATTAACACACAAATGACACATTGTCCTCTTCACAGTGTCCTCACTCGCTCATTATTCGTCTTCTTGGTTTAAGATTCAGATGACATAGTTCATGAATCACAGATAATGATGTCTCCTCAGACGTCACAGTGTCTTTGAATGCACCACTATATATACACACACACACACACACACATATATATACATATACATATAGACACACACACACACACACTGCCTGGCCAAAAAAAGGTCACCACCTGGATTTAACTAAGCAAACAGGAAAGAGCCTCCTGTTGGATAATTCCTGCATGGGTGATCATCTTTCAGCTGACAACAAGTTATTTAACCCCAAATGATGCAACGAGTAGCTTCTCATTTCTTAAACAACCGTGTCGAAAGACACATCCCATTCGAGGTTCATTCAAGAATCCGTGAATCAAAGACCCAGCTGGTTTCTTTACTCACATGTTGAGACGTTTTATCTCTTCTTGAATGAAGTAAAATAACTGAATGAACTCCGTAATTTCAGTGCAAAACAATGTGAAGAAACACTGAATAGAAGAGAGGACTTTGTAGGTACACTACGTGGCCAAAAGTATATGGACAGCAGCCTGTCTGCAGTGATTTGCTTCCATTCAGCAGACGAGAGCTTAATGCCATGTTCACATTATATGGTAGAAATGTGAAAGATTCCCACGCTAATGACTTGTTCACATCCTCCAGGTGTATTTTGTACGTTGAAACAGTAAAGTGTGTGGTGTGTCCGATTACATTTGGCCTATAACTATATATCAAATGTAGCATATAGTTACAGTTATTCCACAGTTAAAATAATATAATCTAATAACCTGCTAATCTAAAAACGTACATATACACCTCTGTTTGTGAAGCTAGTGAGTAAACGTGAAGTATCCTTGATTTGCTGTTAATGGTGTATACATTTAAAAAAAAAACAGTGCTATGGTCCTTTAAGCAGCTGCTGTATAATATCTGTATTACTCCCTGCTGACAGTATCTGCTGTGGAATAGCTCGAGGACAACATTGCGGTTTGACTAATAGACTGTAACATCTAATTCATGCCTTTGCAGCTCTGCTCATCAGACTCATTTCCCATGTATAGGACGAGTGCTCGGCCTGGAGGGCTCTCCATTGTGCCAGGCTAATGGTGTGCATGTGCCACAAAACGGCTTCTCATCTTCAAAAGGGGGCATATGTTCCCTTTTCAAAGGCCCTCAGAGCCATTTATGTCCGTCTTCCTTTCCAACAAGCGGACGTCACATCAGTGGAGTGTTTCCCAGACCGCTGCTCGTGGTTTAAATGGGGAATTCATGAACCTGTTTCATGGCTGTGCCATTCTTTCAGCAGACTCTCTGCAGTTGTGAATGTTGTTAAGTCTTATTATCAAAATGCATGTTCTACAGTGTTGTTCCCATTTTTAACACAGACTTCAGTTCATTTCAGTTACACAGAAAGATGCATAGCGAGAACCCTCATCGTGTTTGCACCAGTTCCAGCCCCCTGTTTCCCATACCTACCTGCGTACCTGCTTTCCATTTCCCAGCTACCCTCATCCTCCTCCTCTTCCTCCTCCTCCTCCTGTATCGTCTTTTGCCCCTTCCTTAGTGTTAGAGCCTGTTTCGGCCTGCTCCGGTTTTTGTTTTGATTGTCTGTTTCACCGACCTCTCTCTGCCTTTCTGACACAGTAAACTCTGCTGTTACCTGCGTTATCGGTGCATCATGCTTTTCAGTGCAGTGTGTTAGGAGTGGGGACAGCATTGATCTGCCTGGACCCTGACAGTGTACACTGGTTAATTGTTGGTCAACCATTGCTAACTGAGGGCTCCTTCCGGGGTCTGCTGTCAGCTGAATTTTGGACTGGTCCTCTGGTCTGTTTAAGGGCCAACTGTTCTTGGGTCTCTTTAAAAAAACAAAAACAAAAAAAAACATTTCATGCAGGTTGGGTTTGCGTGGGTTAATCACATGGCCTCCAATAAGTCGCCAGCATTCAGGAAACTGAAATCTTTACTGGCGATAGGTATGTGTGCCTTTCAGATTAAAAGTCTACCTATATGAATGGCCTTCAAAAATCTGTCTCTCAAAGCCTCATTTCAATTTTGCAGTTCTTAGGAAAAAATGATCTTTAAGACAAACACAGGAGAGAAAAAGGACAAAGTGCTGTGGTTGTTAAATTTCTGCAGATTAGCATTTCGAAAGCAGGTGGGCTCACTGACACTGACGGTGCTCGCTGCACTGTGCCCTTTTATTCCAGGGTGATAACTCTTTTGCCTCTACACACTGGCCATGCAAATTCACCACTTTCTTTCCTATTCACCCGGTGGATTTAGTATTCTTCTGCAGGGTTTTTCCGTTTGTGATAATTATACGCCACCGTGAACAATATTATCCTTCACAAAGGTTTATTCACCGTCCACTTATTTCAGCTGTGCATTTCGGTAATCCCCGCAGACGTTTAAAAGCCATCCGCTGTCATACCCTGTCAATCACTTTATTGTGGCAGGTTTTAGTTGCTTCACACTTGGTGAAACCTGTAATTAAAAGCCCTGTGATGCAAATAAAAACGGATACATCAGCAGAGATAAGACTTCTCAGTTCTCAAACAGAGAATGTGTTCGAATCTGATGTGTTTGTGAAAACACTGAGAAAAGCTTTTAGACTGACTCCCAGCTGAGGACAGAGTAAGTGTGTTACACCCCCGCATGTTTGGATTTAATTCTTCCCAAGGTATTAATTACAGACCCATATACCTGTTTGATCCACTGACACTTGTTTCCTCACAGATTGTTTTATATGTAATCAGCTCAGGTCACTGTCTTAGACTGAACTATCTATTATATTATGTAATTATTATGTATATTATTATTCAGAGTTTTCATCCAAATTTAGCACAAACTTTAACCAGATTTTTGGAAAACTGGCAGATTATTGTGCGGTGGCTTGGTGCATCAGTGCCGGTATTTCTGTGGGCTGAACATTTGCACACGTAACTGTGACCCAAAGCCTACGTTTGCACTTGAAGTCAATTTTCTTTCACCTAGCATGTGTAACTATGAGAACTGTGGAGTTGTCTAAGTGAACAGCAGCTCAGTGACTGAACTCATACGTTGTGACACCGAAGCTGCTGATACCTGACGCGTACTGCTGATGATGATGTACCTGCGTGGGTTTCGTGCAGGTACCGCAGCTGGCAAAACAAAAGTCAGAGTGGAACACCTCAGATGAAGGGAATCATGGGCAACGCTGACTGAATCGTTCTGAAAAGTATCAGTGTTTAAAGTTCAGGGTCAGATTTTAATACTTGCATTGTGTTCCTCTACCCATGTGAGTGTGTTTTGTACCAACACGGCGTCATTGTGGTTTAACACAGGTTCATACACCACAATAAGGCCACCGACAGGGAAAGTGGCTGCGCAGCTGCTTGTGAAGAGGAGGAGGAGGAGATCCTGTTAGTTTGTGCTCCGGATGATGAGCTGAAATCACGGAGGGGAGAACAAACAACCCTGGCGGCTGCATCCAAAGCCACGATCTGAGCCTGAGGCAGGTTGGCCCTTCATCTGCATCTCAATGAGGAATTTGATCACAGCTCAGCTTTCAGAGGCAATGGCACAACGTGAGGCTACAGGGGCCGCTGCTTTCAGATGTGAAAATACGTAACCAGCACATTGGCTGTGTTAGATTCGGACTCTGCAGCGTTTCTTCCTCTGTGCTGGTTTGTTGGTTGTTTTTTTGCAGATGATAACGATGATATTCAAACTCAAACAGTATTGCTGGAGATTCTGGGTTCCAAGCAACAATTTACTGGGCCTTAAAACTGTAATTATCTATTTTCTTTGGCATTTATTCAGCATGGTTCTGACGTTGAGGAGCAGTTGAAAAGATGGCGGCGCTGTGAAAGAGTTCATTTAACCCTGAGACGGTAAAACCTGTCACCTGATCGACTCCATCAGCTGGACACGTGATCGATAAGTGATCGGTTTCTGATCACAAAGTTAGGACTGTACAAGAAGCAGAGAAGTGAAATATGGAAAAGAAGGAGAAGGTGATGTATTTCTTAAACAGCACACACACTTCCTCTCTGCACCAGCCATCGTGGCGGGGAGTCGATGAGTCATCTTCGTAGCGTTTATACAGGCGGTGCATCAATCACCCTCTCCTGATGGGAGCAGATGGCGCGTGGCAGCTCAACCTGTGTGGAGAAATGTGGTGGTGTGTGTGTGTGTCAGGGAGGGGGGGTCGGAGCTGAGAGTGCCAGGGAAAACGGTTGGATGAAGCCTGATACAAACAGCAGCGCCGGGGCCACCGGAGAGCAGCCGCCCACAGACGGGAGCCCTCGGCGTTCACTGTTGATCCGACGCCAGAGAACCAGCTGTGCTGCAGGTGCAACAACGGGAGAAGAAGAACAAAAACTCAGAGGAGGAGGAAGAAGTGCAGGAGGGAGCTTTGATCGGAGGAGTGTTGAGCAGGAAAAGAGGATGGTGAAGCAGAAGGGCATCGGGTCGCTGTGTGACCCAGGTGTCACAGCAGTTAGTAGGAGGGCAGGTTGTTTATGACAGGATTAGTGACAAGCCACTTGTGTGTGTGTGTGTGTGTGTGTGTGTGTGGGCACTGTTGGATCTGTGAACATGGGCAATGGTGGAAAACAACATATAACATTTACCCAAATGCTGTGTTTAAGTACAGTTTTGAGGTACCTGTATTTTCTTCGAGTAATACTTCTACTCCATTTCATTTATTTTAAAGCTTTAGGTAAAACTGACTTTGCAAATACAGATTATTAATACAAAACATCATTTTGATTCTATGCTGTTTATGTGCCGTTTAATGAACAAATACCTGCAAAACCATTCATATTCCCATCAGCCTCAGCTGCACTGTGCTCTGTGCTACTTAGCTCATTTTAGCATGCTAAGATACTCAGCTAACGAACATGGCAACGGCAGCATGAACATGTGAGCATGCCGACATCTCACAGAGCTGCTGTATGGCTGCAGACTCCGTAACATTCAGCCTGTTTGTCTGCACTTTTTCTTTTTTGTTTGTGTCAAACGATGTAATGTGTCATTCTAAATAAAATAAGCACACGTATGAAGACTTAGGCTGAAACGATCAGTTGATCAGTCGATCACCAGAAAATTAATCTATTTGATGATCAATTAATTAAGTAATTTTTCAACCAAAATGCCAGATATGATCCAGTTCTCCGTTGTGAGGATTTTCTGCTTTTCCTTTTCTAATGTGATAATTATCTGAGTATCTTTGGGGTTTGGACAGCTTGTTGGACAATTTTCAAATCAAATGATTTATCAGTTAATTGTGGAAATGATCATCGGGTTAATTGATAATGAAAATAACTGAGTTGCGGCTCCTTCCATGATGATGAGCGGAGGCCTGAAAGCAAACAGCAGCAGCGACACACATCCACGCTCCCGCCCTGACGCTGTGGTGCGTGACCTCACACTCAGTTCAAACACGAACATTCAGAAACAAACGTACGCTTGCTTTTTTACCCCTCCAGTTCTCAGCTTCTTTTTCTCTGACATAATTCAAGATGCCATTTTTTCTCAGCCACTTTCACCTCGAGTTGGATATCAGAGCTTTCGGGGCCCCGGGCGTGCGTGCCACAGCAGTTAGCCCTTCATCTGCATCGTAGTTCCGGGACAGAGCAGGCGGGCTGGATGTCGGTGGTTCGGACTGATAGTGTCACAGGCTGACTGAAGCCTTTATGAAGCTCGAGGAGGAGTGTGCTCTGTGAAATGTTGATTTGTTTTGCCATGAGGGTTAACTTCTCAATGTGATGCATTTATGACATCACAGTGATTATGAAATCATGCAGCCATGCCACGGGGGTAATGCATTTTACCTCATACATTCTGCAGATAATAACCAGATAATATCAGTGAGGCTAAGGAGAGAAATATAGATGTTCTTCCCGGTGGCAAGAGGAGAGAACAGACTGTTTTCTTCACAAAATGCTTCAAACCATGGACAATTACAGTCTCTGAAACCACCGTATCACTTTATAAAGCAGGACGTGCCACTGAAATGTTTAACTGAACAATGAAATGAAGGAGACAATGTAGTTTCTAGCTGTAGATGGACACTGACATTACAGAGGCAGCTTCAAGACTTCAAGAGCTTTCCATTGTAAAGAAGCACATTTCATTCACCAAATTACAAATGGAGATGTTTAGTTTTAATTATAAGGAAACCATAAACCCTGACAGAGAGGCTGGTATCTCAGGTGAATGTGTCCCTCAGTGTGTGAGTCTAAAACTTTGGTCCAGAGTAAACTGTCATTGAACTTGAGACACAGATTTCTGGCGATCAGCTTCCACTTTGTTAACGTCCCTGTGTAGTACAGTATTCCTCTAAATGTAATTCCTCTCATTGATATTCCTGCTTTGAGATTTTAACATGATTTTCTTTCCTAAATGCCATCATTGGAAAATGATCCCCTGAAGTCACTGCTTTATATTTTGAAGCACAGAGTTTTATATCCTCCAAAATGCAGTTTTAAAAATCAGAAGCCTCCCCTGAAATCTACTGTGCTAACTATGCTAACTGCACATATAAAAATACTACCAGATGTTCACTCAGACATGCTAATGCTAACAGCTCACATCCTCACCACACGCTCAGTCTAACCCAGAACAGTTTAGTCTAATGAAGTTTGACAGCTTGAGTCTGAGATGCCCTGCGGTGGTCTGAGTACAGAGATGAAGCTATTCTGATTTCAGTAACAACATGACCTTTTCTTCCTGCCCCACTAGTCATATGATCTGAGAGTGTGCAGATGTTCTATAGCTCCGTTCACCTTTTCATCAATATAAATATAAAAACAACCAGTTTAACTTCGTCAGTGTTTTTTTTTCTTTTTAAACAGTAACAGTCTGTGTCTGCAATCATCCAGTCGATCCTTCAGCTGATCTGAAAGGCTGAGCTTCAGTCTTTCATGTTGATTTGAATGCATTTACACCTTTGACCACTAGGTGTAGCATTCATATTCACACACAAATGAATCTTATTACGGTAAATATGAAGCTACAGCTGGCTCTGTTTGCCTCTGACTCAAAGAGAATAAAATCCACCTACCAGCACCTAAAATCACTGATTAACACGTTTGACTTCTTTTGTTGAATGCTTAAAAAATAATAATAATAATAATAATCTCCTTCAGCAGATTAATGTGAAAAAAGCTCAAACAGAATAAGTAAAACACAGTTTTGAGCAGAGGGTGAATTTTCTGTACATTTTGAATCTGAGCAGTGAGTGAGAAGTGGGTATATGTGTGTTTCAACCTTTTACTGAAAGAAGCTGAACTCCCCTGAACTGCATAAGAAGTCTGTGACAAACTTTTTTTTTTTTTTTTTTTAGCCAGTGCCTCAGACAAAATTGATCAGAACCCATTGATTTATTGACAGACTTCATCCTGACTGTTTGCTTTGAACACAAAGCTGAGCTGTGCTGTTGATTTCAGTCTAAAGTGAGTCAGACTCCTTATTGTGATAACAGCAGACAGTCTGACCATCCAGCTGCTCTGTACAAAGGCTGCTAATGGCACAGGGGTGTGTGTGTGTGTGCGTGCGTGTGTGCGTGTGCATGCGACAGGGGGTTACAAGTGTGCACACACAGCGCTCACACAAGGAGCCCATTTCCAAATGTCAAGTGTTTGTGAAATAAATGTCAACTAGCTCAGGGATGAGAAATCAAATGGCTCCTTAGCTCCGGCTGCAGCCGATACGACACGAATAAGAAAACGACAGCGCTGACAGAGAATTGAAAAGAAAAAGAAGGAAATATACCTCTACAAATTTCTATTACCCCAACTCCAACTTATAAATAAATAAATTAATAAAAACCCTGAAAGCCACATGAGGAATGTAAAGAGAGCAGACAGCACTGTCCTCCCTCAGTGAGGAGTCTTTGGGAAGCAGCTGGAGGAGAATCTTTGGTATTGACAGACTGTCAGACCACCTGCCTCACTCTCATAATGTCAGCAGATTCAATGGGAGATGCAGGGAGACCATTACAACACATTTCATTCCAAGAATTTCCGGCTTTGTTCAGTTTTCAGACAGTTTCCTGCTTTTCAGGGCTCCGTCTGTTTGAACAGGTGAGAACATAACACTTGATTAGAGTTCACATGAAATAACCTAAACACCTGAAACAGATGATTCTTTCCCACTGAAAGGAAAAAATCATTCCTTCTTCTCTCTTTTCAACCCGGCATCTCTCCCTCTAACCTCTGGATTTTCTAACACCACGTTTCTTTCATCAGTTTTCTGGAAAGATGAATCCTGTTTGTGGTATTTTCTGGACGTACTGTCTGATAAATGAAAGTCTGTCAGTGAACTGTTATCTTTGTTTTTATTGTCGGGCAGAACTGCAACAGATAATTATTTTAGTTACTGAACAATCTCACAAAATTGTGAAAAATGCCGTCACAGTTTATGATAAAATTACTGAAACAATTAATCCATAATCAGGGTAGCTGCCAATGAATCGTCTTACGAGTTTCAGCTCCGTGAGATATGTTGTTACTGGACATATTATAAGATAAATAAGAACATCTCATTATTTCAACCAGGATAAAACAATAAATCCATTCACCGACAACATATCCCATGATTCTCAGCCACAGAAACACTTTCAAAGTCTCATGGGACTTGCAGTGTTTATATACTAATAAAGTAGTTAGCAAGGTGGATGTTTTTCCTGCCACAGCTCTAATTCTGATTACAATGAGCCCTTTTATTTATTCTATATTTATTTACATATAAATATATACGATACACTAACCTATAAGCGTACATTATTTTTGTTCTTTTGAAGGTCATGTTTTTAGCTTGATGACTCTACGAAATGTTGAATAAGAACCTTTTACAAGCCTCCAAACCCCCCCCAGTAAAACCGGCCCTTCGTGCCCTACTTCCAGTCTATTCCCAACACAGCGGCGACTTCTGTTAGATCTGTGTGATGTGATTTGTGTGTGTGTGTGTGTGTTTCAGACACAGTATGTGACAGAGAACGACAGAGTGAAGCATTTCCCAGTGAGACAGTGGCTCAACTCTGCCCTCTAAGGTGAGAAAGATGATTACTGTAGGTCTGTTTATCTCTCTCTCCATCCGTCCATCCGTCCATCCAGACGCATGAATCTTTCAAATTTGCTTCAACATGTGACATCTGTTGAATTTTGGGTGATTTATCCACATTTCTTCTCCTTGTGAAGTCAGCTTTTCTCTATCTGATTGGATCATTTGGTCAGCAGCAGTCTGTCATTGGCTAAATGTCACATCTTTCACTTTAAGTCTTCCTCAGTGCCACCTCAAGATAACAGGTATCTGTCTGCCTGACCACAGGGCCGTATTCTTTAAAGACCAGGAAAGTGCAGTAACACGGGGTCACAGTGACTGATGTGCTGATGTGTTGTGTTACTTTGTGCTACGGTTACTTTCATTTCAAAAAATGAACAAGTAATTAAAATGAAAGTAAATTATACCTGTGTGTCCCTGCAGGTAACCAAACACCTGTCATCCCTCCACCTGCCAGTGTCATGACAAACTTCTGTCGTCACACTCTTTCACTTTGAATTTTTTATAGTGTTTTAATTTTCAGTGTCTTCCTCGTGTCTTGCTTGAATGTCCTTCCATGCCTCTGTAAAGCTCTTTGAATGTGATGCTGTCTGAACGATGCCGTATAAATAAACCTGCCGTGCCTTCCATCCTCTGCTCCTCAGCCCCCTCACTCCCTCAGACCCTTCATCTCCTCCCTCTGTGGAGGATGACTCATTGTTTTCAGAGTTTCCTCGACTCACAGACCCATTGATTGGAGTCGCTTTATTTCTTGCTCTGTGCTGTGGGACTCCTGCATTCTCGGCTCATCAGCTCTCATGTCACCGATTGGCTCGTCACACCGACCTGTCAAAGCCGTCTGGGAGCCGAAGCCTAGCGGCCTAATATCCGTCTAACAACAGTTCTTTGAAAGCCTCAGCTCGTACAGAGAGTTCAGACTGGAGGTAAGAAATATTAAAGACACCCTGAAGTATAACTTTAGTCAGGGTGAAACACGAGACTCTGAAAGTCTCCAATGAAATCTCAGATTCTGTCACTATTGTTACGGCCACTGCTCCTACCACGATTACTGCGACTGGTCCTACATGTGCTGCCTGTTACCCAAGCAGTAGCCCCCGCGGCTAACTGTTCAGATACACTGAATGTATACATGTACCATAGAGGATGATGGTGCACAGCTAAAATGATGAATGGTATAACCAAGCTACTGGAGCATGCAGGTTGCTGTGCAGGATTCAGATTCATATTCACCCGACTTTCCCTGAATCCTCTGTCTCACCAGTCATTACACTGTTTCTGAAACTTCGCTGCAGAATCTCTGATGTCAGGCACAGGTACACTTCCATTCTCTCTCTGCTTTCGTTCCTCCAAACCTCCCATCTCACCCTCGTCTAAATGCTGCTATTCTTAGCCATCTGATGAAGAGCGGGCCTTCAGCAGAGAGGCAGGTGCTGCGACACCTTTCACATCTGACAGAAGTGAACTGACAGCATGAAAACCCATTGCAGAACAGTCTTGTTTTGTTTGTCATTAATTTTTTTTACAGCTGAAACTTAATGTTCGTGGTTAAAGACAGGATTCACCACACACAGTCTTTAATGTATTCTGCTTTACAAAATCAAACTCACTGCAAAATCATTTCAGGCTGAAAAAGTAGAAGTTTAGGTGGAAAAGAAATGTTTTTCCCTCTTTAGTCAAGTTTTAAATCCAGTGTGCTCATGGTTCTGAATCACTGCAGCCCGCTCTCATGGATCATGCTCTTTATGGATTTTTTGATGGTCCACTGGTTCACTGATGCGTGTTAGAGCTGAAACAACAGATCAAATCTATTTTGATATTAGTCATTTCATTTCTTTTCTCTGGTTCCATCTTCAGATGAGTTTATTTGCTCATTTTCAGTATCGTGATTCATGGTAAACATCTTTAGGTCAAACAAAATAAGATTCTGAAAGCTTTATCTTGGGCTCTGGAGTCTGTGGTGGGTCATTTCTTTCACAATATTTTGACTAAAACTACACGATTAATCAATGATGAAAATAATCACTACTTGCCGCCCCATTGGAAATACTTTAGGATGATCATTAAAAGACTTGTCACCTGTTAAAAGAAAATACTCCCAGAGATGCCCGACATTTTAACCTGCCCTGCCCTCCTCTCTCCACACCCACTGCCCCTCCTGTTTACTAGGACTGGGTGCAGCTCACACTCCCTAAGTGAAGAAATAGGACTGATCATTCATAGAGTTGTTCTACTGGTTTGCCAGGTCAAGTCCAGACGTAACTCTGCAGTGAGGTCTGATGGGTTTATCATGTTTACATTCAAAGGTTATTTGCGTCCACACCAGCAAGACGTCTAATATCAGTTAGACGGAAACCTCTAAATTTAAAGAAAGCAGTATTATGTCATCCCTTTTCCACCAAAGGCCACTAGCACCAGCTCAGAACCAGCACCAGGTGTGCATTGGTGGCCGGGGGTATGAGTAGCATCCTTCTCAGCTGTAATTTCACCTACACCTCAGCTCTGCATTAAACCCTTCCTGTAAACATGTAAAGGTTTGGAAACACGTTGCCCGTGACTCTGCTCACTGATTGACTCGTCCACCCAAAGCACTCAGCTCCTCCGGGCTCGTTGTTGAACAGCCGTCAGAGTTGATCTGATGTCTGTCCGACCCTGAGGATGTTTCACTGGAGGTTAAACTCCAGCAGTCGCTCCTTTCATGGCTGCTGCAGCTCTCCGCAGGCGTCTGTCTTCCACCCACACAAGCCTTTGAAGTGCAAACTGAGGCTTTTGACAGCACTTTTCACCTCCACCTCTGGGCTCTGCGGAGAGGAGTGTGTGAAAGTGTGTGTGTGGAGAGGGATACATAATGTGGGAGACAGATTGATTGCATCTTATGTGTGTGTTTTCTATAAAATACAAAGTCTTCTATTCCCTTTTATGTGAAGGATGTTTCACAGGTAAACATTCAGAGTAAATATGTGTGGGCAATTTTCGACTGCTGCCACAGAAGTGTTATTTCTGAACTACGCATGCACAAAGTGTTTTAATAAAAGAGCGAACTGCTGCTCATGGAGTCTGTCTGTGCTTCATCATCATGTACACAAGCCTCTTTTTTGATTTCAGGCTTTTTACCAGAATGAGTGAATTGATAATACAAGTTTGAGTCTTGTGAGAGTGAAATACTGCACATTTTACGGTACTGAGCACAGTAACAGATCTCTCTTTAAAAAGCATTCTGAAACTTATCGCTCACGAACTCTTCTAAGTCGCCTCTCTTCCTTCGGCTCTAAGAGATGTCTCAGACTTTGAATGTACAATGAATGATGAACTCGTGAACCGTTCAGCTTAATCAGATCAATAAAGTCTTATCTTATCCTCTGGCACATCTTTTCATTTCTCACAGGGCACTTAATGATTTCTGCTCCATCTATTGACTGCTGTCGCTTTTGGTCTATAAATACAGGAAAGGCAGTCGGCCTCCCAAAGTCTGTTCACAGAATCCGCTCGTCAACAAGTCAACGGGTTCTGATTCACTGCCTCCCAGAGCAGCCGGACAATCAGCAGCCCTCACCCAGCTAACGAGAAAACGGCGACAGTTTGAACGTTTATTAGCTGCACCTGTTTGCTGATTACACTCCTGAACTGAAAGAACAGTAACTATCAGTGAATACATCTGCTCTCAGTGAGTCAACTGAATCTCACCTGGACTCTCACACGACCAGATGTGAACTGATATGACGTGGCACAGGAAACCACTGTTTCTCATTCAACTTCTGCTGGTGCTATAGTAAAGGAAGTTTACTACGTTCTAACAGTAAAAAAACAATGAGATTCTGACTCTCCGAGGGTGTGTTGAAAAAGTTGTTGATCATCAGTATCTCAGACACCACAACCAGAAACAATCCCTGCCAACTCTGGGATCGTTGATTAACCAGTCAAGGTAAAACCACAGGTAAACCTAAGCATTACCTCCCAGACGAAAAAATTTAAAATAAAACTGTAATACTGGAGGTGTGGTGAAAATGTTTTGGGAAAAAATTGTACCTGTGATGATTTGTCGGCATGATTTTGGCAACACACAGTTTATCTTTATTCAGATGTAATTATTTTCACCGGACCAGTTAGCCCAGCTTGGCATGAAGACTGGACGCAGGTGGAAGCAGTAGTAAGGTTAAAAACATACTCTATCAGCACTCTGCTCGTTCCCTGACAACATTATGCCGACTGTGAGATTTTAGCATTGTCTGCCAGGAAACACTTCCTTCATTTAACCCCCTGTAAATTACAAATAGTCGTTTATATAGTCACCAATGCAACACTGGACAGGAGTGTTGCACATTATCAGACTGCATTTTGCTGCTTCACATATCCCTCAGTAACTGTGTATACAGTACATTCTCTCACTGACTTTGACATTAAGAGCATCCACATGTGTGTTAGCTACAGTTCAGCTCATCAAACGATATTGTCTTCCACTCCCTTCCTGATCCCTTCCCATTGGTTAAGATTTGGAATGATCCAAGCCTGTTAAGTCCTGTCCCTACATCCTGTTTTAACAGTGAACACATCACATTCGGCCGAGTGAAACACCTTCCTGGTTAAATAATACCAGTGTTACCGTCTGATGGTAGACAGTGAAGCGCTGCTCTCTGCTGTCTGACTGCTAAATCTGTTGATGTTTGTTCAGTAACGACAACATGCCACACACACACACACACACACACATTTATTTTAAGCCTGTGTGCAGATCCACCTCTGTCACACTGTCCAGCTGCGACATGTGGACGCCCCTGCATTACAGTAATTAAACAAACAGGATCCTTTTTCGGTGTTTTTATTTATTTATTTTTCGGTCAGGCGGGGGTGCCGCTGGCTGCTGTCAGTCATTTGACTTTACTAGATGCTTGGCATGCCATCTGTGGGACCAAAGCCTTTAATCACCTCTGAGTCCATTGGACGGCCCAGCAAAGGTCCTTAAGGGCTTAAAAAGCACAACCAACACACTTTCACACACATTAACACATCAGCTCTGAGAGATATTTTTGTGAAGTTCTGGATAATTACCATCTGTTGGACATTTTAGGTCTCATTGGTGATCTTAATGACACCATATTCTCCTGTGCCATCATTAGTGATGCTGCAGGCCCATTTGTTTTCTTCATTAGAACAACTCTGTGTACATGTCTAGGATACAATCCTGTGGCCCTAACAAGATTAAATAAGTCATGAGTGTGTGCTGGTTTAGCATGAGTGGCTTAAACATGGCAGTCGTAGTGGTTTGATCAGCCAACTGAACTACAAAGGACCGTTGTCCAACAAGGACAACAGTCTGGTACCCTGGTGTAGTGTGATAATTTACAAAACAAGGTGATGAAACATCCCTATTAAAAAAAAAACAAAAGTACATCAGTGTCTCCTTCTGTTTTGTTTGCTTCTACTGAATTTAAAGGTCTGACTTTGCCAGAGCAGGTCAAGAGGTGACACGAAGACAGGAAACATGGACCACAACACCACCAGGTTGGGTCTGAGCAGGGAGCTTTGTTAGACACCAATCCCCATCTCTCTATTATCATTATTATTTATACAAATGTATGAAAAAAACTTGGCATATAACATATTATATGAGACCAACCTGCCTTTCTTCAGATGTCAATGCACTGTTACTATTTATTTTGTTTACTATTTTTTTTAATTTTGTGAACTTAAAAATATAATAACAATTAAATAATCAACATAATTAGCAATGACTGATTCATTTTTTAAAATGATGTAAGATGCAGTGGTTTCATTTACTTCTCCCTTCAAGAATCAGCTAAATGTGTCACGTGATCAAACCTTTTCACCTGCCAGCGTCAGGTGAGCCTCTCACCTTCACCTGCTTCTTCTCAAACTTTGGCTTACAGCTGTAAAACACTTAAACTTCTGTTGTAACCAGGCACATGTGCACGCTTGCAACTGCAGCAAATCATGTAAATGATTAATTATTTACAGAAATCCGCTGAACGTGTGCCTACACCCTGTGGATGGCCCTTAAACGTGATGAACCCTTGTAAACTTTCTAAAGGGGGGAAATAAACTAATTTAAACCCATGCACTGGTGAAGGCTTTCATTTTCAGGAACACCATCGGTGAAAACCTCCCCATCCTGGAGTGCACACCTTGCTGCAGGCTGCTATAATTAGCTGACTCCCCGCTCCGCGGTCCCTGTGTGCAGGCAGCATATGTTGCAGCGGAGCGGGGGAGTTTTTGGAGCTGCTCCGCCGCAGCACACACTTCCGTGTTGTGTGTCACCGTAAAGCAGGAAGCACTGTAGTAATGTGTAGGAGTTGATCTGTCCTGCTGCTGTTTACCTACAGGTATGTCCACCGGCTCGTCCCCGAAATGTGTCACTAGTGTGTCCGTGTGTGTCCGTGTGTGTCCCGTGAACCCGCCGCTGTGTCTGGACTTTACCGAGACGTTAGCTCCTGCGGCTAACTCCCGCAGACAGCCCGTGTTCACGGGATTGTTCGTTAGTGTCACCGCGGGCAGCCTTAGCCTGTGTATGAGGGTTTATATCTCACCGTTCCGACCTAAACCTCCCGTTACATGTGTCGTGTGAGCTCATACGCAGGTGATTTATTGTCACAGAGTCGTCATTCCGATGCCAGGTGAAGTGAAACAGCAGGAGAAGCTACATGGAGGCTAACTAACCCCGGACCAATCGGGGCTCGGCAAACGGAGGAACTGCGGTACATTAGCACCAGAATGCCAGCCGGTAAGCTCAGTGTGTGTGTGTGTGTGTCCGTGTGTGTGTGTGTGTGTCCGTGTGTCCGTGTGTGTCCGTGTGTCCGTGTGTGTGTGTGTGTGTGTGTGTGTGTGTCCGTCAACACACACACAGTCACTGTCACAGTGTTTTGAAGGAAATAACACTAAAGTGTGGAAGTGTTGCGTTTAATGTCACGGCTAGTTATATCAACGACAAGAGGATTGAAGTTAAAAAAAAAAAAAAAAAGTGCAGTGATGCGTTCACTGTCACTGCTCGTGTGTGTGGCTTTTGGAAGGTTCTGCTGTGTCTCTGTCACCTGTGGTGGCTTCGGTCTGTGGAGTCCGCTTCACTTTCTACTGTTTACGGCTCCCATTTTTCTCTGATGCCTCTTGAAGCTGCAGTTAAAAGCTGGAACCAGTTTTCTCTCCATCAACTTATTGATTGACGGATTGTTGCAGCTCTAGACTAAACTAACTTTAACTTAATTTCAGATCTCAGATTATCTCCTTTTCTCTGTTTGATATTTCTGTAAACCGGATATCTTCAGTTTACAATATCAGTTTGAAGACTGTGACTGATACACTGAAGCTCTACGACTAAACAGTTGGCCGGATTATGATGATGGAAATAATCATCAGTTGACATTCTGTCATTGTCCTTCATGTAGAGCAGGTGAGCAGCGCCGCTCCTTCTCTGCTGCTGGTGTTATTTGACTGGTCAGTTACATAAACTGCATTATATGAAATCTACATACAGTGGGCTCCAAAAGTCGGAGACTGTGACCGACCCAGAGGTCTGTCCTGTCCCCGCTCTCTGTGATAGACTGGACTGAGCAGTAGTTGAAGGTGGACATATAAACAGACACAGGTGTCACATTAAAAACCTCTGTCAGCTTCTGCAAACCATGAAGACAAGTATTTTCATCGCTTTGGAACAGCTGCTCACATTTTCTGTGTACTGCAGCTTGGCTCACCTGTATTTAATCCTTAACGTACACACGGCCGTGGACGCTGTGTCATCTGTAAGACGTGACGAGACGTGTTGCTGAGAAGGAACATGAGTGGACTGGATAAACTCTGCGGGGGAGTCAGGGAGTCTCTGAGGGGTTTTACCATAATACGCCACAGTGCTTTTTCAGGCCCCATCACATGGATTTCAGCTGTACACAGGTTGAGATCTGAGGATCACAGGATTTAAGGAGTGATGTTTACTTATTTTTGAAGAAGTAGTGTGATGATTAAATTATAATTATTGTTCACATTGGTCCTGTTCTGACAGTTGTGTCTGTTGGGTCATGCTAACGTTGCACTTTCAACCTCCTTCATGGAGATTCAGAAAACTATTTCAGGGCGAGCAGTGTGGGCCTCCCACAGCTTTACTACATTAAACATTTCTCTTGTCTTGTGTCTGCCTGAAAGTAAATGCAGAAGTTAATCTGCTGAATTAGCTGTTGTAATTAACTGCAAAGGAAACCACTTAAATCGAGAACATGATAATAATGATGACAACGATGATAATAATAATGTTAGCAGTAGCAGTAGTAGTTTGTTGGACAAGTTTACATATTTACTTACTTTACTTACTTACTTGACACTTAATAGTTAAATATAGCAGTTAATATGGACTTTACACTCAAACTTATGACAAACATGCTTCAAACTGATGCAGGAATCTGCTTCAGTCTCAGGGATTCTCATCTGACCACAGCTCTGTCGCCTGTGTGGTGCAGCTGGAGTGAGTTTTCACCTTTTTCTATTATTCAACATTTTTCTTTTTTGCCTTTCAGTCCCTGTAACTTTGTCAGCTGTGGATGAAATACAGTTCATACACTGCAGCATAAGAAGCATAATGATGTTCCTTTTGTCCTCGTCATTCCTCTGTCCTGACTTTAACCCCTTTAATCTTGAGCACAAGCTCAGTGTAGCGTAGCATAAATATACAAGAGACTAGGCTTCAAAAAGTGTGTGTGTGTGTGCTGTCATGTCTGACAGTGTTTCTATTTTGGGAAAGTTGGACTTCAGGCGCCCTCCCTTTCTTCTCCTCCAGCAGCTGCTCTGGCAGGTAACCAGCTGCTGTTTACTGCAGAGCGATTCTCTCCTAAAAACCCAGTTGGCTGCTGAGACAAGTAGGATGAGGAGTCTGTGGCCCAGAAAGCCCCTCTCCAGACAGACTCGTTATGTTACTGGAGCAGCGGCTGGTGGTGGAGGTGGAGGTGGTATTTCAGACTGCTGATGTGTGTGGATGTCGGTGTTTGGCTGCAGGCAGTGTCTGCAGCTTCAAGGACTCTGCATCCCTGCAGGCCTCGCGTCTGCTCTGTAATTACTCCCAGTGGTAAACTGCTGATTACATTAGCGGTGATGTGACGCGTTCAACATCGATCCCTGATGGGCCAGTGCGACAGAATGGGGCAGTGTGTGTGTGTGTGTGTGTGTGTGTGTGTGTGTGTGTGTGTGTGTCTCTGCAGGTGGTATGAATTCACTGTGATCTGTGTGCTGGTCTCGGTCAGAGTTTCTGATCAGGTTGGGAAATGATGGATTTTTCTGTGAGGGGCGTTACTAACTGTAGCAGATGGAGGTGATCGTTATTTTACTTTTGTACTGATTTTGCATGATGCACAGTTTTTAAAATGTGCGTGAGAATGTCATGTCCAGTCCAAAGTGATGTAGATGATCTCTGACTGCATTCACTGTCGTGACCTGCCACAGTTTATGGGACTGTTGTGACTCCAGGTGGTTTGCTGGCTCTGACTGTCCCGCAGTGAGTTTTGCAGAAGTGATCTGAGCCCTGTGTGTTTATTGACGAGGTACTGTCTCATGTAAGGGGGAGTGAAGCTGCGGGAGTCGACGTCACAGCGAGCAGGTCTCAGCAGATGTCAGACTGAAGTCTGAAGGAGACACAAACAGAGGCAGGTAAATGAGTCCGTGGACTTAGTTCAGGTGTTTGGTATTGACAGTCCACAGGTGCAGCACCTCTAGTATTATTGCTGAACTGCTGAACCTATGAGCAAGTATTTTAAAATATCCAGCGTAATTCAGATATTTATTTCTGTGCAGATCGAATTTAAGGCTCCTGATCACTGGTCTCTGACAGAGACTTTGACCTTCAGGCTGTTGCTGCTAAACGTTTGAACTCTCTGGACTGAAGATCCGTGGACGCCTTTAAACCTGACACGCTGTCCACTTTTATTCATCACTGTCATATTATGTCTGTGTTTTACGTCTGGCTTTTGTCTTTTATTTTGAAGCACTCTGATCTGGAAAGGTGACGCACAGATAAACTTTAGTGTCACTGATTTATAGACGTAAAAACATTACGTCAGTAATGAAGCTGTTAGTTTAAGACGGAGTAATTCTTTGCCTTCTTGAACGAGTAATGAGGGGATGGAGGCAGTTTAATACAAATATACATTATAAATAAATATAAAATAAGAAATAAAACGTTTGACAAACCTGATTCACGCAGTAGTTAGTAAGTAATTTAATAAATAACACTGTTTACAGTGCGATTTTGCCTCGTTGTCGTGGAAGTATAGATGTTCAAATTTCCATTTTTGAGCACTTTAAAGACAGAAACAAAAAGAAATGCACCACAGAAGTGTGAGGATACAACGCTTAACCTGTCAGTGATAAATATGCTCAGTGTTGTGTTCACTGACACGGACACTCTAATGTTCTGTGAGTGTAATTACACAGGTTAGTTTTAATGCTGATGCTAAGAGTTATAGTCTTCAGTTGCTGATTTCTGTGTGTGTGTTTCTGTGTGTCAGTTGAACAAATTAAGTGAACGTATATCGTCCACTTGCAGTGATTTCATTATAATTGTTTGAAGTGCGTTTGAATCACACAGAGACAGAAAGTGGACGAACCTGTGTCGCTTTGGCTGAGTAGTGCTTTTAATGATCGATTTCCTCCGTGTGTGTGTGTGTGTGTGTGTGTGTGTGAACTGCTCTAGAATCTAGAGGTCTAGAGGCTCTCATTATCCTCAAAGTGTTAACCACCTCAATTAAGTCATTATGTTGGACAAACCCGCCGTCGCTGCCGTCACTCACACTCTGCTGCTGCTGCTTTAGACCGAATGAACAGTCAGATGAGCACATGGTTAGATATGCAGAGATTAATGGATGGATGGAGGGATGCCTGCTGGGAAATAATTTATTACTTTTGCCATTGCTGTGTTGAGACCTTGACGATTTCCCCACTTTGCAGAGAGTAATCTGCTTTCAGAGGGCGGCTGTTTTCACTGGAGGTGGACAGTTGTCTTCATTCCCGTTCTCAAACTGTCTCTCTGTCTCCCAGCGGGACACTGAGTCTGCAGAACTGAATATAATGTGCGGTTAAAACGACACTTTCTGGAACTTTCCTTTGTAGTTTTTAGAAAATGTGTCCCGTATGATCAGTTTTCCGCTGCGTACTCCAGGCCTCTGTGTTCCAGGAAAAGCTGTGCTAACCAGGCGTTCTCATTACAAGCTATCTGACAAATCTAAACTGTGTTTGTTTTCCTCAAAAGAAATGAGGGGAAAGGCAACACTGAAGCAGTAACACCAAAGGATTCAAAAAGAGAAAAAAAGTAGTGTTTATTCAAGATCAAATTGAGCTAACGTAGGCCCACGAGTCCAGAAGGGGTCAGACTTCTCCCTCAGTGCTGGGCACTGACACATTACTTAGTAAAGCCATACAGCAGTAATCACATGGAGCTAATAGTCCCAGTGAAGCTCTAAAAACATCTAAAACTGTGCATCATCCTTTGAAAAAGCTCATAAATAAAAACATAAATGACTTTTAGCCGAGAAACAAAACAGACAGATATGGTTCAGCAGCATTCAGGAAGAGTTGTCATAAGAAATACTGTTTAAAAACTGTATTTGAATAAAGGTTAATTTGATAGGCAGCGTTTCATCCTGTTCCCCTTCCCACCAGCCTCACGTACTGTGTTCACACTCACTGTTAAAAGCTTTGTGTGTTGTAAATGTGTCTAAATGGATCTGGCCCACCTGCAGGGAGGTTTCTGTGTGTTCACAACTTCAAAGTTGGGTCCGATGAGAACCGTGCATGTGTGTCCCAGGTGGAACGGGAGTGTTTGGGGATGCAGAAGGAATCAAAGTCAGTCACACCCAGTAGGCCTGTGCTGTTTTGATGCTCCGCCGGCTAATTGTATGTGTGCAGTCGGTTCCTGTGCTCTTAGGACGGTTCCTCCCTCAGTTGTGCTGGCTGTGATTTGTATGCGCAGTGGAAGACAGTTTGTTCTGCAAAGGAGGATTGGCCTAAATATAACTTCAAAGGAGATGTGCCTCCCTCTGTTTCCTCCGCCGGTCGCATCTTTGCAGAGAGGGAAGCTTTTATCTTTGTGTGCTTGTTGTGTGACGCTTGCTGCTTTTCTGCACTTTTTGAAGGATTTTACACTTTTCCTCTGGCCTGTTTTGTACTCTGATGTTAGTGTGTGTCTCTATCAGCAGCAGACAGGTGTAGGTACGGAGATGAGCAGCTGTCCTGCAGCAGAAAAACACCAGCGTGTTATACGACGGAGCAGGAAACAACAGGTTTACTTCGGTCAGCAGCTTGGAAATTGAAATTACTGTTTATTTGAATTAAAACACGCCTTCATGTGCAGATTAACCACAAAGTATTTGTATGTAAATGATGATGTACTGAATCAGACGGAAGACTGATGTTTTGGTTTAGGAATACTTTCCCAGGTAACATGTATTTTTGTATGTATTTTTTTTTTAATGCTGTAAAGTACTAATAGTTGATGGTTGAACACGACCTTTCAAAACCATATCTCTGCAGAGCAGAGTACTGGAGAGTAGGAAGTAGAGTATTCGACTCATAAAATGGCAGCAGTGCACCTGAGATGATTTTATGGCTGACTGTATTCACCAGGAATGAGAAAGAAATACTCTCCTTACCTGAATGTCCCTGCTCTACCTTAGAAACAGCCTTTCATCGATGGCTGTTTCCAAGGTAGAGCAGGTCTCCGCTCGAGCTGCCGGCGCTTCTCATCTTATCCCACAATCTTCATTAGCAGGTAGAGGATACCCAGTTGCCATGGGAACCACAGATGTTCACATTTTAGTTTTTTGAGCACTATAAGGAATTCCTGTCCAAGCTGAGACATAAGCTTCATTCTTTTTAACACACACATGTTTCAGCAGGTGGATGACGTGTTTGCTGATATTCAGTATTTCTTAAAATGCCAGTTTCAGCCTGATACATCGTTCTAACCTGCCAAGTATCACGTGAGGAAACAGGAGCAGTACTATGTTCAAATGCCATTATACTGTAGTTTACATATCTGTTACTATGCAGCCTCTTTGTGGCTTGTTAGTGGATCAGACTCATACAATATCTGCGGCCCCACGTTTACCTGTTCTTATACCCAGTGCAGCTCCCACAGTGCCTTTAAAGTCAGTATCATACTCATGTGTTTGGCTGCCCAGCTTTGATCTGAATGTCAGGCCGTCCTTGTTCTTCATGTTGAGCTCTCTGTGCATCATGTATTTATTTTCAGAGCACATGCGAATAGCGCGGTAGCAGTCCAGAGGCTCGCTGTGCGATCCCTCAGGCTCTGCAGTCTGTCCCGTTTTTTTTTTTTGGATGTGAGATACTGTTTGTTAAATCTGTGGAAAGGATGTCTGAACACACACACCTGGGGGTTTCCCACTGGCCGGAGGGAGTTTCTTTAATTTACTGTAAAATTAACATAACAAAGAGCGTACGACACAAATGAGGAATTTCTGTCAGAAAGAAAAAAGATGCCCCTCATAACTGCATGGACTCGTCTGAGAAATCATGATGTTTGAAAGTTTTCTATGTACATCCATGGATATGCTGCAAACAAGAACTACTAATAGCTTATTCAGTGTACTTCTGATGGTGCCATTTTTCCAAAGTATAAACAAACATTGGCTAAAGAAAGTGTTAGACTTCTAGACATCCAGTTCTGTTTGCAGGAATGTGTGGGTTTGTGACTGAGCTTTGGTCACTCACCAGCATTTTTGGACATTTGTGAGTTGTACTGCAGGTCGGTCAAATCCAGAGTTAGTCAGAAAACTGGATGCTGCTGTCGTCTTGTGCAAACCTCACAAATGGGGAAATTTACATGTCGTAGAAACAATAACTTTTCTGAGACGTTCTGAAGTCTGAGATCTTTGGTGCTAATGAAATAAAAAAAAAAAAACCCAGGATGCAGTTTTCCTTTGTTCTGGAAACTTCAGTGCATTCAATGAGCAAACTGTGTGTCTGTAACAAACCAAAGTGGTTTCTCCAGTAATTGATTTGAGAAGAAAGGCGACGTCTTTGTGATTAAATCTGGTCCTTTGTTGTGTGAGTGTCGTTACGGTGAAAATATTTTCAAACATGAAATCTGATGCATTTTTTTTTAGCATCAACCTGATTTGTGTTTGTCCTGTGTGTGTTTTCCAGCTCAGGCTGACTCTAAAATTAGAGTCTGAGCTGTTTGACTGTGTGTGTGTGTGTGTGTGATATGATGGTATCTGCTGCAGCCATCTGTGGCTGTTCCACACAGACACACACATATATTTGTACTCCTATACTTGTGTGGACCGTCACTGACATAAAGCATGGCCCAGCCTCTAACCCTGACCTAATTCTGACCTTCACCCTAAAACTAAGTCTTAACCCTTAGAGGACGTGGGGACTGGGCAAAATGCCCTCACAAAATTTCTAATATGTCTGTGCTTTTCAAAGCAAAGTTTCAGAAATTGTCTTTTATTTTCTTAAAAATTACGTTTTTTGTCCAGAAACTTCCTCCCTTTCCAGACATGCTCCAAACTGCTGATAAATGCTCTAAAGGTCTAAAACTGAAATTGGTTCTCACATAGAAATGTAAGCACACACATCCAGAAAAAAACCTTTCTCGGTTACACAATCACAGAGGCCCACACACACTTACAGATTCAAATGGACATTCACACACATGCGCCACATGCGCACACAGATATGCACATTTGGAAATGCTAAATTCCTTCAACAGCAGTCGCTCTCAGTAAATCTGCATAATTACACTCCAATCAGGATGATTAAAACACCTTCAAACCAGCACACATACACGCACACATTCCCAGAAAACACACACTCACTCCTCTCACATGTCCACTGTGCATGTGTGTGTGTGTGTGTGTGTGCGTGTCTGCAGGTTGTTTAATGTGTTTCCCTCTCAGCCCTCGGGGGATTCTGTACCGATGTGGTTCTGAGCGTTTTAGCCGTTTGGACTCGACTCTGCAGAGCTGCAGCTTCACCTGCAGCCTTCAGCAGATCTGCTGCTGCTGCTGCTGCTGCTGCTGCCACCGGCGAGGGGAAACACAAACACTGCAAGGTCAGAGATGAGAGTCGGTTTCTGAGGGGGGGGAGAGAGAGCGCGAGAGAGCAAGGCTAGAAACACAGAGGGAGAGAGAGAGAGGGAGACATTGAGGTCCACCTGGCAGGCCGTCCTCCACTTCGCCTCCAACAAGATGGATTCAGAGAACAACGAGTCGGGTAGGGGGCTGATTTTTAATTTGTGGCTCTCTGGTGTTTGTGTGTAGGTTGTGGTGTGCGCACTACAACCTTGCTGTACTCTACTGTGTGTGCGTGTGTGTTCATGTGCGTGAGTGTGTGACAGTGACAGAGTAAGGGAGGCTAACAGAGTCCGGGTCTGTGTCTCTGTGAGCAAGCCTGCACGGCGGCGGCCATTGATCTGCTCTGTCCGTGCCTTCGAGCCCACTCATCCTGGCCGTCCAATCAGCCGCCTGGTTCCGCTTGATTGACACACCTTGAGACCAATCAGCGTGAGGACAGATTTCATGTTGCCATAACAAGTGAGGGGCAGGCCATACTATGTTAGTGATGGTCGCTGATTTGTGGCTCTTGTTATTGTTTTTATGAGTTAATGAGTCTGTGTCGCCTCAGCTGTTTCTGTGTGACATCACTCACTCAGATCTTCAGGTCCTGAACATTTAAACTGCTTAAAATATCATTTTAAGATCTTAGAATCAGTAAATACATGTTTGAAATATATTTTTGGATGTTTTAGTGTTTTTGTTAGGTCACATGGAGCAGACAGGAGATAGTTGCATTGGTCCTCAAACCCTTGCTGCTAAATACAGTTTTCACATGATTTATATGATGTACAATCTAAACTCATCTGTTTACATCTTCTCTTTTTTGTTTCCTGAGCCGTTTGGATGTTTGAGTTTTGTGCTGGTTGTTGCCACAGTAAATGGTGATTACCTCTGTTGTGTTCATTGTAGTCCTCCGTCGTGACTGGTTAGACTGGCTGGCTATCATAGCGGCTGTGGAGGTAGACCACAGAGTCCGCTAATCAATGGTTTGGTTTGATCCCCAAATGTTCTTGGGCAAGATACTGAACCCCGAATTGTCCCCAGTGTGTAATCAGGGGCTGTGTGTGTCTGTGTTAATAATAATGTTGTATGTGTATAGAATGAATGAATGAATGTGTGTGAATGGGTGAACAAAGCGCTGTACAGATGCTGTCCACTTACTGTTTACCATTTACTCCTCTTTTTTGCATGGTGAGAAAATGACAGTTGCAAAATTTGTACGAAATAGACATTTTAAAAATGCCTCTGCAGAGCCACATTGACACCAGTGACTGAAAGGCCTCCATGAACTGTCCTGTGCAGGTAGACTGTGCACATGTGTGCACACGTTCTCAGGTGAATCTGAACATGAAGTGCTGTGTGTGGTTGTTTTGGTGTTCGGGTGGTTTGCGGTCGTCTCTGAGCCCCAGGCTCGCAGATGTTTGATTGGCGGCAGTGCTGAAGCTCCAGAGGTCATCTGTTGTCTTTCATGGTTAATCAAGTCCTTCCTACCACCCCACTACATTGCAGTGAGACACACTCACACACGTTTGCACTTCTATACTTGTGAGGACCCTCTGAACTTAAGCTGAATCTTAACCTGTTAAATCCTAAGGAGGTCTTAACTCTCCGTTAAACAGTGAGGACCAGTCATGATGTCCGAAATGTCCTCACAGAGATAGAAGTACAAGATGCATGCACACACACATATTTACTTTGATGCAAAGACAAGTGCACGTGCACACACACACACACACACACACACACACACACACACCACACACACACAATTATATCCTACTGTCAGAATAGCTGACTGCAAAATGTACGGTACACACCCACAGTCAGTTACAAAACACACACACAAAACATGACACAATAGCTGAGTGCAGCTGTCAGCTGACTGGGCACACACACACACACACACACACACACACACACACACACACACACACTGCTCACAGCACTGCATTAATTTTTGTGGACATACGTAGAAAACATTGAGCTTAAAATATCAGCTAAGTTTATAACAGTTCAACTTTATCTCGTCATGGTAACCGATCGACCAGCTCAACATCACATCAGCTTTGATGCGTCTTTTTTCTCAGTACAGCTGTGAGTGTGTGACAGCTGTTGGATCAGTGTTAGATGTTTCCAGTCTGGGTTCATGAGCAGAAGCCTTTATTTGCTCTTCAGGTTAAACTTTGGTCGTTTTCACCACACCTGTGATGCAGTATTCAGTTTAAACTGGATCCACGTCAGTACTGTGGTAAAAATCTGATTAGTTTTATTTGTTTATTTTAATTTCGGATGTCTTACCCTTTAAGCAGCTGAAAATAACGAGGAGGTCCGAGTGTTGGTTTCCGATAGGAATCCTCCTCATAGACTGATGCGTTTTAAATATCGTCTGTGGTCGGTGTAAATGTCAGTATAATGATCCATGGCAGAAGCTTCTATCTTGCTCTTGTGTCTTTTTTTTTTTGAACGGCTCCTTAAATAGAGTCATTTAAGAGGAATTATGGATTAATATGGTCCTTCTGTCAGTCCATGCATCACTCACAGCAAGCCTTCTGCCACTGACTGGTTTTTGGCACAGCTTTAGGGAAGGACTCGTCTGATAGCTGTGTTTTGTTCAGGTGATAAAACAGACATGTATTTGTTTTTCAGCTGATTTTCGGGTGATTGGGGCCAAATCCTTCTTACTGGTTGCCTGAAGAACACGCAGTTAAAATGTTATCTCTGAAGACTCACTTTGATTTGTTTGAGGCAGCTTCCTCTAATCTAAACACTACTTCCATGTCGGCGTGTCCTCGCTTGCTCCCTCAGTGAAACTGTTCTGAAGTTCTCTTCCACAAATGACAGTGAAAGTTTTGACATTAGAGATGTCGTCAGTGGGTGAAATTCAGGGCAGACTCGAGGGGGAAAATCAGCGGCTTGGTCAGTGCAGATGGAATCAAAATTAACAAGCAGCTGAAGTGATAATTACAGTTAACCTACTTTCCACTGATAAACTGTCCAAATGGGGCTCATCACTAAAATGACTTTCCTTGACCTACACAGTGTAAATGATCTCACACACACACACACACACACACACACACACACACACACACACACACACCAACTTGGCTCAGAGATGTGGGTGAAGAAGAACCGGAAACATCATATAAAGAGTATTTGATTGAATCCTGCTTCCATTCAGATCAGAGACACTGAGCTGCACAGGGGCAAACCAACGGTCAGACAGTCTCTGTAGATATCAAACCTGAAAGTCAACATCTGTCCAACATCTGCAGCAGATCAACTCTTCTCTCAGCTGTGGTTCGACTCTCTTTTGTGTTGACTCTTGACCGGTCTGAAACCGAAATGTGATTTTTGTCCTGAGAGTACAGAACTCGCTCCGTCTCCTCCTCCCTCTGCGTCCCCTCCTCCTCCTACTTCTTCTTTTTTCTCTTGACCTGGATTGTACGTTAACATTTTCGGACATTTTGCTGACAATGAGATTTGATTTGTAGGTTTTTATCGCAGGTGACTTGCACTGAGGTGGGTCACAGTCACAGGTGTGCAGTAACCACCTCTCTGCCAGAATGTGAAAAGTTTATTTGGAGCCCTTTGGTGCATCAGGGCTGACACTAATCTGGGGCTCAAAAAAAAAACAAAAAACAAAACGAATCCAGTTCAGCAAACCAGGTTAAAAATGAATCTCAGTCACAGTGAAGTGGACGGATGACAAGCAAAACGACCATCAGAGATTAAATCTAAATAAGAGTACCGAGATGAGTTTGAGGGCAGATGTTGTAAATGTGTGCCTTATTTTCTGATCTCCGCTCCAGTTACCTGCTCAGTTTCACAGTCCCAGCCTTGGAGGGAAGTATTTAAAGCCAGAGGCCTGATGTTCTAAGATTTCCAAATGAAATGGCTGAAGTCCTAACGTGATCAGTTTAATTCAACCTCGGGCAGATTGAGAAGATTTGATTGCTGATAGAGATTCATTCAGAGTCAGGACCAGTTAATTGGATTTGCTGCAGCTTTAAAGGCGGAGATTTCTCTTTTAAAAGCCTGTGTCTGACTTGAGAGCTTCACTGCTCATAAAGCTCACTGACACATGAATACAGACGCTGGAACATTAGACGGTTTGTAAGTGAATCACTGAAGTTTCACCCAGACGCTAAAAGTCAGGTGAGGAGAAATGAACTCGATGTTCAGATGAGTTTGTAAGAAAATGACTTAATGAATCAGTTTGGTTCAAATTAAGTAAAATAAAAAACTAAAACTAGCAAAGAGTGACATGAATTGAGGATGTAGTGAATTGGAAACTTTGCTGTGAAAATGGATGTTTTGTTCATTTATTTATTTATTCATTCATTCATTTTCTTTGAATACGTAGTTGTCATAACAGGATAAAATGAGTGATCATTATTATCATTATATTTTGATTGATGCTATGTCTTTCAGAGATATTTCTTCTGTTTCAAAGTGCTGAGTAAAATCTTTTACCCACCAAAGAAAATCTGCCTCATATAAATTTAGCCATAAACCTGAGAAGCATTAAATAGTATTTTTTACGTACGAAAGCTCAGATTATCAGTGATATCAGTGACTGCAGAGGTCTGATCTTCAGGGTAAACTCTGCTCCATCATGCTCATACCTGAAGGCTTTTCACTGGGCTCAGTAGAGCTGCATGACCAGCTCCATAAATTGTGGTATATGGTAATTACATGGTCCAGTGCTTCAGTCTACCGCTGGACACTTGCCATCACTCCTCTGCAGCTGCAGTCGCATGATGTGTAGATAGTCCTCTGTCATGTCCTGTACTGTCCCCTCGGACTGCAGGAGGGATCCGTTTGTCCTCAGTCACGTCTCTCTGGATGTTTCTTTCCTCACGTTAGCAGCCGATGTGTTTCTACTAATAACATTTTGAGCCGACCAGAGTTTTTAATTCTGATCCGGATTGGAATGTTTAATATGGATTCAGGGTTCAAAACCAATGCTAACATTTAAAACAACAACTAGCACAACTTTCGAAATACTTTCACTTCATTTTTAACAAACGTGCACAAAAGCTGCTTATAAAATAAAAATCTGAACAAAAAGGATATCTGTCTCTCCGTCTAACCATCCAGATTATCTTGCTGATTCACTTTCCCAGAGTTGTGTCTGCAGCTCTGGCTCGTTGTCACATTGCTGTGCTGAGCAGATGTGTTTTTTCAGCACAAGTAAACTCAAGTGGTGTTGCGTAAACAGCGCCATATGCCTGTGAATGCTGCAGATCCCTTCCTGTGGTGGCATTTGGCAGTATGCTCGCTGCCTCATTGAGACTGTCTGTCAGAAGAGGAAGCAGCAGGGAATAACCCTGCTCAAAGACTTCTAAACTTGAGCTGGGAGATCGCCTCGTGTTTTTTTTTTTTTGCCCTTGAACAAAGCGTTTGGCCCATGAGTTTGTTCAGGGGAGATGTTCAGTGGCTGACGTGTAAAATACATTTGTTAGTTTGTGTTTCAGTGGAGAGTTTCCTTTGATGGTTTAAATGCACTTTCAGATAAATTTACACGGTGAAATGTCAGAGTCCATGATCTGTTCTGCCCATGAAAATGGTACTGAAATAAATCCAGCCCAAAATATCTGTTAAAAGCCTGAAAGACTTTCCTGGCAGGAGAAGTCAGGAGAATAAACACACAAGAAAAATAAAAATGGCCTCATTCAGATATTTAGCGATTTGATCTGAGGGAAGAATCAGCTGCTAAAAAGATTAGGATTGAGTTCCCCCTGCGCTTCCCGTACCCAACCTCATCTCAGTGTTCCTGCTGTTACAGTAAAGTCTGTTCATCAGATCCAGCAGCTGCTTGTTAGAAGCATTTTCATTGGTCACATTTCATTCTCAGGTTCAGGATGCAGAACGTGGATGCATAGGAACCCGAGAACCTGTTTCACTGTGGTTCTCCTCCTCGTTCTTGGACAGACACATTCCTCAGCACCGTGAGGAACAGGAGAGCTGGGTTTTCATCCCTCGTCCTTTTTTGGGGGTTTTGATGATCACAGTGTGGCGCAGCGCCTACGTCACTCATTGTGAGCTGACATGAAATTGAAGGCTTGGCAGTTAGAAAACGGAATAAGTCTTTTGATGCCTTCTTACTGTCATCTGTGAAGCAGCAGGGTCGCCCCTGTCGACTGGTCCTGAATTTCTCAGACGAGTTACAGAGGTGAGAATAAATGTCTTTGCTTTGAAATGCTGGTGAGACGGTGGCACTGGTCCCACTATGTTACCATATACATGGGCTATGTGCACAAACTGTGTATCCAACCATTCCACTGTTGTCCTTCATGTACTGGCCGGGTGATAGGAATATAAAGAGGAAGATGTGGTGATTAGATTTAAGATGCAGCGATCAGCGTTTTTCACTGCTGTCTGACTTTTTACAGACTGAAGAGTAATCAATTAATCAGAAAATTACTGGAGAAAGGAAACAATAATGAAAACTGTTGATAATTGCCACCGTAAGCATAATTAGACAGATTTACTGTGCCATTTCTTAAATTCATGGCTTAAATACATGTGCCTAGTATAATACAAATATATTTATGGCACAAATTAGAAAGAAAAAACAACCAAACATCTGCCTCAGCTGTGGAAAGCAAAGCCCTGTCCACTTTAGAGAACTTAAAATGGATGAAAAACACATTTCACATGCACAGTACATTGGAGCTGTAACGCTTGTTGCCTGCAGGGGGCCTCAGTGTTAAAACTGCAGCAGCCTTTACTTTCTTTGCCTGAAGGTGGCGTCACTATCATGACTAGATTTCTGAAGCCATGGTCTCTCTCAGTGTGACTCAGGTCTGGTTTCTTCTGGCGTTAAGTAACAGAGAGATTCCTGAGAATCCTCCTCAGAGCAGCTTCATCATTAGACTGACACCTCTCATCTCTTCACAGCCAGCGGGGGGCAGTCTGTCAGCCCAGGATATGAGAGGAGGTGCCATTAACTTAGGCTCCTCACACAGTGTGTGGGTGTGTGGGTGTGTGTGTGTGTGTGTGAAACCTCTTACTCTGTGTTTTTATTGTCTTTATATTTTTATGCTGCCTCGTTGCATGAACGGGTGTACTGTTCTGTGGATGTAGTAAAGAAGAAGTGAAAAGCCTTTCCACCTGAAACGCACAAACACACACACTCAAACACACACCAGGAGAAATAAACTATACTATACAGCAGTGGGATGAGGAGGGTTTTTTTTTTTTTTTTTTAGAGACTGAAGGCAGGTCGTCAGTTTCAGGCCTTCGACAGTTCAGTGGTAGTGGATGACATGTAATTGTGCCCGTTGGCCTTTCGTACAAAATGATTATGTTTCAGGGTCATAACTGCTCAGGTTTATTTGAGCCGTTCACCCAATCGTCGGTTCCTCTTCAGAATTCTCTGCTGACATTTCAAATCTAACACAAACGCACTCGCAGTCAGCTACACTCCTGACGTCTGCATCTACATTCACTTGACAACACATTGTATGAACAGACTCGCAACGCACAGCAGTTGTACGCTGACACACACTCAGATGTAGTTGTGCAGCAGAGTGATTTTCCCCTGAGCGTTCGTGTTCATCCACGGCTGACTGGTGAATCACGTACAACATGCAGTGCCATCGTAACGCCGCCACCGCCGCCGCCGCCCGGGACCTTAGAGATGGATATTGAGTCGTCCACAGTGTGGAAATGTCACAGAAAAGTCATTACAGTGTGTCACTCATACATGTCCTCAGTGTGTTTCATGCTTCACTGATGGTGTGTGTGTGCGTGCGTGTGTGTGTGTGTGTGCGTGCGCGCCTGCAGAGATGTGACACGATGTACAGGCGCAGTCTGATCCTTCGGTGATGTGTCTCCAGTCCCATTCAGTTCGTCCTGATCACGTCATATTTTTGTGCGTTTAATGTGATCAAGAACGTTGAAAGTCAAAAATCACATTTTAGATATCAGTGAGCAAAATATTTACAAAAAGCTGCAGAAAAGAAACTGTTAAATAATGAAAACTAAAAAAAGAAGCCCAGCTCTCTCAGTTAAAACGGATCATTCGAATATTGACATTTGAACGTTTGAATCTCCTCAGAGGCGTCATGCTGCATGCAGCAGTGAGCAGCGCTCCACCCTCCTCCACACTCTGTTTACTGGTGAGTTACATGGTGGAGCAGTGCTGGAAACCGACATCTGGTTTGTACAACAGCGATTTAATTAGCAGAGGTCGAGAATCAAACGTCTGATCATCAGTTATTTTGTCTGGGTTATCAGAGTCCCGTCAGATTTAATAACTGGATGTGTGGTGCTGTGCTGCTCCTCATGCTCAGCGGTGACACTCCAATTATCTTCCCTTCAGAGCCGGGAAGCTTTCTCATCACGCCGGTGTCGCCGGGTCTCCACGACACTGTGATAACACAAGAGCCAGGCTGAATGACGCTGTACACAGACATCTGAACACAAGTTAAGAGCAGGCTCACACGGCCGAGTGGCGCCCCCTGTTGGAACACATTTCCAAATGTGTGAGGGACTCTGGTAACCGTTTAGAGATGCTGGTATCCTCTGCCTGTCTTTAACTGCAGCATCTTGGAGTTTCTTTCTCGGGGAGTGATGGAAGGTTCGACCTCTTCAGGCCTAAACGCTGTTATCATGAAAGGGAACATCACTCTGTGGCTGAAGTGCTCCCATCTCATCCACATATATAACCTGTTATATATAGATATAAAGGGTCACAGGACCGAGTTCTTAACCCATATTCTGAATGTAGTTTTGTGTCAGTACGTCAAACCTGAGTCTACTGTATCTTCATTTTGCTGAGAGTCAGAGGATGAAGTGAGATACACGGAGAGACGTCTAAACCCTTAAACTGCTGAAGGCTGCTGAGCTCTCGGAGGATTTATAAAGAGAGATCTCCAGCTAAATCCTCTCCTTCCTTCTCCCTCCGTCGATGAAAGGCTCAGACAGGTAATTGTGGCTCGCCTCCCTCCCCCTGGACCCTCACAAGCCTCAGTTTTATCAGCTCCCCCATTTCTAGACTCCACCCCTGAGATTGAGGCTGCTGTGGGGCCGCTGAAGAGTGGCACATTTGGATGGTGGATTTTCATGACCCTCTTGAAACTGATTTAAGAAAATGCGAGTGTGAGTCCATAAGGAAGTGCTGCTTTTCTAGCTGCCGGACGAGGTGTTGTCTGTAGATTCAGGGTTTGTTTTCAGGCGTCAGGTTGAAGATTGATGTCCTCGTCTTCAGCCTCCTCAGAAATTCATCGTCTGCAGGCGGAGGAGAGGACGGAGGCTGGATGGAGGTGGAAGAACAGGCTTTTTATTGGGCTCATTTGTCACCTTTTAGCCTAACCAGCCTCCACTCTCACCCTCTCCATCCATTCATTCATCCTTCTTTTCTTCCTTTTGTGTGCTCTATTCTGCCTTTTTTCTTTCTTCCATCACAGTCTTCCCTCCTTTGCGAAAGCCTGTGCCTCATCTGTTCCATCATGCGTCTCTTCTTTCTCTCCATCTTCTGTTGCTTCCCTTCCATCCTTCCTTCAACCTACCCTCCACTCTACCTTTCCTCTTCGTTTTGTCCTGACTCCATCCCTTTCTGTCTTTTTCCCTCATTCCTCCTTCCTTCCATCTTTTTTTGCTCTTCTCTTTCTGTTTCCTTCTCTCCTTTAATACCTCCTGCTATCTCTCCTTTTCTCTCATCTCTTACTGATTGTCTCTATCCCCTCTCCTCTCCTCCCCTCCTCTCCTTCACCTCCTCCTCCCTTCTCTGGTTGATTTCTCCCTTGCGGTGGCTGTAATTCGCTCAGAGATGGATGGGCCAGTGCTGTAATCATCCCCCTCCCCGCTGCCTGTGATGGATCTCCCGGCTCGGCCTTTGGAGTCATTCTTGGAGCCGCTCGCCGTTGGCTACCCCTTGGTGGCAGACTGAGGAAACAGTCGGCTGAAGAGAGGGGAGCTTCTGTTTTAATGCGTCTCAAAAGGCCCAAATGTCACTGGATGCACTCTCGGGGCCCACATTTAAAAGCTGGACCACACTGGTACTGAGTGGGACCCCTGCTGGCCTCCAGAGCAGCATGGACCCCGAGGAGCACAGACTCGACAAGTTGCTGGAAACTTTAACATTTTGGTCCCTGCCGTCATCATCTTGAGGTTCCTTGAGATTTCTCAGAAATGCACCACTTTGTTTTGCCGTGTCCTGTTGGGCTCTGTTGGGTTTAGATCTGGAGGGGGGGGTTCATGTGGGTCATTCAAGCAAACTGTCATGCTCCAAAAACCATGTGGAGATGATGATGGATTTGAGGGCCTTATTCTGCTGAAAGCATCCTTTTCAAAAATGGATGAAACCATGAGGACCTGGTTGTTGACTTGCAGGTCAGAAGACATCTGTTAAAGCTGAGCGAAATTTGCTTTTTAATGTAGTTTTCTTTTGTGTCTTTAACAGTTACTTCAACAGCAGATACTGTTAAAAAAATCTTTAGCCCCGTTTTCACCCTTTTTCAATCTGTAAACCACCTGATCATTGACATTAGTCTTCTCTCTGTCCTGCCTCATAGTTCAGGATAGTAGTTGCATCTTTTTGTTAGTTGAGTCTGAACTATAAATAATATTATTTTTCATTAGCTCAATACATACAAAAATCTGACCTCAGTTTTCAGAAGCTTTCAACGTTCTCACATTGATCCAAAGTACGAAGCAGAGAATAAATATAATTATTACAATACTGCATTATTATCATTTAGTTCATTTGAGATTCTGTTTCTAGTTTCTTGTGAATTTCTGGTGCACCCAAAAAATAATCGACGGAACAACTGAAATCTATTTCGAGAACTTCTGTGCAGCAATTAGACACACTGAAATGGTTTTAGGAATAAAGGTTTTACTATATACATGTATTTTTTAATCTTAAGGGCGTCCATGAACTCCTTTGCTTGAGCCCAAACCTGAAACACAGTGTTTGAAGAAACGAAGCTTTTATCTGTTTGTGATGACAGGATTTCTCATGCGTGTGAGCATCTCGTACCTTCCCACCTGAGTGCTTCCACAGAGCTTGAATTTCTGACACCCTCCTCCTGTTCCTCCTCTTCCTCCTCTTCCTCCTCCTCCGTCTAGGAAATGTGAAACCTGGGATTTCGTCTGATTCAGTTTCCATTTCCTCCCTTTGTCTGCCCCCATGAATATTTAAATGAGAAATACTGATCTTCCGCCGCCTCCGCAACAAATCTACTATCTACAGATGGATCAAAATTCAATGTGAACAGAACACATTTATCACAAGGCGCAGAGCGCTGGCTGGTCGCTGGTTAAATGTTTATAAGGCAGTGCCACGGGGAAGGTACCTGATGCCCTCTCAGCCACTATATGAGTAATGGGAAAGGTGAGTGAATAACCTCTGTCTGAGGCTCAAAGTGGATCACATATTTTTTACCCCGGGATAAGAGACTTGACAAAATCCATAATAGTCCTAAAAATGTTAAAGAGCACACAAGTAAAGTTAGTTTAAGAAAAGAGTTTTGTGTGTGAGGGAAGAATCAGATAAAACTGTAAACTGAAGATTCACGTGATGTTCTGTGATTCCACTGACTTCACAAAGATCCAGTTTATTTCTACAGACCAGGATTATTCTGAACATGGTCATAAAGGGATTTAAAGGCCCAAAAATAAACTGAACAAAACTCCTCAAACAAACAAGAGAAAAGAAACAACACAGAGAGATTTCCCTCGGTGGACGACCAGCTGTGCAACAGGAGCCGTGGATGGAAAAAGACAATTAGAATAGACAAGGCAAGTCAGTTTGTATAGTACATATTTTATACATGGAGCTTTGCATAAACTATTTAAAGAAACATTAAGTAGAAGATACTACAGAAAAGATTCAACTGGAATAAAAAAAAGAAATAGAAAAAGATCAAAACAAAAGCAGATCAAGATTTAAGTGCAACATACTGAAGATAAGAGAACAGGTAATTTATAAATCTAAATGCTATCTCAGTATCAGTGAAAGGAAGTTTGTCCTCTGTGACAGGAAACACAGAATATTCTTTATTGTGTATACACAGCACAGGGGAGCCTACTTCTTCACAGGGTCAACCCCAGAGTGTCCTTGACCCCAGCAGACACAGGCAGCTCCTTAATGCGTGAACTGCCTGTGTAAACGGGATTAGTTGATCTGACAGAAGCAGATGTTCCACAGGGATTTAGCTTTGGAGATGTTTTGGTTGTCGTGGTTTGGTTGCTGGTTGGTGAACCATGTGAGTCCGTTTATCTGAGTTGTATAGGTAGGATAACTGATGTTGAGATTCCAAAGCAGGAAGAGGAATCAGGGTTTATTTCAGAGACACTGGGGAAAACAGTGGGTCTGAGCGCATTGTTCAGCCCAAGCCTGGAAATGTGAGAAGTGGCTACATGAACACATTAGAGCCCGATTAACAGAGTAAAAACTGGCCTAAACAGGCTGTTCCCTGTGCATTTAAACAGCCTGTGTCTGCAGAGCCAGAGAAGGTCAAAGTAATATCAAACACCACGGGAGAGTCTATCACTGTGGATAGGAGCCCAGACTCAGAGGACACAAAGTGCTTGAGCCCCAAATGAAAATGGAGCAGTGCTGAACCGCTGTGCTCTGTGTGTTTGCTGATCAGAATTAAAGGAGCAGACTGCTAAATGAAAGTGAGGCTTGACTTTCTATTACAGACTCCAGTACAGACCTGTGAAACACGCCAAGAACACAGAAGAAAAGCGGAAGATTTCGCGATTGCAAGAAAGACTCATAATCGAACTAATATCAATATTTTGGAGAGTGTGTTGTAATGAGGAACTTAAAAAACTTGATGATTTTACTTATATTTGTAACAACTGTTTCTTTCTGGGGCTGTTTTATAGTGAAGTTTACTGGTGTTTTTTTATGTTGAACTGTGATCATTTTAAAGTGTGTGTTACTGCGGCGGAGCATGCACACTCTGCTCACACTCCTTCCACCTTCTGCTGAGAAGTTTCAGATAAAGATGAGATAAAAGAGAGCGTGCAGAGTTTTCTTTCTTTAGTGTCCTTGCTGAGAAATCTTGTGTCCGGTCAGATGATTCTGCTGACAGCCTGCTGAACCCGGACAGAATTCCAGGCCACAGAGAGAGAGAACAAAAACTGATTTTTAAACAGTATAAATTTAGATATCCGTCTGGCCGAAGCCGAGCGACGGGGAGGCTGTAAATTTATGGGTCATCATCTGTTTTTGTGCATGCACCCTTCGAGGTTCAAAAGCAGGACGTGGTAATGCAAGTCAATGAGCCCACCAGCCATTCAGAGCCATGATTTTCAAAGCAGGCAAACACTTTGGCCATTTGCAAAACGCATAAATAACAGGGTTTTTTTCTCTGTCAGTTTAGCAGATATTCATGTATAAATGAGTAAATGCAACAGACAGGCACAGACTCACAGCCGCTGGTCATTATGAGAGGACTCTGTGTTTGTCAGCCATCACTTGGATGGTTTTAAGTGGTGGATTTAGACTTTCTTTTATAACTCTGGAGTCGTGATTCTTCATGTTCACTGCTCCTCTAAGGCTCTGACAGTCTCAGCAGATATACAGAGCGAACAAACAACTGATGAATTGTTGTTAAACAGTTGTTAGTTGGATCCCTCACCCAGTCATAAAATGTACAATGGTATTGTTAATGCAGATAATGTCATGTAATCGGACTAATGTGATATTAGTCATATTAAAATCAGGCTGTTGAAAGATGGAACGGTATTGCCTGGTTTGAATTTTCATTTTCAGCAGCACTCTCCTTCTGATTGAGACATTTTTATGTGTCTAAGCTGAATGTGGATGGAAACCTGATCACTGTGTGTGTGAAGGGGGTCTGTGCTGTGCTTCTGTCCAGCTGCTGTGGACATGTTTGCCATTCAGGATGAGTTAGTGTCCACCGGCGTCTGTGGCCTCGATGTGCAGCACCAGCAGATTTGAACATCACTCTGTCTTCTGGCTTTTTGCTGCTGGACAGCGAGCAGCTTGCTGGTACATCATGGTCGTAATCCAGGCATTTTTGAATGGATGTGTATCAGCTCTGTATCTTTATAGTGGCCTGAAGTGCCTCTGTCCTCATCTGCAGTCCTTTAGAGACATCATTGTGTTTCTCGTCTGATTACACCGCCCAGGTTTGACTTCAGATGTTTTTCAGAAACATTTTCTTCCACTCTCTGCTGCCTGTCACTCTCCTTCAGGCTCCGCTCACAGCTCATTTAAATCAGGCTTCTATGTTGTGATTTCACAGACGCGACTTTGTATATTAATGTTTCTCATCTCAGTGGACGGCGTCGCATCAGCGAGCGGTGTCGCCCCGCGGGGGGCTGTTAACAATCTGCAAACTTGACCCGAACAAGAGCGCTGTGAGAATGATGTTGTCAGGCCACAGACTGACACTGTGGAGTGAGATAGCTGTTGTGGCTTTCATCTGCTTGTCAAAGGCCAGGGAATTAATCAGGAGGGCTGAGGGCGCTCTTTAATCTTGTAGATTACGCTCCTCACAGACGGTTTAGGTGCAGATTAAAGTGCACAGCTCCATTGGAGGTGAGATTTACTGTGGGGTGGTGTGTGCAGGTTTTTGTGTGGATACTTGTGGCTGGGGGAAAGATGGAAGTGATTTTGGAGACGAAAATATAACCAACAGCATCTAGACTGACTTAATGTGAACTCCCCACATGAAGCTGAATTATCCACAGAAATGCAGTGATGTTTTCTGTCGCTCTTGGTCGGAGTCTTAGAAGTCTTTGGCCTGATGTGACCTTGAACCAGGTGTTTACAGCAGCCAGTGAAAAGGTTACGTTTGCTGGTGATGGTATTAAAACATGTCTGTGAGGAAACATAACTAGTTATTATTATGAAACAGGGTAAGAGCAGCTGAGCTCAGGTAATTCCTGTCACTCTGAAGCACCTGTGGCAGGAGTCACGTTACTCACTGACTCTCCTATGCCCAAAGTCTCAGTCCCCAAAGCTGCACTGCTGACATGAACTGCCAGTGTGAATGTTAAGAGTAGTTACAGCAGCACTGAGATGAATGTCAAGTCCTACTGAGTTCACATTTTACTGGGAGAAATCTGATTGGGGTCAGAATTCCAGTTTACTGCACCACTGTGGTTTCCACAGAGATTCACTTCACATGGGTCTGGTGAGAAATCACGTCTCATTAGTTATATGTTATGCTGCAGGTGGAGTTTTTTTCCTGGTGTGTTTTCAGTGAAAACAGGTTCTGTAATGCAGAGAGTAAACACACTGTCTTCTCTAGTGTTTCACAAAGAACCTGCTTTATTAAGAGTCTTATTTATTTCAGTTTCAAGTTTCGTTGCACTTCATTTTTTAAAAATGAGGATCCAGTATGAGTAAATATGTTTATGTTGATTTGACTTATTTCACATGTGAGAACGGAAACCAGTTTCCTTGTTTACTTGATATTTCAGATGTCCTTGTGCAGAAAGCCAACACTAACCAGATTAGTTAGTGTACATGTAAACACTGTGTACCATGGTAAGAAAGAGTTTAAATCGTTTTTGTTTATGTTCCTTTGAGCACATTCTCCAAGATCATTGATTGTGTGAAGTCACAGAAACCTAGAGGCCCCTCTGGGTCAAGGTTTTGTCTTCATGTTTGTGCTGGATCGCATTTTCCTCTGAACACAGAGGCCTGTAACCCGAGCCGCTGCAGACAGGCCCACATTAGACCCAGCGGCGTCTCGTCTTCTCTGTCAGAATGAGGGGTAATCCCAGGTGCTGATGGACACACGACCCGAGCGGACGTCCCATTGGCTGAGCTTGTAGTCCATCAGGGGAGGTGAAGCGCCGATGTTGTTGCAGTGTCTTTGATGGTCTTACCTGCTGACATAGAGCAGATATATGGACTACTTCTTTAACCTTTTGGGTGAAATTAACATCAGACAGACTCACTGGAGGCAGATTTACCTTTGGAGAAGAAGACGTTGTGACGCTGTGAAGAACCAGCCGTACCTTACTTTAGTCTTTACTGACCGGTGATGCCGTCTTTCTGTGTTTACCTGAGACGGGGGATCCTGAGAAGGTACAGGCAGGTGCCTCGAGCTGAGGCTGAGGGCTTCAACTACGGCCGAGCCTCGAACAGGCGAGGCCTGCTGAACTGTGGTAGGTCAGATGCCAACCCTCTACCTGATCAGTCACAGTTTTCAAAGTAGTATTAATTAGAAGTACAGCACCTGTCAAACAGAGGCAATTCAAAAAGAAAAGACATCTTTAAAACCGGGTTTGATATCAAACCTCAGCTCTTTTAGAGAACCAGCTAAAATGTCAGGTGCACCAAATATTGAAAGCCTTGGAGAGGTAGTAAAACATTTTTATATTTCCCCAAAAACGACCAAAATCGCTATCAGCATTATTATTTAAATTCTAGTTCTACAAATTAAATTCCTGTAACAGTATCAAAAGATTTCACACTTAATACAATGTTCTGGGCAGTGTGGACATTTATATAAATAAAACTGAATTGACATTATGGTTAGTTGGTATTTTGAAACAATAAATTCAAAGTACATGAGTTTTGGAAAGTGTTTTTCACTGTTGTGAGTGTAGTTAAGGACTGATTTCACTGTGCTGTGCTGTTAGCAGCTGGACAACATTAAACCTTCAGGCTGGTCACTGGTGACTGATAACTGATAAATTACTTCCTTCCCAACAACTTTCTGTAATGTGTCTCAAATTAAGCCTCTGCATTCAGCACATGCACAGTTCTGTTATTGGTCTCATATCACAGTAATTACTGTCCTCCTGCGGTAATGTAATGCATTGATACACACTGTGAGGGAAGCTTGTGCATCAGTTACACACAGGCTGTACATTTCAGATCCAGCTTGCTCCACGCAGCCTTAGCTCCTTCCTTCAGCTCTGGGGTGTGTGTGCTGGTTTCTCAGTAGTTTTCCACTCGGTCTATTTATTCAGTGTTCGGTGTGTTCGGAGGCCATCGAGTCTCCTCTGTGGGAATCAATAAAGAATAAAGATTATGTTAGTACTCTACTCAGGTGCTGGTCGGGGCAGAGCAGCAGTCTGCTCCATGATGAAAAATCTCTACCCAACGTGCAGCTGTGATGAAAACACATGTTAACAAGCTGTTTAAATCCTCTGAGGAAGAAATACTGTGTATGAATCTGAATATTTAGTAAAACACCGTCCTCATATTCTCTTAAAGATCTGAACAACTCACACAAATCTGTGAATCTCCTGTTTCCAGTGAAACCTCAGTACATGTAGCAGCAGGTGTTTGCGTTAGCGTATACATTTTTATTTAGCCCTCTGTGCCTTTGTGTTACGTCGCAGCAGGATGATGGATTTGATCCTCTGTAATGGCCTCTTCTCAGCCAGCTGAGTTTGTTGTGTTGGGGTGTAATTTATCAGTCCGTGTGACCACCACAATCTCTCGATCTGACGCCCTCTCTGTGCTGTGATTATGCAGCCTTCTCTGCAGATCTATAGCTGGACGCTCAAATTGATGCATCGCCTCTATTACAGTATTGAAGCCATGATGCTCTTAGCCAGAATGGGTTTTAATGTAATTTAGAGCTGCTGTCATTCATTTTCTGCCACTGGTGCCTCTACACAAACAAACAAATTGACCAGGGCTGAACGCAGTCAAGTGGAGGGTGAAGGAAATCTGTTTGGTTTACAGCCGAAATGCTGTAAAATGATCCAAAATATTTTAACGGGACCGGAGCCACCGCTAACAATTATTTTCATGATTTTTAATAGATTTAAACTTTCAGATATCTGGAATCAAACCTGTGATCAGCCGGTTACCAGATGGTTTCTAACCTTTTTCTTGGTACCTTGTGGAAGCAGAGTTCACCTCCAGGTAGTGAGCTGTATTATATCATAATTGAACTCACACACTTTCTCAGTCAAACACCGATTCATTTTCCCCCTGAGTGGCAGTGGAGAAGCGACTCGGAGGCAGAATAATGAGGATGGAAATAGAAAGCCGTCATTTCACCTCCGTCTCTGCAACTCTGTCCGCGGGCTGATCCATCTGCTGTCCCTGAACGCCCCGCGCAGGAGGAACCGCGGCCTCCCAGGTGTTTTCTCTTCATCTTCAGCATCTACATACGCACATGCTGTGAGTCTGCAAGAGCCTGGTGTGTGTGTGTGTGTGTGTGTGTGTTTACATTCATGCATCCTCACCTTCTCAGGTGTGAAGGGTGATAGTTGTAAATACGCAGGTCAGGCTTCCATCATTTCATGTGAGTTTTCACATGCAGGTTTATCAAATTTAGTGACTTTGGAACGATTCCCAAAGCAGAACTTCACCACAAACTGATGAACAACTGAAGTAACTGTAGGAGCGTGACACTTTTAGCAGATGTGCATCTTGCTCCCCATTCATTCAGATGGTGCCTGAAATAACATCATTGGGGACATCGTCAGGAGTGTCGAGACTCGCCTGTGAGGACTTTGGCTGACACTTGTGTGTGGAACAGGTCGTCTGATCTTTTCTTTCAGAGATGAATTCCATTAAACCTGGCTGGTCACACTAATACTCACACTGCAGCTCCCCCGCCGCTCTCTGCCCTGATGTGGCAGGTAATTGCAGAATCCATAATGAACGCTTTAAAGCCCCGGTTTTGGAAAGGTTGCCTTGGCGACAAGCCGTTGATACAAGCCTTAGTGAAGTTGATTAATCTCCAGACTCTGGGGGCTGCCGTCAAACTCTGCTGCACGTCAGCCGAGAAATAAACTCTGGAAGTGTTAAGGTGACCTGACTTCACCTGAGATCTCTGCACCAGGTGAAGGGTGCACTGGGAGCTCTGTGAACAGTTTGAGCAGTGGCTCCTGGGAAATGAAGTCCCCCGCCTCTCTTTAGTTAATTTTCCCAGTCTGTGCAGGTATAGGTGACTCTTTCATCAGCATTACTCTTAAGGCTGATGAATGGAATTTACATGGAATCTGTGGATTTGCAAGTGTTTTGTTTGGAGGCCTGTAAATCAGTAGAGCAGTGCTGTAAATCAGTAGAGCAGTGCTGTAAAGCAGTGCTGTGAAGCAGTAAAGCAGTTCTGTAAAGCAGTGCTGTATAGCAGTAAAGCAGTGCTGTATAGCAGTAAAGCAGTGCTGTATAGCAGTAAAGCAATTCTGTATAGCAGTAAAGCAGTGCTGTATAGCAGTAAAGCAGTGCTGTATAGCAGTAAAGCAGTGCTGTAAAGCAGTAAAGCAGTGCTGTAAAGCAGTAAAGCAGTGCTGTATTGCAGTAAAGCAGTGCTGTATTGCAGTAAAGCAGTGCTGTATAGCAGTAAAGCAGTGCTGTATAGCAGTAAAGCAGTGCTGTATAGAAGTAAAGCAGTGCTGTATAGAAGTAAAGCAGTGCTGTATAGCAGTAAAGCAGTGCTGTATAGAAGTAAAGCAGTGCTGTATAGCAGTAAAGCAGTGCTGTATTGCAGTAAAGCAGTGCTGTATAGAAGTAAAGCAGTGCTGTATAGAAGTAAAGCAGTGCTGTATAGCAGTAAAGCAGTGCTGTATAGCAGTAAAGCAGTGCTGTATTGCAGTAAAGCAGTGCTGTATTGCAGTAAAGCAGTGCTGTGGGCCGTTTCCCTCTTCACTATTACATGATTTTTCTTTCTAATATATTTTACAGCTGTGTAAACACCATGGCGCAGCTTCTGCTTGTGTATGTATGTTTTGAAATGTTTGTGTTGAACTGGATGAAGTTTGGTCTCTGATGCTAAATGGCTTTCCTCATTGATCGTGTGTCAGAGGAGCTGAATGCTGCTGTGACCTTTCCGTTGTGCTCTGCTGCTCCTTCAGACACAGAAACACTGACATTTCACTAAAGACACAGTTCTAACAGTCACGGTCATTGGTCAGGAGGGAACATTCAACAAATCTGTCCACACATGGGGGAGTTGGAGGAGTTTAGTGGTTGTAAATGTACGTTATGTTCATGTGGTGACTGCTCGATGATATTATTTTCTGACTGGAAAGTTGCATGAGTTGCACAGATTGTATGTTCGACTGCAGTTGTGAGCTGAGAGAACAATTTTCTTGTCTCTCGGCTTCTTGCGTCATTTATCTGTTGTAAATTTTCTCCTGGAGGATTGTCAGACCTGATTACAGCCGCTAATTGCTGAGCGTCAGAGGGGTAACCTTTGCTAACGGCCACGTCTGTGTTGTTGGTTGCAGGAGTCTGTGGCTGCTGTGGGCCGCTGAGGCCGAGGTACAAACGCCTGGTGGACAACATCTTCCCTGAGGACCCCAAAGTAAGTAACTGCAAGTCTTACACATCCACAGCCAAGTGAAAGACATTTTAGTAGTTTTGGTTTGAAATGATTTACAAACGGCCAAAATAATCAGTGGGTTTTAAATGCACCCTATCAACCACAAGTGAGTGTAACCATGTCTTGATGCAGACCACGCTGACCTGTCACAGAGCCTAAAGTCAAAGGATGAATGAAGTATTTGATTAGACTGAAGATCTGATAGAAAGCTCTTATGAAGAAATAATGGATCACCAGACAAAATATCAAATGAATGTCTGAAGAGTAACTGCACTGCTTCCCCTGTCAGCTGGTGAGGACACACTCTTTCCACATCCTGGGTGTGAGACACATGAACCCCACAAGACTTTGATAAATCTGGTTATTAAATGTGACATCGCTTTGATAACTGGACCACAGCATATTATTATCACCCGTTTGATTTCTTGACCCCTGTTAATTAAAACACTTAATGGGGTTTGTCTGATACACAAGAGATTATTACTATTATTTCTTTTTTTTTGCCAGTATCTTCTCAAGGCACTAGCGTAAGCGGACAGGTGCAGTGGGAAATCGAAATGCTCGAATGGTCGAGACCTTGTCAAATTAATTATCACTTGCTGAGAGCCCGAGGAGCTAAAAACACTCAGGGGACAGCCGGTCTGGAATTAACTCCCTCCTCCTTACGGAAGGGACCCGGAGGCAATGTATTTATATCTGTTGTCTGTTATCATTCACAGAACGATGCTGAAGTTCAGACTGAGTCCAGAAGTTTCTAAAAAAAAAAAAAGTGAAATTGACTTTTCATTATGAGAAAGAGTAAAACTTGTAGTTTGACGTATGTTTGGATTGATTTCGAATCCTGTGAGGTTTCAGTCTGGTGTTGTTTCTCTGAGCAGTGATCTGTGGTGTTCAGTCCTTTCTTTCAGTCACATCACAGCAGAAGAGTCAACTCAAACACATTCACAGGTCATTTACTCTTCCTATTAGTTTTAATGTCACTGTCACAGACTGAGAGTTTGGAAAAGGAGTCAGAATTGAATGAACTTCACTGAATGTATGAAGAGAATTATCTGACTTTGACTTGATAACTTTAAAGGTGCATTCATTAAAGTTGAAACTGATTAAAACAGCGGTTTTCTGGTTGTCCGTCCATCCATCCACCCTATTCTTATATCCCTTGTACATATTACATGAGTCTGGACAGACATGGACGTAAACTGCAACTTGCCTGGTTGATGGAGATATTCAAAGCAGTACTTCTAGTCTTACATTTTAAATTGACACTGGATTTGCAGTTGCTCTGACATGACTCGGTTTTCTGACTGTGGACTTAAACCGTACTTGTGGTCCATGCTACAAATATTCTTTGTTCCAAAAATGTTGGCAGAGTATTTTGACTGTTAAACTAATGGATGTTGAGTACCCTGATGTATTTATTTCTTTATTTTTGTCTCCAGGATGGTCTCAGTAAATCGGACATGGAGAAGCTGACCTTCTATGCTGTGTCGGCTCCAGAGAAACTGGACAGGATTGGAGCGTACCTGGCTGAGAGGCTGAGCAGAGATGTTGTGCGACATCGCTACGGGTGAGCGATATTTGACCCACACCTGTTATTCACGGATTACGTGATGTTGTTATCTCTGAGAACAGGACGGGTTTTACTCAGATCAGTATGGAGACACAGTGTAATGAAGACTACTGAATCTGAATCTACTCTTTTTACATGTCTGTTATGACATGTCTGAGCTTCCAGCTGCTCATTCAGCGTCATATTTAATGATGCATATTCATGCAAGGTGATGTGGGAACTGTAGTACCAGTACTCTGAATATGTGCATTCCAAACGGGAAGAGGTCCAAAAAGAAATGGTTCAGTGGTTAATTCCTTTTTGAATTTTTGTCAGAACTGAGGCTGAGACTGAACCGTCATCATGGTTCTTATTTTCCATCCATAAACCTGTAAATAAAGGGAGAGAAAACTGAAAAAGATATTTTAAAACTAAGAGTGAGTAAAGCTCTCAAAGAAACGTTATTAATCACAATGTTCTGTGATATTAAAGGTTTTTCCATTAACGTTTCCCCAATCCATTTTTTGCTTCCTGGAAATTAATTAAAATGAGTGAGACAAAAATGTCCCTCGTGTTTGTAAAAGAAGACTGACAGCACCAAATCAATACAGTGCTTATAATCTCAGAAATGATGTTTGATTGACTGTGATTTTTATTCCCGCGGAGCTGACAGTCAGTGAACAAACATCTCTCTCCCATTGTCGTCATTTATGTGTCGCTACAAGATCATTTGGCATCGCCTGAAAAACGTTGTCCGTCCAACAAAGCTGCGTTAGACTGGGCAAAGCTTTGGCTCCTATAAGGGCATATCACTGAAAGTTCAGTACATGGGCGATGTCCCCTTTGTCCAGAAGATCAACCCCTGTGAGGCACAGTTCCTCTTACTGCAGTGCAGATCTGATCTGCCTTGATGGTGGTGAATAAACCGTGAATGAAATCATTTTCAAAACAAAAGCTACTCAATGTTTTGTTGGAACTGAAATTTTTTCCCGAGTGGAGAAACATGTGAACATTACTCATCGTGGGGCGTCACATCTCACAACTTGTGTTAATGAAATTGTCAGCTTTGTTAGCAGCGTCTGAATGCAGCGTGTAGCGAGACGCTGCAGGTTTTACGGATGAACACCCCAGGAGCAGCCCAGAAAATCAGTCACTGGCAAATTTAATCAACTGCAGCTAATTAACACTCATTTTGTGAGTTGGCTTCAGGACAAAATAAAACTCCTGGCTGTTGTCTAGTTGAATCCTTCTTGGCCAAAGGCAGTTTATGTCTCTTTTCCTTTTTAACAAATACCAACAATGTAAATACTAGCTAACTAACTAAATAGCAGATTGCATCATATGTGAGCCTGACCTCTGACCCCTGTGAGGTTTTATGTAAAGACCTCGTGTGACTGAGCGTAACACGCCTTGATGGAGCATCACTTGTCCTCAGGTATGTGGTGATAGCCATGGAGGCCCTGGACCAGCTGCTCATGGCCTGTCACTCTCAGAGCATCAAACCCTTCGTGGAGAGTTTCCTGCACATGGTCGCCAAGCTGCTGGAGTCCAGAGAACCAGACCTGCAGGTCCTGGGAACCAACTCGGTAAGACAGTCTGTTCAGAAGCCTCCTTCAGAGCTCTGTAGGTGGTTACTTAACTCCATACGTATTGTGTAAAACATAAAACAGCGCTGCTTGTGTTTTTGTGTTTGTCTGTGTTGTGTTGTGTTGTGTGTTGAGTAACATGTGGATTCCCATCACACACATTCCCAGAATTCACAGACCTGTAGTTACACTGATAACACTGATCGATTGTAACGAAGCTGCTGCTTCTTTTCACAGCTTCAGAAAACATTCTCAGCTCAGTTATTAGCTGACAGGGTCAACAGCAGCCTTACTAAATAAATATGTGGCTCTGCTCATTTTACCTCCAGAGTGACGTGTTCCTGCCGTAACACGCTGCACGAAACCCTGAAATCTGCTTTGCTTTTCCATATTTCCGTGTTTCTGGTTTACTCTGTGTTTGTGGAGGTTGCAGCTTTAGAATAAGAGGAATGTGTCGGGAGGTTTGCTTGTGATTTTGCTGTGAAGATAAACTGACATTAACATAAAGCCACACTTCACACACCAAACAGAACATAAAGCTGCAGCCCAGAGGTTGATGTTGGTGGTTGAATACCTAATTTAACTTTTACACTGGCAGTGGAAATGGCCCTGTAACATATCCTGTGAAAGACTCTAATTATTATTAGCCTCTATTAGCTGCCAGCAAATGTCAGCCCCATTTCTCCTTCCAAGTGTTGTGAAGGTGAACCCAAAGTTTTTTTCTTCTTCTTCATGCCTCCTATTCTGAGCCTGCTGTCCTTTCCATTGTTGGCAGCTCATCTGAGCAGGAAACAGAGCTGAAGGTTTAGATGTGAAAGCTTTTGCATTATTTATTTGTGGTATTTAGATTCTGACAGAGGAGGAGAGCGGATGCAGAGACAGGGAGCAGAGTTGGGAGGTTGGATGGTGGGGGTGTAGTCGACAGTGGTACAGACCACCTTAGGTGAGAGCCGTGTTAATTAAATGCTCCTCATGGCGCCGATTACAAAGCTAATATGTTTAATGTCGGGGTTTGGTTTTACGCCGTCGCTGAGGAAAAGAAAATGCTCGCATTTGCTCAGTCAGGTAATTATCAGTTTAATGAGTTTGTTTGAGATGTCTTCAGAACAACAGCAACACCGAGCTCAACAAATTACAGTTGAACGACTGAAACTGGCCGGCCGCTTCAGCGGAGCCTCAGCAGTGACTAATTAGTTCCAAACATCACAGATTTCTGTGGGAGTGGATACTCCTCTGCAGAGCAGCTTACAGTGAGCTGAACTTCATATGCTGCATCACCAGAGGAAGAAGGTCAAGAGTCAGAGGTCATAGTGCTATAAAAGATAATTCCATTTTATTACAGGCTGGGCCTTGTTTTTGAAGTATCATCCATCATTTCTCTCAGGAAAAAAAAAAAGGCTGAGCTATCTCAGCCTTTAAATACTACAATACCCATAAGCCCGTTGGAGGAACGGATCAGAGTTCAGTCAAATTCAACACTTTGTTGTAACGATCACTAAATTCATCCAAAACTGATCCAGAATGGGAAAGTGAACAGATTTTATACTGGTTTAAATGGTTTATTAGGTTAATGTGTGGTCGTTGGCTTCAGCTCACTGTGTCATGACTAGCCCCTATGAGGGGCTGTTTTGTGGACATTTTCTGAATCTAGTTTTGTTTATAGTTCCTGTTT
>JBBMJY010000006.1:21716896-21728871 GCA_037833715.1 Toxotes lorentzi
CTCTGCAGAGCTGACAGGATGTCCTGCAGGGGGTGGGACTCATGGTCCAGCATAGATGACAGTTTTGCTAGGACCCTTCTGTCTCCTACCTCTCGCACTGAGTCCAGAGGACAGCCCAGGACAGAGCTGGACCTCCTGATGACTTTGTCCAGCTTCTTCCTCTCCTTCTCGGTTATGCTGCTGCTCCAGCAGGCTACACCATACAGGATGGCTGAAGCCACCACAGAGTCGTAGAAGGTCTTAAGGAGTGTCCCCTGCACACCAAAAGACCGCAGTCTCCTCAGGAGGTAGAGCCTGCTCTGCCCCTTCCTGTACAGTGCGTCTGTGTTGTTAGTCCAGTCCAGTTTGTGGTTTAAGTGAACACCCAGGTACTTGTAAGAGTCCACTCTCTCAATGTCCATTCCCTGGATGTTCACCGGTGAGGGGGCAGACCGGTTATAGACCGGTTATATTTACAACCTTAAATTACAACCTTATACTTAAAAATATAATATATTTTTTATTATTATTTTATTTTGATTTCATCAGGAATCTGGCAAGATGGCAACTTAAAAAGCTGGAGACACAACAACACAAAATTAGTCAAACAAATAAAACTACAAACAGTTAAAAATATTAAAACGGCTTAGAAAATCCCTTACTGAGGTTTCCTCCTCTAATCTTGTCATCTTGTCATCTCATCTCCTCTGTTTGCCATGTCCCTCTTCTCCGCTTTGTTTTTTTATTTCCTCTTTCTTTCTCATCTCCTCCTTCCCCCTCCTCTCACTTTTCCTCTTCACATTCTTCTCCTCATCCTCTTCTCTTCCTCTTTACCATCGCCTCTCCACTTACTCTCCTTATCTGATTTATTCTGCCTTAAATTTCTTAATCATCTCTCCTTTCTTCCTTGCTCTCACTGTGGCTTCCTCTTTCCTCTCTGTCTCATTCGGATGGTTTCCATGTGAACAAAAATCTATTTTTGGACCCTGTTTTTTTTTTTTTTTTATCCCTTCTTGTGTTTTTTTTTCTTCTCCTCTTCGCTTTTCTCCACCTAAAGCCTCACAAGTACCGATGGCTCCTTTTCATCACATGTGGAGGAATTAAGGGGCTTGGATGTGATCCGACCTCAGCCGGTGTCTGTGTCAGGGTCTCTGTCTGGGTGACGACGCCCCCAGGTGAATCAGCTTTGCTCTTCCAGAAGCTCCAGAGTGGTGTTGTCGCTCCTGAACAGAAAACAGTCAGTCAGTCTGTGTCAGGTTTATACATGACTGAAACTTGTGTTATCGAGTCAGATTTCAGAGGCTCAGTGTGTTGTAAAGCACCTACGTTCTCTTAAAGGTGAACTGTGGAGTAACCAAAACACCTTATGTGTTTCCTTTTGGTGAAACAAAAAAGACGGTTTTTGTTTTTGACATCTTGAAACCTGTTCTGTTTGCATCTGTATTTGCTGGTTAGCATTTGTTAGCCCTGCATTTTGCTTGTGCATTGCTGCTTTTCCACACTGCACTGTCAGTAACTGTTGATCAGAGCGGAGGTCATACAGCTCCTCATCTAAGAGACATGCTGACCTTTGCAGTCAACATGTGCACCTGTGTCCTGAGGCAGATGCTTGTGGGTGTGTGCTATCAAAGGAAACAGGGACCTGCAGATAAAAACACTGCTCCATATCACCACTGGTGGTCACATCATCCACAGAGTACTTCTAAAATATAACTGTTTCACAAAAATTAAAATTTTAACAGATTATTTGCGTAGCAGGTCTCTTTGATGAAAAACATCACGCTGCATGGAAGAAGTCACCTTGACAACAACCTTCACCAACTGTGAACGTTATTAGCACATGAAACAGAGGTTTAGCTTTTCACATTATGCCAGTGGTGCCTGTGAGCTTCCCTTTGTTTGAACTGAATGAGTTCGGATCACTTCCATACATAAGCCCAGCAGGGCCTGTAACAATACAACAACATGTCCACAATACAGAACTGGCTTTAACAAACATGTCCTCTGCCTTGGCCTTTGTCCTTGACCAATACACCCTGTGCTCCAGGTCAGGGGCCAGGTGCTGTCCTCCAGAAAGACTGGAGAGAGTGTTTTCTGATCTTTGATCTGTGTGGTTGAGGTTAGAGAAGGACAAACTTCATGGTTCCAAGAAACCAAATGTGTGTGTTGGTAGGAGGCAGGTCAGGCTCCTGGTGTTGAAGTCATGAGGTTTGTATGACAAACCGCCTCCTCATTTCCACTGAAGGGGAATCTTAATGCCACAGCACACTATGGTATTGATATACCTGGATGTTAGAGCAGCATGTTAATGTCCAACTGTGAACAGAGCAGAACGGTTCTAAATAAAACCATGTTCACTGTATCTTTCGTTTTAATCCTGCATTTCTGTTCGTTCCCTCTAAACAGTCCAATCACCACGTCAACTCTGCTGTGATTTAAATGATTAAATTTATGGCTTGCACATAATCCATATATAATTATGCTGCATGCATGGGCTCATCACTGCAGGGAACAGCTCTGCGTTAATGGGAACATTCCAGTCGTTTCTAACGGTCTCCCCTCAACTTAATGAGCAGAACCTTCAGTCAGATCTGAGGCTGGAGATCTGTTCTTTGAAGGAGGAGAGGCAGGATGTGTGAGGTTAAACAGGAAGGACACACTGTTAAATATTCAAATCTGGCTTCAACTTGTAAAATCTGGCCACAGCTAGAATAGTGAGAATTTACTTTTTTTTATTTTTTATTTTGTATGAACTTTGTACTAGTTTCACTGAATCACCAGTCTACACAGGTGAACTAAATGAAATTATACTATCACTGACATTCTTTTTTTACTGGTTGCATTCGTAGCTTACCAATAATTTCATTTGTACGAGGCATGAAAAATGAAAACGTCATCCTCTTGCATCACTAGCTGCCTGCTTGGTTAGATCAGTGTAAAAACAGGTTTAAGATGAGAGCGACACGAGTTTAAAGATGAGAATCGTTAAATCAGCATGTTTCTTATATCTTCTCTACAAACTTCAGCTTCTTGCAGCCACAGCTGTGCTGCAGCTTCCATGTCAGCTAAAAATGACATCGGATGCATTATGCTCCAGTGACTGTTGAGGGGAAAACTAACCCTTCTCAAACAGGAAGTGCTGATGTGAACAGGATGCCAGGCCGTGAAACGGTGAACTCAGTCTGAGCTGGTCTGGGATGGCAGCAATAATCTCTAGAGACAGATTCTGTCTGAAGATCAAACGAACACTGTCTATTTGGTTACAAACCAGGAGGACTAACTTAACCCAAATTACATAAATATCTGTTTGTAGTTTGGGTTAACAGTGTTGTTATTAATGTCAACTGTGATCAAAATCACAGCTCCTGTAGTTTGAAAGTTGTTCTCTTTCTAATCACATGCAGAGTCACTGCGATCTTCTTAGAAACATTTTCATCATTCACCTTAAACTAAAGAACGTGTGGTTATGTTGTTAGCTTCAGGTGCTAAAGATCTTGGTCGTGGTTAAAGAAAAGCATTGACTTGGTTGGAAACTGGCTGCTAACGTTGATTTAACATGTCAGAGTTGTGTGTTTGAGACAGACGGTCATGATCCACATGGCACCAGTGGTCCTTAGTGGCATGGACAGAGGTATTTATTTGGTATTTAAACAAACAACCAATTTCTGATGAGGCCTCAGTATAAAGTCACATGGATCAGCATCAGCATCCCTGATGAGCAGGGAGAGAAGTTTAGTCTGCTGTGTGATCCAAAGTGTCACCCCAGCTAGACATCACTAAAAAAGACCTGGAGTAAAATGAGTGGGAAGCCTGTTGAAGAAATGCATCACCTCCCAATCATCAGAGTACAGAGTCCAAACTGCACGGTAATCATCATGATTGTCATCTGTAATCATGCAGCACACATCACATTGTCATGTCGCCTGGTTCATACATCTGCATCACACACAGCTCCATGCAATCACAGCGAGCGGAGTCAGACTGAAAACACATGATGGTGAACCCACTTTTCTTCAGTCTGCTGTTTCTGCCTCTACCATCATGAATTCGTTCCTGAATGATTGTGTAATATCTGTGTTAAGCATCTTAGTTACAGTCAGGTAGTGTGCAGTGAGTTCATCAGAGCTTGTGTGATGAAAACAACTGCTGCTGCTGGAAACACTGAGACTGAACCAGAGGGGAATGTGCAATAAAACCATAACCAGGAGGTAAAAGAGGCTAAAACCAGTGCTGCAGAGGTGAAGAGAACGCTTTATCAGAAATCTCACAGTGTTGCTCTTTGATCAGAGTAGAAGCGTCCTGCAGGTGATGATGTTGCCGTAGTTTTCTGCCGGTCCAGAAGCTGACCTCCCTCCTTCGAGCAGCTCAGCATCACTGCAGTCCAACAGCATCCTGTCAAACAAAATGTCCATCAGCAGAGTTGGGGTTTGTCAGTTTAATAGTGTGACTCAGCACTCGCCACAGACACACACTTAGACATCGGCCTCAGAGGGAACAACCGGTCTGAAGGAAGGACCATGTTTTATTGTGTTTATTTTGTTTTTCCTTTCGCCAAAAACACAAACAATCTGCTTTGGGTAATGTTGTTCCCAAACACGGCTGTGGTCAGTTTGCCCTGTGGTGGCGTGTTGTGGGCTTTCTAATCGAGCCTCTGCGGACCCAGCAGGAAGCCGCGGTCAAGGGCGTTTGATTCTGTTAATTGCTTCTTGGGAGGGTGGACGTGGGCGGCGTGCAAAAACCAGAGGTGGAGGCTCAGAGAATGAAGAGAAGCTGTCCTTGTTTCACAATTAAATGCCTCCTTGTGTTATTTGGTGACGCGCACACACACGCACACACACAGACACCTTGAAAACGACTTTGACCTACAACTGTATTTTTTGAATTCCCTTCATCACTGACGTCACATCTCAGCGTCTTCAGAGCCGACTGCCTGATTAATACACAAACACACACAGTCTGACAAACTGCCAGCTGCGTTTCACTTTCTCTTTTACTTTATAAATTGCATTATGGGAGACATTTTTTGCCGCTACAGGTCGTCACATACAGCCACTCATTTTGTCACGTGCTGCTCAAATGTCTGTTAGTGTCTGTTGTATTGTAATTTTCTCCAACCGCCAATCATCAGAAAAAAAAAATCTCCAGCTTCCAGTAAGTTTGCTGTGGCCCGGTTCATTAAACAACACCAACACACCTTCAATTACAAGAGAGAGTTTTATTTTTGTCTCATTTTCCTGCTTCTAACAAGCAATACATTTAATTTCTCCTGAACCACCTGTGTGGGCCCACTGTAATTGCATTGTTTCCCTCCTGAGACCCGGCTGCCCACAGTCCAGCCACGACCAGGCTTATTACTGATTTACAATTGCATTATTTTATCAGAATAACACATAACGACTTGGTCTTCTGCCAGGACTGTGGCTTCTGAGCAGGAAATGACAAACTCGTGCCCAAGTGGTTTGGTTTAATATGTAGAGCTGTGGGATGAACAGCTGAGCTCCGGTGTGCCATCAACCCTCCTGATCTAAAGGAGAATGGAGGTTAAAACATAGATGCTGCTTGATTCTCATTCCTGATTTAAACATGAAAGTCAGTCCCACAGTGTGGTCTGGTGGGCGAAGTCGGACTAACACGAATGACGTGGAATTTATTGTGTGAATGATGTTTCACTGCGATCCTGGCGTGTGTCTGATCCTGATTTAGGGTAAAATGACTTCATGAGCTCCTTATTTTTTGCAGCGTGCAGCTCTCCCCGTCTGCTTCAGTCCATCAGCATGTTGATCTAGCTTCTGTTGACTGTCCTCCCCCTCAGTCTCTCAGTCTTTATCTCCATCTCTCACGGTTTGTCTTTCTTTATCCGTGTTTTTCTCTCTGTTTCTTTAACCTCCCTCTCATCCCTTCTCTCACTCGTACCTCTCACATCATATTTTTACTGTTATGAATCTGGATTATTTTTATTGCAGTGTTTCTGAAGCAGCTGCAGCTAGAAACAGTTGTTCTCACACTCACTGTCGCCTTTCTGTTATTCATACCAGCAACATTCAAATATAAATGAAATCCTACTCTATTATTTTATTGGGGTGCATCTGCAAACCAAACACATGCTGCTTCACTTCTGTTCTTGTTGATCTTCTTTTTTGAAAAGCAGAGTCTCTGTAGGTGAAAGTGTAGTGAACAAAAACACTTCAGGGTTGGAGGTTTAGCTGTGAATCCTGCTCAGCATTTGATTTACCTCATCAGAAACACACACACATGTTTATTCCTCAAGAAAAGCTTTTGACAGATTTTTATTGGAAGCCACAGAGACCTTTATCAGGTTTAATTAGAACGAACAAAGGTCAGTGTAGTTGTTACAACGTCTTATTAAAATGAAGTGAGTGTGCAGGTGCTTTTTAAACTGTCTCCGACACACCTGTCTTTTGTCTGGATCCTGTGCACTGGTTTGAGTGTCTCTACAGTCCAGTCCAGTACGAGGCGGCATCACTGACACTGTACCACGATCACTCGTCAATCAATGTACATGAATGAATTTCTCCTGAAAAGCCAACATTTATTTTTGTGGGTCTCAGCTTCTCTAACGTGATGATAGAAAGTCTCTGTCTCATTTCACCCGCCCACTTTTTGCAGTGTTTCTGTCTCCTGATGTAGACTGATGTAGAACGATCACACACACACACACACACACACACATCTGATTGAGGCTGGTCGATACTCTTTCATTTGATTTCTCTCTTTTTTTCAGTCCTGATTGATTTCATTTCTCTCCTCCGTTTTTAGTCCTTCATTCTTCGCTCACTCTCTCTCCTCTCTCTCCATCCATCTTTCTAACATCCTCAGGGTTTTTCTCTTTTTTTTTCCTTCCTCTAAATGTTAACTCCCCCATTTACAGTTTCCTTGTGAGCACATGAAGGATTGATTCCTGGAAATTTAAGCACTTTGTTGAAACCTGTTTTCGTTCATTTCACTTTCTTCACATATTTCTTTATGTGTCTTTAACACTCACTCTCTGGTCTCTCAGTCCTGCTGCAGATGTACGTTACTTTCTAAACCTTCTGAACTGTCTGTCTTTCTCTGGCAGGGCGGGGCACCCCAGCACACCATCAGGGTCAGGTCAGGATGGTGAGGAAAACCCGGCGGCGCTGGCTGAGAGCTGCTTCAGAGAGCTGCTGGGCAGGGCGGCCTACGGCAACATGAACAACGCCGTCCGACCCGTCTTGGTGTGAGTACCTGAACGTTAGCTAAGCCTGCTGCAGTTTGCAGTGTTTTAACCTGTGTGTGTGTGTGTGAATCCAAATGAAACAGCAACATGTCAAACAGAGTTTGGAGGAGAGACTTTAAATGTCATCTCTTATGTAACAACATGCAGCAGATTTCCTGATATCAGGTCTGTGAAGTAGAGACCTTTATGTGACACAGACTACATGTACAGGCCTCATGTTCTTCACATTACAGCCATTTTCTAAATCACGCTGCTCTGTTTCTGAGGCTGGGATGAGTTTTCCCTGACTTTCCTGTCAAAGGAACATCATTGTTATACTTTCATATTACCACGGGTAATGAACTCGGGTGAACTCTGAATGTAAACATAACTTTCATTTGTTTAGAAGACAGTTCCACACTGCACCACTGCACCTCTCAGCGTTCTCTGAAAAAGAGTCTGAACCAAGGAGGTGGATGTTATCACACTGTTTACTGATTGTTGTTTATCCTATTAAGCCTGTGTACAGAATTTCCTTCTCCAAACCTGTTCCTGCTGATGCTCCTTTTGATTTAATTTCTCTGGAGCTGTTGTGTTTTTGTTTCAGTGCAAGAGGAGAAAAATAAAAAGAAATCTGAGAGGAGTTGAACTTCATGAGGAGTCTCACAGTGACTCCAGTGTTTCCCCATCAACGTCCAAATGACTCCAAAGTGGTGACTCATCCACTCATTTGCACGTCAGATAAATAAAGTGTGATAACAGGAGAAATAATGAAGCACACGTTTGTTTCGCCTCCACATAGATGTATAAACCAGTCACACCACTGGAGTAAATCAGGTGTTGATGGGTTGCTGATATAATAGGCCCACAAATAAAATTTTCATATTTAATTTCTCAAAAATGTTTCGAGCACAAATCTTTATTTTGTTTGCACCAACATTCACAAACAAACTGAAACAGTTTTATTCATTTCCTGATCACGTGGAGTGGCGTGCAGGTGCCACAGCAGTGTTGGTGTTTATGCGTAGCCCAGCAGGATTAGCTGCTAACCATGGAGCCTGGCTTGTAAGAGTCACTTTGTCGTGGACGTTCAGAAACGTTCCCTTTAACTCAGTTCTGGTTCTTATACGTTTCTACTGCCTTTGCCAAAGTTAGCTAAGGAAAGGAGAACAACGCCTTCAACGTCCCCATCTTCTTTTTAAGGAGATTTAGGCGAGTCCACCTTGTCGCCGTGTGCAGCTCCACCTGAGTGAACTGGTCGTACACACACACACATTAACACACCTCCAGACAGGCACACAATACATACACACAGAAACACACTCACCTTCTTTTTCTCCCACTTACATTCATTTTCTCAGGCACACTGCAAACACACACCCTTTGTGACTCACTGTCACACACACACCTCTTCCTAACCGCAGACTCCCAGCACACAGAGGAAATTAAATGAGCTCTCTTATCACACTGGTGGCTGCCGTGTGAACGCGGCACACTGTCGCCACCCGGTGACCGTGTCTCCCTCCCGGGATTAAAATATCCCCGTCACGGCTCCTATTGGACGCGCTGCCTCGCCACTCAGCACGGTTTGCATAAATTGGACAATTACCGAGCGAACGGCCGAGCCCCGCTGAGATTTTCCGTGTCACGGTCTGTTTCTGCTCCGCTCAGCCGCTCTGAGTGCAGGCTTCACTGCGGCCCTTTGCTCCTCAGCAGCTTCAGGAGGAAAGGCTCATTTAGACATTTAAATTAGTGAGGTTTTGTATTTAGTATTTTAGCCATGCTAGCGGTGTGGCTCCAGGGATGCTGATGCCAGTTGTTTTGTTAGCATGCTGGTAGGGCGGTTTGGTCCAGAGTGAAGCATCACAACAACTATGACATGGACTGCCCGTAGACTTTGTGTCATTTGTGATCCTCAGATTATGAATTTAATGACAGTGGTGATCTCAAATGACAAACAAGCAAACAGCCGTAACCACACGGTGTCGCCATAGGACGGCGCCATCTTGTCACAGGTCTATATGTTAGCATGCTATCTTTATCCAGGTTGAGATTGCATTTGTTTTGCATTTATTTTTACTTATGCTGCATAGAGTAACTAAGAATGATAACAGACTAACATGGTAATCACAATACATTAACATTATATGCTAGATGTTCGCATATTAACATGTACACCTGCTAAATACAAGTCACAAATTGAAAATTCTGATCCGCACAGGACTAAATTTGGTGGTGTGCAGATGTTAATGTCAGAGAAGAAGAGCTCCCACGGCCGTAGCTGCTTATTACAGTAATAATGGTTGTTGAGTTAATATGAAAAACTATGGTAATATGATAAGATTTATATTTCTAGTAATTATCATCCCAGTCCTGAATGGTGCTCTCAGACAGCAGTGATACTGTGTGAGGAGACACAGGGTGGTGCTGCCACTGGGGCCATTTGAGCTGAGAATCATTATCAGTGTGAACATCACGGGCTCCCAGCGGCCTTTTCCTGGTAACGCTCGAAAGAAATCAGGCTCATTCTCTTCAACCGACCTTTAATGCTATGTGCACTCATACAGACATGAACTCAGACACACACAGTTGTTTTTTTTTACCTGTTCAGAAATGGCATGTCGTTCTTGTGCGTTGCTGTTTGTAATGAATGTTTCTTGATGTATCACTTCTTAATGAATAGTGAGAGTCCTCTGTGGCTTTGTGAGGAACAGAGAAACACAGATGACCTTGCTGTTGTCAGACTAAGTAAAGGAACAGCAGTTAACAGCCAGATGTTGAAATGAAGCGGCTCATTTGTTTAGAACAATGATTTTGACATGGTGATTTTCGTGGCCGGCTGAGGTGTGTTTACATTCGTTTGAATCAGGTTTGTACCTTTCTGTCAAACTAAAGGTGCTGTAAGTGCATCACATTGTACATTGTACATACAGGATTTACTGTGAGTGAAACACAGTACGGCACCTGAAGGCCTGACAGTTGGCTCAACAGGTAATGCCAGCAGCTAAGACCTTAGTTTATATACAACACGTACAGGTGAGATAGAATTCTTCTCCAGGTGCTCAGGTGGAGACTGTTCCGTCCTTAATCGCCGTAGATGTAAACGTGTTCCATTTCTTTCTTCACATCGTGCCCTGCCTTTAAATGAAACTCATGAGGGTGTTTTTTCAACATGGGAACTATAGAACATGATATGCTGGCCTTTTGTGCTTTGCTGTCAGGTTTCCCCCAGTGGCCAGTCATGGTACTGCAGCTAAAAAAGAATTATCAAATGTTTCCAGAGCCTATGAAGTTGTGTGATGACATTGCATTTCTTCATCATATCGTCGGATTCATTTTCCTGTTGAAGCAGTTGTTTTATTAGAGGAGCCAACTCCCTTCCTCTCCTCTGTCTCCTCCTGTCTTTCAGTCCATTCTTTCTCTCATTCCAACCAGAGTTTATTGAAGTGTCTCTGTCTGTGTGAATCACTCTGTTGCTGTCAATCTCTGAGGAAAATCACGGGGAGGAGGAAAAGTTAAACGAGAAACTGTTCGACACAACACATCCTCACACCTACTGTTACATGTTTTAGAATATAACTGTGATTACTTTGGTTTAATTCTGAAGAACGTGAGGTAAGTAATCCTTTAGCTATTCAGTAAATCACAAAGATGATGCTGTCTCTCCTTTTAGCTCTGGTTTGGTCTGGTTCTTTAGCTGCTACATGCTCCACTTTATTCTCCAGCGGCTTCTTTAGAGCTTGTTTGATGAAAACAGCAGCTGCTGGAAGCAAGGCTGGTCAGAGAAATGAAGATGAGCTGTGAAACCAAAACACTGAGCTGAAAGAGGCTAAATCATAAATGGAAAAACACCTTTTTCCTAATCTTCATAATACTGACATACCATCAGGGAACATGTGATGCTCTTCCGTCACACGGTCGACGTTTGAAGGGTCATAGACGCTCTGATTCGTGTCTGAGCCTGCTTAGTCTGAAGTTACAAACTGCTCATTTTTAAACTCGTGTTTACCAGTTTCTAGCAGGTTCTCCATTAAGATGTTTTTGGCTACAGCATATAATGCAGCGGGTAAATAGCTTGATGTTTTAACATGTATACTTTACCAGTAAATCATTTCAAACACAGTGAGGCCGCACACACAGAAATGAAATGTAGTGCATGGTGTCAATGTAAAGTGTGAACGCTGAACAGTGAATATATTCATGTGTGTTGAGGCCTCGTGCACAAATCTGAAAGTATGACAGCAGCAGAACAGGACTGAATATGAATACGACCATCAGTGCAGTCAGTCTGTCAGTTTCTGTCTGTCTGTCTGTCTCTGTTTGTCTTTCTGTCTGTCTGTCTCTGTTTCTGTCTGTCTGTCTATTTCTGTTTCTGTCTGTTTCTGTCTGTCTGTTTCTGCCTGTCTGTCTGTCTCTGTTTCTTTCTGTCTGTCTGTCTGTCTGTTTCTGTTTCTTTCTGTCTGTCTGTCTGTCTCTGTTTCTGTCTATCTGTCTGTCTGTCTGCCTGTCTCCGTTTCTGTCTGTCTGTCTCTCTCTGTTTCTGTCTGTCTCTGTTTCTGTCTGTCTGTCTGTCTGTCTGTCTGTCTCTCTCTGTTTCTGTCTGTCTGCCTGTCTCTGTTTGTCTGTCTGTCTGTTTCTGTTTCTGTCTGTCTGTTTCTGCCTGTCTGTCTGTCTCTGTTTCTGTCTGTCTGTCTGTTTCTGTTTCTTTCTGTCTCTCTGTCTCTGTTTCTGTCTGTCTGTTTCTGCCTGTCTGTCTGTCTCTGTTTCTGTCTGTCTGTCTGTTTCTGTTTCTTTCTGT
>JBBMJY010000006.1:21737275-21754908 GCA_037833715.1 Toxotes lorentzi
TGTGTGTGTGTGTGTGTGTGTGTGTGTGTGTGTGTGTGTGTGTGTGTGTGTGTGTGTGTGTGTGTGTGTTGCTGCAGGTCCCACAGTGCTGGAGGTATTCAACACTCTTCTCAAACACCTGCGGATGAGCGTGGACTTCGAGCTGGGCGAGAGCTCGAGGAGAAACTCCAGCACCAGCGTTTGCTCTGGTCGCGGCAAAGAGAGCGAAGAGCGGATCGTCCAGAACGCCATCATCCAGACCATTGGTACAGCAGACCTTTACTTCCTCTCGTATGAAAGGATGGGTCCAGAGCTTAACACAGTGCACACACACTCACACACAGAGTATGTGACTGTTGGAATGTGAAAGTCTTTGTGTTTGAGCGCTGACTCATCTGTCCTCCCTGCCTCATCTCCGTCTCCTCCTGCCAGGCTTTTTCGGTGGAAACCTGCCAGACTACCAGCGAGCTGAAGTTATGATGTTCATCATGGGCAAAGTGCCAGTGTACGGGACCCCCTGCCACACCCTGGACACCGTCAAGATTGGGTGAGTCACACATTCACCATCCAAGGTCACCGGGGTGCCCACATGCTGCTGCAGCCAATCAGCTGCCAGCTCCCAGAAGGCCCCACTCTTCAAGACACAGTTTAACATGTTGGAAACAGCAGCTGAACGTCAGGTGCTCTGCCTGTCACAGTTTGCAGGCTCGAGAGCTGATTGGCAAGTCAGCTGTAGGATACTGAACAACTAAAAAACTTAACAGCCAATGGAAACATCAGTCTGTTTAGAGACTAAAGGCTGTGGTATGCTGAGTGACCTTGAAGCTGGTGGAGCAAACAAAGCGCTTTCAGGACGACAGAGCTACGAACAATAGGATAATAAGGATGGACTTTAATCAAACACTCAGACAATGATGTGTCTTAGTCACAGTGAAAAAAGCACAAACACACACTAACAAGAAAAATCCAATGATTTTCACTTCTGTCAAATCATTTTCATTTTTCCTACAACATAAACGACTACACAGGTCAAAGAAGTCATTTGCATCAGAGGCAGACTGAAACATAGAACGTGACTGATTTAAATGTCACGTTAAAATATTCATTATTGCATTGTGCATGAACACACACACACACACTCCTTCTCATCCAAAGTGAATTGTGTCTTAATCTGTCCTCACTTTACCTACTGGACACCCAGCTCCGTGAATCCAGCTCTGGGGTCACTGAGACCATGGCTGGTCTTCTTCCAAAAAAACAGAAAAGAAAAACAAGCTAATCCCTCAGGCCTCAGGGGAGCAAGATCAGATAATCCCAAATCAAAGGAACGCTGTGGTCCTCCTCCCCCTCACAGACCAACAGCCTTTCTCTCTCCACTCTCCTTTTGGATAATTGCCGGTGGAGGGACATTTGTCTGGGCAGCTTGTGAGTGTTTGTGAGCAGAGGTCAGTGCACTGACTCTGCATTTTACACTGTCCACATTCAGGATCTGCTGCTGTCTGATGTGATGGAGGCATCGATTGGACGACAAATGATTTTTTTCTGATTTATTCAAATAATCACGTTTTTCTTGTTTAATTCTTTATGATCAGTCTGTGATTTAGAGGCTTCTACATCTCGCTCGTAATAAGAATACGGGGAAAACGCTCAGATCATGTTTTTTTTATTATCATCAAGTTTAAGTCAAACCCAAATTACGTTCCTATTAGCCTCCACCTGATTTCCTCTTCGCCTGCACTTACATTCATTTCTTCAGACGACTTGTGAACCAGATGCTGATACAACCTCCTCAGCTCCTCTGCAGCCGACAGAGCTGTGAGCAGCCAATCAGGAGGTTTTATATCTGAACTGTGAGCGGGAAACACACTTTCAGGTTCTGTGACTGTGTGAAAACGATGTGTTCGCTTCACAGATGATGAACAAAGGCATTGAAACTGTTGGTAAATTACTCTGCTCCTGTTACATGTATGTGATTGGACAACACGTTGCATGGCTGCGAAACATTAGTCAAGATTTGATGTCGTCCCCTTCCTCTGCTCTCTGATCATTACTATCATTATTATTTATTTATTCATTTGTTTTGTCACTCAGGCATCAGGGCACCAAGAGGATCCAGACCATGCTGCTCAGCTCCCTCATCATGGTGAGTGCTTCTCTTCAATGCGTCTGTACTGTCTGACGAATCAGCAGGTTGCTGCGGTGTTGCATCAGACTGGAACAACCCGAAGCTAATGTTTCATTAGCATCAGATTTCTCTGTTGATTTAAATAAAAGTCACAGTGTTTTTTTCCTCAGCTGTTCCTGTTCTGTGCTGTTAGCTGCCATGCTAACAGCACAGAACAGTGCAGCCTGACTGACTTCATATGATGAACCTAATGTGACGTGTATCATGTGAATTGTTCATATGATCGAAAATTCTCAACAGTTACACTTTTCTACGATTTTTTTTAAAATAGAGAAATACATAAAAATCAGCTTTGAATTACAGCGTATTGGACAGAATAGATAATAGATAATAGACATAGTCCCTAAAGTCCCATATGTACTGTATTAAATCATCTCAGAGGGACGGATACACACTATAAAAGTTACAACGCGCTTCATCAGCACAAATAAATGAGGCTTTGCTTCGATCTGTCTCTGATTTAATAAACTGATTTAAATCTAAATTCGGTAAATGAGACTTTTTCTGCTGCAGAGGAAGAGTTTTGCTGTAGTGAACCAATGAATTGATGAAGATTATAAATCATGAAAGTGTTTGGTCAGAGCTCATTTTACTTGATCAGAGACGTTTTCATTTCCTAAAAGCCTTTTGTGAAAAGTGTATTTTTGTGTCCTGATCCTATTTTTAGTCTTAAGAATTTATTTGAAATTGGCCGTTTCAGAGTTCAGGTGTTTTAGGGTTAACACCTCTCACAGTCTGTGAAGATGTTTCCTTCTCCTTAATTATCTGCTTCAGTAAGAGACTCTCATCTCACTGAGATGAGGAGGCACAGGTGGCACCAACACACCCAGCAGTGATGCACGCAAACACACATGCATGAGTCTCAGAGCCACAACAACACACACACACACACACACACGCCTGTTTTCCTGCAGCATCCTTGTGTGCCGCAGCGGTTTGTGCGCACTCACACTGCGGTTTCTTACGGCGTCTATCTGTCCTCGCCTCCCCTCAGCTCGCTCCCCTCCTCGCCACCACCTGGCTTCTCAGTGCAGCTGGAGGAGAGGTGAAAGGTCAAAATATTTTTATCACCATGCAGCTGCAGATGGGGCCAAGCAGGAAGTGTGTGTGTGTGTGTGTGTGTTTTTGCGCGCGCGTCAGTGTGCGATCTCTTCTGACACTGCAGACTGTCAGGGTGAAACCCACGTGTTTGAGGGCAGAAGCTGAATCACTCTCTGCTTCAGTCTCCTCAGCTGTGAAGTGTGAACACATGAACACAGCAGAAACACAAATGGTACACACACCTGTAAGAAGCGGTCGTCGGTGTGCAGTCGTTGGGGCGTGCCGATCAGAGAGCCAATGTGCTAAAACTTTCTTCTGTAGATGTAAATGAACCCCCCCCCCCCTGTTCACATGTATCATAAATCATCCTATCAGAGTCACGTATGACAGAAAAGGTCAGCATTTGGTCAGTTTCAGCTGCGTGTGAACGTAACCTTTAAGACCCGTTGAAGCGCTGCTTCTCCACGACCCTGCCTGTGGATTAATCACATCATGCTGTGATAAGACGGCTCACATTCCCCCCCCTCAGGTAACCTCCGGCTTCAAGTCTAAGTCCATGGCAGCTGCGTTGCCTTCTCCTTTCCTGGACCCCCTCTTCTCCATCTCTCTGATGGAGGACAGCGAGCTGAGGCAGCTGGTGCTCGAGATCCTGCACAACATCATCGATCGCCATGACAACCGCGCCAAGCTACGCGGCATCAGGTACAAAGTCTAAACAGTGATTTGTAGTTCATGCACGTTTTATTTCTGAGAACTTAAACCACACACTTTGGTGTCTGTACCTGTGGCTCTGGTGCTGGTTTTGATACCTGGTTTAATTCTCTGTTTCAGAATCATCCCTAATGTCGCAGCACTGAAGATTAAAAGAGAGAAGATTTCCAAGCAAGACGTGGCATTCATGAAGAAGGTAGAAAATCTGAGTTAGTTCCGATCGGGATCCTGCTGTGTTTTCATTCTGCAGTGGCCATGATGATGATAATAATCTGATAATAATCCTCTGTGACCTGCAGCACGGCCAGCAGCTCTACCGTCACATCTATCTGGGCTGTAAAGAAGAGGATAACGTCCATAAAAACTTTGAGCTGCTCTTCACCACCCTCGCCATTCTGACCATCGAGCTGGCCAACGAGGAGGTGGTCATTGACCTCATCCGGCTCTCCATCGCTCTGCAGGTAAAATGAACGAGTTCATTCATCTTAGTCATTTGAGACTTGGTTATTTTATGGGAGATTTTTACGTTTTGCAGAGCTGTTGTCACAGTCACTTTCTGTGAAACCGAAACCAAGAAAATCTTCTCTAATTCGTCAGATTTGAAAGATTATTTGTGATCTTAAAAACCACAGGGTCTGTTCGGCCTCTCCTCTGGAGCTCTCAGTCATATCACATGATCTTCCTCAGCAGATGTAGTCACCCAGTTTTCCTGACACAGTATGATTAAGGCTCATACCACGTGTTCTTACATCACTGAGCTGAAACCGTTTCCCCACGTTTATTTAACATCAGCTTTATGTGGCTCTGACCAGTAGCTCCAGCTGTCACATAAACAAAGTGGAGTAAAAAGTTCAATCACTCTTTGAGTTCAAGTGTCCTTGATGGTGCATTCATGGTGTGAGGTGTCATATTTCTGTGGCTGACGAGAAGCTGAGCCGTCGTCATCAGCAGCCGTGGCCTTAATGTCGTCGGACAGGTGACCGCACGCAAGTCCAATAAAACCTCCTACATGTGAGAGGTGTGAAGAAAATCTGCACACACTCTGACACACACACACACACACACAAAGGCGTTTGTAGTACAGTGTTTACCTGCACTGGGAACATCCTTGACCCTTTGGACAGACAGGGACAAAAAGCCACACATGTTCTCCGGTGGGTTCATTTGATTCCTCAAGATGATCAAATGTGTACATGCACACACTCACTCACACACACACACACACACACCTCAGTGCTCCATCATTTCACTGGCATCACAATATGTGGTTTAATCCATGTACAGGGTCACAGGGAGGGGTATCTGCTGTTCTCACACTGTCAGTAAAAAGGTCGTTGTCAGGGTAACAACCCCGAGGTGACACAGCGAGTTTCTGTGGTAATGTGTTAATTATAACAAATATGACATGGTCTGCTGTGTTTACTCTAGGGCTGCACCTAATGATTCTTTTCATTATCGGTTCACCTACAGATCAATCAGTCTCAATCAATCGTTAAAAATAGTGAAACCCCAAATCTCACAGAGAAACATGCATCCTCAAAAACCTTCGTTTTTATTAGTGTATCTTGTTGGTGACTGCTTGTTTGTGCAGGACATGGCTCTGGCCAACGAGGAGAACATGCCGATGTTTATTCGCTGTGGCATCATGGCGTTGGTGGCGGCGTACCTCAACTTCCTGAGCCAGATGATTGCCAACCCTCCGTTCTGTCAACACGTCAGCAAGGTGGGTCATGGGCTCGTTCTGGCTTCATTGTCACGTTAGCTTACTGAAAGCCACTGATTTGTCCTTCACCACACTGGAAGGCCGTTGGTGTTGGCAGTTTGAATGTTGAGGAATCTTCACGATACGTGGCTCTTGATGGATGTTTCAGACCAGCTTCCTCTTCCTTTGCAGACTGACTCTGATTTGTTTAATATGCTGATGATGCACCTCTGTTTTTGGCTGTTGAAGCTACTTTGTTGTTGTAGTTATGGTCATTCTTCGTTCTGTTTTAGCTGTGCAGGAAATGGTTCAAACTGAACAAACGTTTGCTGTTTCGGTTCTGTTCTCTTCAGGTTATCGAGCTGAGGAACATGGATGCTCCATACCTCCTCCCAGAGCACATCTTCAGGGACAAGTGTCCGTAAGTGTCCACTAACTAGCAGATTGGATGGGTTTTTAATTTTAAAAACATTTCTGATTATTTCAGTTCAGGCTCAGCAGACCACTTTAGTTTCCATCACTACACATACACACATCCAAACTGCTGCCTTAAAAATCATCGCAAAATCAGGCCCAGCTATCGAACCTCAGTCCTGTTTCAGTTTCAGAGAGAAAAGTCAGAGAGTTGACAGTGAATCTAATGTCTGGCCGTACTCTCTGTCTTGTTTACTACTGATTTTGAGAACTTTGGCTTCTTTTGTTGAATGAAAAACATCATCACAGGTTTCTTATCACACCCCAGACTCTGGTGAAGGTTTCAGCATTGGCACTGAAACAAATGGTCCCAGTTCAACTGCTCCAGTTTGCTTGAGTGATTTAAACTTCATTAGAAACTTCATCGTAGTCAGTGTATGTTCACAGTGAGACATGATGAAATATCAGCCCAACAGGATGTACAGCGCAGCAAACTCTGTTTCTGTACAGTTTTTTCCTCAAACCTCCCTGAGATTCTCTAAACTTTCAGTATTGTAAAATAAATGCCGCTTCTCTTTCCACTCTTATCTAAGTGTCAGCTTGTTATCGATCTAGTTGTTGCTTTAAAAAACCCTGAAAAGTGCTCAGATATTTTTGTTGTTTCTCACACAGCTCAGGAAGCCCCTGAGTCTCGTTTGTTAGCTCCTTATTCCAATTGTTCTGAGATCAGATTCACTCTCACTCCAGTATTGTTGTTCTCAGTCTCTGCCCGTGAAAACAGAAATATCTCTGATGTAAAGGAGAGATGCACTGGTAAGTGTGCAGCACGCCCGAGGTGAGATTTACTTCTTAAAATAAAAAAATAAAAAAAACTAAAAACCTGACGCTTAAAGCCAAAGGCGAGACAGAAATGTCGGGGATGTTTAGAACGTTCAGCTAACCCATAAATCTCCTGTTTTCAGTTTAATCATTATTTCTGAAGATGATTCTTTTTAAAATTCACTGACTTTAAACTGTGGTGCAGCATTCTGATAAAATCTCACCATTTTCAGGGAGCAGCGTGGAGCTCGGTGCTCCTGCCTTTAGCAGCTTTATGTTGATTATTCAGCAGCAGCAGTGAACCAGGCCCACGGTCTCTCCACCTTTGAGCTCTAACTACTTACATCAGCACGTAGAGCTTTTATTTTACATGACTGACAAAGAGGAAGTGTTAGATTTGGTTAAATCAAAGGTGTCTGTGGTGCAAAGTCATTTTACTGTTTGTTAGCACTGACAGCTGTATTTCACGAACGCTCGATGAATATCGTGAATAGACGTTTCACCGTGTTATTGTTATTATTGTATTTTTGCCCGCAATAATCGTAGCATGAACATTTGACAGAGGCACATCCCTAATGTAAACCTACAGTCACTCTCTCTAGAGAAATCTCCAGACCTCTGCTGATGAACCTGATTATGAGATTGAAGAACCAGCATCTGTTTCTGATTTTAAATCCCCTTTTAGAATCACCCTCTGCGCTGAAGGGATTTTAAATGCTACATTTGAACATGAGCACTTTAGAGCTTCCCGACAACTCAGTTCTGCTTTGCTTAGATTATCTGGACACACCAAACATCCATCATTAAATCACTGAAATGCAAACACATCCAGAAACATAGTTTCTGAAGTTTTCATCCCTCTCCTCCTTCTTCCCAGACTCCCTGAATCGCTGGACAAAGAGGACAGACAGCTGTACTTCCAGACGTCTGACATGGCAGAGTGTCTGGCAGGACCCGGATACAACGCAGAGAGACTCTCCATCCCCTACGTGCCCCAAGTCACAGGTACGACTGGTCAGGTCACATCACTCTGATTACACAGCTTTACAGGCTCTTTTATGGAGCTTTGAGTTTATATATATATATATTATATATATATATATATATATAAGCCAGATCAAAGGACTGAACATGAAGATTATTGTACGTACATTTTTATTTCCCTTGGTTTTAAACTCTCCGTGCTCCTCAGAACTGTGGGCACTCTCATTGAAGACTGAGCCAGAGAGGCTTCGAAGGATTAGCACGTTGTTCAGTGAACAGAAAATACATTTTAGAAAACCTGTTGTGTGAGGAGCTTTGTTACACTGAAGGTCGTCACAGTCAGTGTCGATATTTCACATTAGAACAACATAGACCTCTGAATGATTTCACAGACAAAAACCTGTGCTGCTCCATCGGCAGTTAATCCTCAAGATTTAGTTTTTTTTTAATCCAGCCTTGGAGGTAAACTTCAAATCCATAAACACCCAAAGCAAAGGAGATATTATTTCTTATTTCTGATATTATATCTGATTTAGACTTGTTGTAATGAAGTGATGAATTAAGACCACAGATACCTTTAAATGAAGACATGACTTTGCTTAAACTACACCGTTATAATCACAGCGTCAAACAGCAAACAGGCTGATTGAACTGTTCACTGACTCTTCTTTGGTCTAACAGGACTTGTGCTTCTGTCTCCTTCCCTCTGTCGTGCTTTCACCTAACACAGTGCTTTACACAGTAGGAAAAATCATCCACAGGTGCAAGCAGACGTCCAGAGGTAACGAGCTAGAGTAGAACTTCAGATGAGTCGGCTGTGGAATTAGACAGTTACCTGCAGTCACTGATCCCCTGTGATGGCAGTTGGGTTTAGATTGGCTGGAAAGACTCTTTAAAATGTATTAAAGACTTTGGCAGGTACAAAAAACTTAATTAAACTTTTGATGGCAACTTTTATTTTTTACAACTTCAGACAAACGAGCGTGGAACACGATCCTTTGGAGCTCAGTGCATGCTTTTGAATACTGAATAAAAATGCACACCACACTCAGTCATATAAGACCATTTTGGCTTGTGCCGTGAAGTTTTTGAGACCAGTAAACAGTCATTAGTCGGTAGACAAGTCTGAAAGACCTTCATGTGGACTGATGTGGACTGATGTAGACTGATGTAGACTGATGTGGACTGTAGTAACTCCTGCCTCTCGACTCAGTACCACTGAGTCCTAAGTGCTAAAAACACATCTTATGGAATAATGGAATCATACATGTTTGCCCAGTTTGCATAAGAGGGAATAGAACCCACAACCCCGACCAAAACTGCCTCAGTTGATCCACCAGCTGTAGATGAATCTCGGAGCTTTTCTTGTTGCTTCCAGTTAGAGCTGTTTTGTGTAGCTGTAGACGTTGTGTATTAAAAGCAGTTGGTTTAATCATTTTTACAACTGTTTTGCTTGCATTGCTTTTGGACATGTTATGGTGAGTACATGAACTATGAATGGATGATGTGTAGACTATGAATATTGTTGTAGTCTCTGTTGTTGTAGTTGGTGTAGGAAGTTATTTTTGGAATTGTGTGGAGCTTCAGTTTCTGTGAGTAACGCTTCTGTTCACACTGTGGAAACGTTTTAAAGACAGACTGACGGACTCAAACGAACGGTGTGCAGTCAGAGAACGACGAGACGAGACGCTGCACTGAGCACAAATCAAAATACTAGTGATATAATCAGTGAAGGGGCCGTGACTGTCCCGCGTTTACTGTTCAAATCTGAATTTAAAGCTGACGTGTCTCTGTCGTCCTGCAGATGAAGACCGTCTGACCAGGAGGAAGAGTTTTGTGGACACAATCTCCCTCCAAGTGGACATCATGTCCAACAGCCTTCCAGACAAGGTCGGTCTAACGTCAAGCTCCGTCACACTCACACCAACTTACACACAACACACACACTGTGTGACCTCCACACAAGGCTGTAAAATGCCAATATAGAAATATAAGATACCTTATATATCCAAATATGTTACGTTTTCATGTGTTGACAGCTAAACATTTCTCACTGGTCGTACGGAGGTGGAGTCATACTCGATCGAATCTTTGTCTGATCCTGCTGTATTTTTATCTTCCTGCAGTCTCAGCTGGCTGAAGAGATCACGTTTGAGACCCTGAAGAAGGCCATTGGTAAGATCAAAGAGATGTTTCTGACACTGCACACCTTTCATTTTAAGCCTCTCCTCACCTTTCTGTGAACTCACTGAAAGGTTTCTCCCTGAACACAAAGGAAAAGTCCCATCGTCTTTCAGACCAGCGCTGCCCTGTTGACAGTGAATTATAATATATGCAAACTGTCTTCATAAAGCATGTGAAGTGTAGTGAGGAACCTCTGTCTGTTTTCAGATACCACGGGTCTGGAGGAGCAGGAGAGGGAGAAGAGGCGTCAGGTGATGGAGAAGTTCCAGAAAGCTCCGTTTGAGGAGATTGCCGCTCACTGCGAGTCCAAGGTAAACAATCAACAAACAAAAGCAAACAACAGTTTTTAAACGGAGTGAACTCTTATTCACGTTGATCGTGTTTTTCCTCAGGCCAACATGTTGCACAACCGGCTGGCGCAAATCTTCGAACTCACAATTCGGTAAGTCGGTCGCCTCTTCGATAACTTCAGTTAATGACACTGTTCACCAGCACTTATTTCCACGGATGTCCTTGATGTTTAGAGAGTAAAGATGTTGAGGTCCAGGTTACTGGACTAACTACTAATTTTGCAGTTTAAACATCAGCATGTAAACATGCTGCCGTTACAGTATCATTGATATATCAAGGATCTAACAACAGAGAAGTCTTCATCCATGTATCATGGTCTTACATTAACAGTCCCCATCTTCTAGGACTAGTTATTCCATTTAATTTGCAATATTCAAACCCCAGTTTAACATCTCACCCCTTTCTCACCACTGCCCACGCCCCCCACCCCCACCCCTCACCCCCACCCCCCACCCCCACCCCTCACCCATCACGCCCCTCCCCCAGGCCGCCTCCCAGCCCGTCCGGAGTGGTTTCCATCTCAGCGGGACACACCCAGCACCAGTCCGTACCTGTCTACGAGATGAAGTTTCCAGACCTGTGTGTCTACTGAACATAAACATCACACACACACACACACACACACACACACACACACACACTTCTCCACGAAACTGCTGAAACACAAAATTAAAAATGCTGAAAAAGAACAACACAATCTGCACTCCACTTCAGACGAGCACAGAGGAGTCAGAGGAGCTATCAGGAAGACAAAACGCAGCAAAACAGCCAGCTTCAGTTTGATATAAAGAAGAGTTACAAAAATCATAACTTCCTTAATGTCACATGAAACCTGACAGTTTATTTTTATCCATTTAGCTTGAGAGCCTAAAAACTGAAATCTGAATCCAAGGCTGCCACTTGTCATCCGTTTTTTTTGCTCTGATCCTTAGCCGAACCTTAACCAGCTCCACATGAACTGATTTGCTGCATTTTGTTTCCTGAATCACGTCCCTGACACAAAACTGAAGTTTGAAGTTACCAAAAACAAAAAAGAAAAAAAAAACGCTTTCACTTTGAGATTTCAGTGATTCGATGCTGATTCTTGAATCTTGATGTTGCTTCCAAGCATGACTCTGATCCAGTCAGTCACCATTTCTGCTGCAGCCAACGCTTCACACCTTGTACATACGCTTCAGTCTAAAATTAAACTCCTGTAGGACTAAAACCAGGTTCAGGCTTAAAATATGAAGCTGGTTTTTCGCTGTAACGCTCCGGCCTCAGAGTCAGCTTCTGCCTCCTAACGTATCTGTTCTCAGTAACTAACGAGTAGAAATGTACAATATACTAACTGTAAGCTGTTTAAACTGAAAAAACGTCAGTGGTGGTAGAAGGCAGGTTAGTTTTAGACTCAGTGCTGCACGGCTGTTACACCCTGTTCAGTCTTCTCTGTTCAGTCTTTGCTCTTTAAAGGTAAATAAGCATCAGAAACGACTTCAGCAGCCAGTTAAGTTTCATGTGGGGAAATGAAGTGATAGCAGAACATTGATTTCCTGCTCGGCAGAGAGACTCTCAGAGGACAAGCCAGAGAGGGAGAGAGCTGTGTTTCCAGCAGGGTTCAGCAGAAATGACTCGCTCGTGGTTGGTGATTGCATGTTTGCTTCAGACGATGCGTTCAATTTCCTCGTGATAATGGCAGTTATTCAGACTGTGATCTTGGACAGCTGCAGTGGAACGGTGCAAATGTTTGGGTCTGATTTCATCGTCGAGTAACCCGAACTCTTGTCAGAAACACCAGCTTGGTACGTGGTTCTTGAATATAGAGTTGGACTGAAGTTGACATTAGAGGAGGAGAAGGAGAATTTTCCATTTGGAAAAGAAAAATCTCACAGAAATCCGTTTTTTATTTGCCAGATTTTCTAAAATCCTCAGAGCTTGACTTGTAATGACCAAAGAACAGTGGAGTCGCTCCAGGAAACATCTGGAGTGTTGGAACGACAAAATGTTGGATAAGAAACAGTGTTACCAGCATGAGCCGACGTAGATTTAACTGTACACGGAACTGATTTCCAGCCAACATCGTGTTATCAGCCTTTTTATTATAGAGGAAGAATTTGACTGATCATTGTTGTTTTTCGTCTGAACCAACTGATCATGAAAATTTGGACTGAGCACAAAACCTAAACTGCAATATACAGAAACATACGACGTCTTTAGGGACGTGAATACATTTAAAGCACAATTCAGTTTGTTTTTGCACCGACACTTTGGCTCAGCATATTACAGCACCTGTCTTTTCGTTTTTAACACTGCGCTCACGTGTGTGAAGGCGACCCCACGTGTTGGTGTGTTCCTCTTTAGGAACTGTTATATCTGTAAGTCAACCTGTAAAGCTGCGTCCATCTCATCCACACTCATCGCTGTTTTTCATGGATGTAGCTGCACCTTATCCCTCCTGCTAAGCTCTAACTGGTTGATGGCAGAGCCATCAGTGAGCGCTACGCCCGACCTGTATTCTCAGCGTATATGTGGTAAACTTTCTTAGTTTGTGATATTGGATGATATGAGGCATAAAACTGTTGCTCCTGGATTCTACCTGTGACAGTGTGGAGTGTAAGAAAATCTCTCTTCCTTTGGAATTCCACTTTGTCCAGTGCAGTGACTTTGCTCTGTGCTTCCTGAGCACAGCTGGTACGTTCACCGTGAACATCTCTGACTCAGCCGTGGCTTTAACTCCTCGCTGCTCTGCTGTTGGCAGCTTCTAAAAAAACAAAACATGTTTTGTTTCCAAAGATTCAGAAGGTCTCAATCTAAAAAAGCTGCGCGTTATCTGAGCCGGCGTCCTGCGAGGAGGGATCATATGGAGAGTTTCATTCCTCATCAAAGTTAACTTCCCTGCTGAATGTGTTCAGATTTATGCCGTCTTCAGCCCCTCTGATACAAAGCAGTGACATTTTGGAGGATTTAACCTCGAGGCCACGTTTTGTTTCCTAAAGGGTTACAGGAGGCGCTTTTGGAACGAGACCCTTCATATCTGGAAGCTGCAGCTGGGATCTTTAATAACAGATGGTTATCAGTTTTTTCTCTGATCTGAGCTCAGTGTAAGAAGAAAAATCCCTCCAGTCGGAGGCTGAGCTGGTCTGAGCAGCTGTTCAGAGCACGTCTCAGCCTCTGCTTAAGCTCTTTGGCTGAGGTTGAAGGTCGGTCAGTGTTTCACTCACAGGGGTTTTTGGTTTGTTTGAGTGTATCTTAAAAACATTCAACTAAATCAGTCGACTCGTTTGTGGAGAGGAATTGTTTTATAGTCCGGTCTGGATCCAGATGTGTTCCTGTTGCACCTGTTACCTGTTGAGTTGGACAGAATGAGATGGTGAAGGATGAAGAAAGAAGGAGGAGAACTGAAAGAGAGAGATGAGGGAAGAGATGAGGAAGGAGTAGTTGGAGGATGTGATGGCTCTTTTCTACGTGGTCGTGTACGTTTCGGATGGTTTCGTACGTTTACTGGTGTTGACAGCAGGTTGTGTTCCTGAGGGTTGGCTAAGTGAACAAACATCACCAACGTGAGTCTGATGATTCAGTACCAGCATAAGGCCCATGATCAGATGTTGTTTCACAGACAGTGAATCCTGATGCAGGTTAACACAAGGTGCAAGTCTTTGTGAGTCTTTGTGTGTTCTTGTGTGTGATGTGTCGCCTGTAACAGTCTGAGTGGCAGGTGATTTGATTTAGCTACGTTAGCTGAGGTGTAGAGTCAGAGGACGAAGCAGAGAAGCCTGAATGAGAGAAAAATCCCTGTGATTGTTTCCTCTGATGTATGAAATATTCTCCACTGATGCATTAAACTCATGCTTTATCTTTTACGCATATTTACGCTACGTAATGTCTCAGCTTTACATGCAATCTCTTATCATTTAAAATCATGGGATCATAGCTGTACTTTACCTGCATGACGTCGACCCCTGAGGGAGTGCTGGGAATATATCTTAAAAAAAAAAAAACATCTGAACAACTTCTTTCATCGACTGGATCCTAAATTCAGGTTTTTCTTCAAACAGATGAAACATGAGCCGGAACAATGGGAACATTTATCAAAGTTAACTTGTTTGGAGAAAACTGAGATTTTACCAGTGAACAGTAGATGAGTTGTTTGTTTAGATTTCTTATAAATGTGTCATTATAGCAGTATATCATATATTTTTGTACATTTTATGCATCATGTATGGTCAGATTGTTGCCTGGTAGAGATTTAGAGATTGGGAGATTTATTCTTGTCGATCACATTTATCGAGATGAAAGCAGATGCTAAATTCTGTATTAGTTTAGTTTTTTTTGTTGTTGTTGTTGTTGTTTACCATGACGTTGATGGTTCAGGGTTTCAATGGGATTGTGCAGTTCCTATCAGTGTGGGAGAAACAGACTTATATAAAACATTACTTGATTTTTTTATTATTATTGTAGAATGAATTACATCATTGAAAATCTGATGAACATGTATTGAATATTATATCTGCAGTCAGATGATGTCGGTTATTTTTGCATAACACAGAGAAGCAGAGTGAATCAGTTCCATCTCTTCATTTTAGCATTACAGTTTGTTTTTGTTTGGGTTTTTTTTTGGAGAAGTTGCTGCTTCAGTTCAGACTCAGTCTTCAGGAACGTTTTACACATGAAATACATTAAAGTTTTATTGTGTTCACTAAGAAATGTGACAGAAACAAACGCTGTGAAGAATCAGCCACTTCACCAGCATCAGTACATGTGTAAACTGCTTCCACCTTTAGTTTCGATTCACCAGCATTCACATGCCCTTTAAGCCCATTTACAGACAAATCTGAACACACACACGACACGCGTGTAGTTTCATTCAGTGTGACTTCCACTGTCTGAGAATGTAAACGTCCATAAATCCTTGTAGAAATCACAGGAAAAAGACGGTCCTTTCCTCTGGAACTTGACTGAGAATCATCACTTTTTAAAGCTTCCTTCAGGATCAAACTGATCCAGTGAGTCTGAGCTCCTTGGTGCTGGATCTGAATCCGTCCTGAGCTGCAGCTTCTTCAGAACACAGAAAACTGACTGAGGTTTAAATTAGAGGAAATGATCTCAGAAGAGTCTAAAGCTGAACGCAGAAATCAATGATTGATCTCTGCTGCTTCTGATAAATGATTAGTATGTTTAACAGATTTATCTCCATCAGTCGAATCGTAGCAGCAGATGTTTTACCACATTAAAATAAAACGCTTAATGTCCGTTGCACTTTGATCACTGTGTACGTGGTACTGGAGCTAAAATGAATCAGCACAGATTAGAGTTTGGTACAAATGGATAATTAGAGGTATTTTTCCCCAATGTTCAGTTTGTGAAATCTTGTGTTCAGGAATGATGTGTGAAACTGTAAAAAATGTCCCTCCTGACCAGTGATTTCAGTCAGTGCTTCAAATTAAGACGAGAGGAAATCAGGAAATGGAGTGAGGTCATTTCCTGATTTCAAATGCTGGACACAAAAATTGCTGTAAAAATCTGAACATGATGAACTTTCTTCACTTTTCAAGATGGACTTTTTTTCTGCTGAATTCTGCAGGAAAATGTTTTTTTATGTTGGTGATGCAACAGTTTGTATGTTTGTGGCAGTTTTAGAGTTAAAGGTGTCACGTCTGTGTTCAGCCTTCACAGTGACGGACTTTACTGTGTCCAGACTGCTAAAGCTTGGCTTTGTTTCAACACTCCGATGATTTAAACCACTAGGCGGCGCTGAGGCTTGGCTCCAGCTGCAGGTTCAAGAAATGGGTTCACGTTTAAGAGCAGAAATTTTACTATGTTCTGAAATGTTCCACAGCCTGTGTTAACGTTTATCTTGTTTTGGTCAGGTGAATTAGTAACTTCCATAAAGTGTGAAAAAGATCGCTGAACACTCTTGTTTTCTTGAACGAAGCATTAAATATTGTTTTCTCAGGAAAGCTGACGGAGGGCTGTGCGTTCATGGGCTGTGAATAATGAATATTTCTGTTAACAATTCATTTTTTAATTTGAACATTTCATTCATTCATTCATGACTTCAGCTCATTCGTCACTATTAGCTCAAAGGAGCAAATCCTCACTCTGAACCAGAGAAAGTTTTACCCGTTGTCATCGTTGTACACGTTGCTGTTCATCCGTACGACTGATTAACCGACTGATTGTTTCAGCACTATCGTGTTTAGAAAATTCCACCATCCTTCAGCTGACTCGTGAAATCCTTCAAAGGTTAAAAATAGGTGGAACCACCAGTTTTCACAGAAAGCCTGACAGTGAAATCATCTCCTTGAACCACAGCCGCAGCAGAGCCTCGGCACTTTATCGCAGAGCCTCTATTTAATAGTACGTTGTGCATTGAGATTAATGTTCAAGAGACTAAAATAAACAGTTTCTATCAAACCTGGTGAGCTGTGACGTCTTTGTGCTCTGAAAGGAAGATCCAGAACGTTGATTTGTTCTAAAGATCAGTTCCAGTTCACGTGTGTAAAGAAAAACTGAAAGTCAAAGTTAACGTGATTTTAATGTTGTTTCTATAAATCACTTCTGTTAGTGGGATCAGAATTATCTGACAATAATCTTCAAACAATCACGTCTCAAAGCTGCTTCTTCGAATCCCAAGGCTGCCTGTGAAACACAATACATTCAACACACTGGCTCCTAGTTTCCCTCCTCCTCCTCTCCTTCCTCCTCCTCTCCTCCCCCCTCCTCCTCTTCCTCCTCTTCCTCCTTTTCATCTTTCACCCTGCTCCCCGTTGGTCTCCCTGCCGGTCGGTGCACTTGGCTCTGACCTGCACTTGGCCTGTGGTTGTGGGTTTGAATCCCGCTGAGTGTGGGTGGCTCTCTGCTCTCCTCACTGGAGGCAGAAGGAAGGGCAGGGGGAAGGGCAGGGGGAGGAGGGGGAGGACGTGTCGGGCCGACGGGGGATCCAGGAGGAGGATTCGACTTCTCTTCATCCTTCAGGTCAGAGCTTTCATCGCTGCAGACACACAGTGATTTTACCTGTTTATTTTTTTAACTGAACATGAATCAGTTCTGTCAAACTGTGTAAAAGCTTCTTAAAGACTGAATTCAGGTTTGTATTAACATGATTTCACAGATTATCATCACACACGAAGCAGATGATGTGAGTGCTGTGATAATGTCTGATACAGAAAATTTTCAATTCAATTCAGTTTTATGTCTATAGCTCCTCCCACAATCAAATTGTCTCAAAGCGCTTCACAGAGACCCAGAGTCTGACCCCAGAGCAAGCACTTAGGGCGACAGTGG
>JBBMJY010000006.1:21754978-21783169 GCA_037833715.1 Toxotes lorentzi
GCTCATATGGGGGACCCTCCTGCCGAGGGCCGGGCTGGGTGAAAGGAGGAAGAGGAGGAAGACAGAAAGGCTGGGAACAGAGAGGAGAGGGACATGCAGCATATAAAACATGATGTTGCAACATGTTTGATGCTCAGTGATTCTCTAAATCTGAGAGGAAACGAGATGATTTAGTTAGGAAAAGAAAAAACACTCTTCTGCTCTACAAATCTGGCTTCCCCCAAAAAACCTGAACACAATATTAAACATTAGAGTTTATATTTGTACTGGAAGGTCTCACCTGTTCTGAACTCGGTGTGGAGGAGCTGTGTTTGTACCCTCTGACTGCTCCTGTGCACCAGCAGCTTTCTGCTCATCCACCTCATGGCCCTCAGAGTTTCCTCCCCGCGGTTCCTCGCTCTCCTCACTGGACTGAGGGGAAAGCCGTGGTTTGGGGGGTCTGCTGGCCCGGCGACAGGCGGGTCCGGGTCCACGGCACTGTTGAGACGGCAGGCTGTGGTTGAAGTGGGCCGCTGCCATACACTCCGCGGTGGTTTTGTCGCACACACACTGTAGTTTGTCACACACAGTGACGCCCTGACCTGAGGAAGAGACCGATTACTGTGATGAAGGTAAGTGTCCTCCACATTTTACCCCGGGTCACGGTGTTACCGTGAGCTACAGCTCCGCTCATAGACGCCATCACTCCGTGATTATGGAGGAATGAACTTCAACAGCAGGAGAATCTCTCATTAGAGGTTTCAGAGACAGGTTCCTCTCTGCAGAGCCGCATCCAGACAGACCTATGGGTTAATGCGCAGAGACTCTGCGCACTTTAGATTGAACTCAGCTGCTGTAGCTACAATTCACTGCAGCACGAATACATTAAAAAGCCTGAAACATGTCGAGGGATCTCTTTCAGTTTGTTAATTTAGTTTTTATTGCATATACAGACTATTTGAAAACACATATAGCGAACGGACTGTTTTATTTCACGTTGGCAGCACGCCGCGTTATTAAAACGGTCTGAGCCGGTCCACATGTGTTTTATCAGAGAATACTTTCTTTATATTCAGTATTTATTTATCAGTGCAGTATTTATTTTAGAAGTTATTTGATTTGATACAGCCTCTACTTTACTATAAAAAGATTCTGCACTGACACGCTTTGATATCATTCTTATATATCCTGCACATCATTTATCATGTGAAGATCAATAAATTCAGAGAATACAAACATTTCATAAAAACATCTGTCCGGTCACGATGTGAATTAAACCTGATGAACGTGAAGCTCAGACGGTTTGAACCTGCAGCGTCCAGAGACTGAACCAGACACTGACAACAGAACAGGAACAATGTTAACGACTGGTATTAGAAACCTGCTGTACGACTATAGCCATCCCCCCTGAAGATTCAACCACACAGACATTAAATAAATGATGTTTCATATTTAATCCTTATCTTCTATATAAGTGCATTTCTTTACTGACGGTATTGAATCTGATACCGTTGCTATGTTTAAGACCCGGCGGTATAACTCATTAACTTATTAACTTATTAACTTGTTAACTTATTACCTTATCACCGCCCAGCCCAAGTTCAGAATGAGCCTGTTGTTAATCATTTAATCACGTTTATTCTTTTCAGTCTGTTTCAAAATAAAAGGTAAGTTTGGCTTTTTTTCTGAAAATCCAGAGATGAAGTGACAAAGTCACCACTTCCTGTCAGTTTGTAATCTTTCATATCTTGAGGTGAACAATTACAAACACACATGTTGCTGGGGTGTAACAGACCCTGATGTTAGCGTCTTCACTTCACTAAGGATTGTGGACCAAACTCACATCGTGGTTTCCTGTTCTCACAGGAGATCTGAGCGTTGAGCTTCCTGTCGGACCTGCAGCCCATGGAGCTGATCTGCATCAGGCAGCAGTGATGGAAGAAGCAACACCTGACAAACAAAGTTCCAGACTGTTCAGGTATCTGTTAATCTGCTTAATACAGCACAGACAGATCAGCCTAATGTCAGAGGTACACACTTAGAACAAGGGTAGTACGTTTTTCCTTGTTTCTAGTTTGGTAGAAGTTAAATCCCCCACTGTGACGGTAACTGAAGCCGACAGCTGCCTCAGAGACTGACTGTTTTTAAATGTATGTAATAAATGAATCATTTGTGTCAGTTAAAGGAGATTTATGATGCAGGATTCAAAAAATCAAAAAAAACTTCATGTAAATTCATTTGTTCGATGTGTTTGTCAAACCTGAAGGATATCTGCCCCTGAGGACTCAAACTCTGTTGAAAACACATTTTATTGTGTGTTTGTGTATTTTTCCACATGAATTGTTCAGACGTCAGGGAAAAACATGTGTGTTGTGAATGTATGTGAAACAAGAGAAGTCCTCAGGGCATCTTTAAACTGAATTAGTTCCATCACAGTCCTCACTCGTCATCTCACATCTCACTTCCTGCTCCAGCAGCTGCTCACCTGTCCAGCTGGTCCAAAGGCTGACCGCCACCCTCCTGTCCACAGTAGCAGCCGTACATCTCGTACTCATGTGGACATCGTCCCGTCAGGCAGTGGAGCATCTCCCCGAGCGCCGGCATCTCCCGCCTGGCTCGACCATCGCTGCTGTACAGGGTGAAGGAGTGACTGCACTCTGATCGAAGAAGGAAGCAGGTTAGTAAGGCACTGCTACTGCACCATGCACACACACACACACACACACACACACACACTGCACATATGCATCAGTGAAATGCAGCCAAACAAACTGAGTGATACCTTTGCTGTCTGGCTGCAGTTGTAAGTCAGTCAACCCAACAGACTCCAGCAGGGACCAGGCGAAGAACGGCACCGTCCTCTTCTGAGCCACATCCCAGTCTGACAACGGACAGACAACAAATTTCAGAGCATCTGAGTGAGAGCAGCTTCAGAAAGCTTCAGTGTGGACAGAGAGGGACAGAGGACACACTGAACAGGGCACAAAACATCAGATGAGCACCTTTCTGACATTGAGTCAAAGGAGATTTGAGGACTTTTAACCGAGGACTTGAATGCTGCACATGAACAGGGACAGGGAAGTGTTGTTAACCGATGGTGAAGTGACTCTTATGTTTCTGTGATATTCATCCCTGTTGTCAAAGCCCTTGAGGTTACAGCTCCCATGAGTCATCTCTGCTGTTTACAAGTGATTCTATTGGTTTCATCAGAGCGTGACCTCCAGCGTGCACAGGGAGGGTTTGCAGCCGACTGTGAAGCAGGTGATATGAGAGTCAGCCGCCCGTGGCCGGTGCTGATACCTGAGGGGGCTCTCTGACCGAGCTCCTGTCCTGAGGAAAGGAGTTTAAAGGAGTGTGGGTGAGAACTGTAGTCTTTACTTTAGCTTTTAGCAAAAGGCCAGTGTCTCACCTTATTTAACTTTCTAAAAAGAAAACCCAACATCAAATCAATTCATGTTTTCCAGCACTTTATCTTAACGTGGCAGTTTATCTTCACGAGGTGGTTTATCTTAACGTGGCGGTCTATTAGCTCCTTTGTGGATGTTTCCATTCTGATTATCCAGTTCACTTCTCTCTATTGGGAAAATGAATTTATAGTTAATGTCAGTTTATTGGCTGATGTTTCTTGTGGCGGTCATTAGAGGTCACAGATTACTTCATTTAACCTCTATAACCCTTTTAAATATAATTAACTTTATTGAATCCTTGAGATGAACCTGCTTAATTTATTCATTTCATTTAACCTGGTGAGTCCGTGAAGAGCAAAGAGGCAGAGGACGTCCTGATGGGGAGTTTGGGGGAAACAGAAGAAAGAACAAAAAGCAGAATGCTGCTTGTATTTAGTTTTTTTGTTTTTGAAGTCTGACCAAACTCTACCCTCTGTGTCTTTCTCCTGTGAGCTCTCAGCCAGTTCTCCGTCCACACATGGAGGTTTGTCTGTCGCTGCCGCTCCGGCCTTTTCCTGCGGCTCCTCCTGAGATTCAGCCTCCGTCGTGGTGAGTGATGAAGACTTCACAGCTGACGTGTTGATCTCTGTTCGCGGTTTGATGGAGGTGACTTTTCTTCCGTGTGTTGTCTGAGTGCTGCTTCTTATTGATGGTGATGTAGTTGTTGCAGATGACGGAGGCTCTTGACCTGCAACAAGTAAGATTAAAGGTTAAAATACCTCCAGAGTGTTGATCACTAAATTAAATCAAATTGAATTTCATCAGTTCAAAGTGAGACACAGAACCAGCTGAAATGTTTCAAAGGATACAAATCGAAAACACACACACACAAAGAAAAACATTTTCTCACTGAGCTCTGGTCGTATTTCATCATGCAGACAGTTTGTTTCATTTTAATACAATGGAGGAATTTTAGTTTGTGCCACTCGGCATTAAATGAGCAGCACTGAGTCTGAGTGTCCCTGTTAGTCTGTTGGTAACAGTTTTCAGTGTGAAGTGCGGCTGAAGGTAGGTGAGAAACCACGTGATGTGAGCCTCCTCGAGGTCTGCGTGAACAAACGGCCTCATGCAGATTAACGTGATTCTTTCTTCAGCAGATGGTGCAAACATCTCATTTACTCCACTCATCCAGTGTTTCGCTGACATGTATCCCTGTATTTTTATCGTTTTCCTCTCATCTTCACCAGGACTCTGGCAGAACAGATATTGTAAATCCATGTGACCTTCCTAAAATAAAAAAAAAACAGAAGAGGTTTTTCAGAGTGAAGTGCTGCTGTGGCTGGAGCTGCCTCACCTTGGCTCGGGGGACTGAGAGGACTGACGTCTTCCTCCCATGAGCTGTCAGGAGCTGAGGGTGAGGCGGCACTGGCTCTGGCTGGTTTGGTTTCTGGGAGCGAGCTTCTTGTTGCAGACCTTGTCGTCACCGTGGGAATGATCTCTGGGCCAAAGGAAGCAGCTGTTAAGACAGAGCCACACTGTCAGACTGAGGACAGGAGGATTCCATCAGTCTTCTCAACTCAATTTCTCCCAGACAGTGAGTGAGTGTATTTCCAAAAATGTGCAACTGTTCCTTTAACTCATGATAAACACGCCCTGTGCTGGTTTACAAACTCTGATCTGCTCTCAAACCAAAAACTTCATTAGTCAGCTGAGAGTTCAGGTTCAGGTTCAGGTTCAGGTTCAGGTTCAGGTTCAGGTTCAGGTTGAGCACCTTCAGTCACCCTTCGAGAATTCGTGTTCCCCTCGCCGACGCTCTGCTCTGAAGCTGAAGGTGTTGCAGGTGTAAATGTAAAGCTGACACCTCCTCCACCTGAAGAGAGCAGAACACAAAGCTCCTCAGAGGTTAGACATTAATACATTCCTCTTGATCACAAAAAGAACTCACATTGGACTTTTTTTTCTTCCTGGAATTAGAAATATTCTTGGTAATTTATGTGTGGAGTGAGTTTTCTCGCCCCTCAGGCCTCAGACACCTGTCAAAGCCTCAGTGTCTAATTACAGACGCCCGTGGCCATCGAGAGGAAAATAAGCACTTTAGTAGTTATATGTTTTTTTTACCTGACAGCAGGGACTTGACACTTAATCAAATCGTTTTACAGCTCACTGTGTGTTAGTACCAGCTCTTAAAAATTCACACCATGAGAAAACAGTTGATAAACAGTTAAATCGAGTCAAAAACTGCCTGATGCGTCTAATTCTTTAGCTGCACCACATCACAGACACCACAGACCAAACTAACCTGGTGGAGAAGCTGATGTCGTCTTTGCAGTCGAGCTTCTTTCCACCTCCCTGGATTCGTCTGTGGTCACAGTTGTCTGTGTTGTTGTTGTTTGTACTGACACTGTTGTGGCAGTTGTGGTTGTAAACGTATCCTCGTCTGAGGGAGAAGAATTAAAATCAAAGGCTTTAGATTTGCAGCCAATTTTATTTTTACTAGACTCTGTTGTAGTGATGGAATTGACGCTGTGGAAATGGACATTACATGAATTTAGTAAACATGGAGGTTTAATAAAAGGCCTGCTGTGAAGAATCTGTAAAATCCATTTTAGAGCTGGGAGAGTGTGAGAGACAAAGGGAAGTTTGCTCGGTTAAACTCACCGTACTCATCCGAAGCTTCCTGCTCCCCTTCGTAACCATCATCATCCTCCTCCTTCCCGCCTTCCTCCTCTTCAGATGACTTTGAGGGCATCATGTTGGATGTGGTTGTGACGATGACTGAACCTGCAGAGACGTCAGATTTAATAATATAATCATTTTATAATAACGTACATTTTCCTTTTGTCAATAAAATGTTGCACTGAAACATTAATTTGTTTGTTGTTTGTTCATGTGTTGGTATGTTTCATATCCATTTAAATGCAGTGAAAAAAAAAAAATATATATATATATAATTATGCAGAGAAAGTCACAGCCGAGGTGAAAAAGAAGAATTATCAGTGTGTTTTAAATTTACAGCAAATTTCTTCTTCACCTTCCTCAGACGATGGCGTCAGCTTGCTGGGAGTTGTAGTCCTCAGAGAAGCTGTAGTCCAAGCAGGCGGTGTGACGCTAGCATGTGATGTTACAGTTCGATTCGTCTTCAGCTTTTCGTCTGCAGAGCTCAGTGACGACGGTTCAGTCGGCTCTGACTCTGCTTCACTTAGCGATGATTCTCTACTGTGGACGAACAAACCTGAATCTACAACAGAGGTCAAAGTATTTAACAGGCCGTGATGTGTGAAGTGTGATCTTTGCAGAAATCATATGCAGCCTGACACTAAAATAAAGTTTGGTTGTCTTGTTTACATATCGTCACAATTCAGATTTTATCTAGTAAAAATTTTATTTAACCTTCAAACTCACTGAATCTTCACTTACATCAGACTAAATGAAGCTGCAGCAGCAAACACACTGAGTGTTTAAACATCTCATGCTCCTTCTGTTTAGTTTCTTTCTGAAAGTCAGACCAGTTTCCTCCTTTTTCTCCCAAACAAATGCATCACTTCCTGTGTGTCTCTTCAGAGCGACCAGATTTAGAGCATTGAGAAAGTTTTTATGAATCGGATGTTGGCTGAATCACTGAACCATCACCAACTGTTCCTTTATATAAAAATGTAGAAGTACGTTCCTGTTATCAATCATGATCGACTCAGACAGTATTATTGGCTCACCCAGGCTGATGACTGGAGGATTGTGGGTTGTATGATCCTTATTTATCGCTTCCTGCTCGAGTGCTTCCTCTGTCACGGTCTCATTCAAATCTGAAAAAGCAGCGACACAAATGAGAGCGACAGGAAACGCCTGAGCCAACTGAGTCATCGAGCAGCAGGAGATGAACAGTGAGGAAATTATTTCTAGTGTTTTGGAAGCTGCCGGACGGTCAGCCCGAGCCAAATGTAATTATGAGCAGCTTGGAAAAGCACAAGTTTGGCATAAAAGTAGAGAATCAGAGAGAATGACAGGAAGTGCATACAGATGGAAAGAAGACGGCACGCGATGGAACTGTTTTACCTTTAGAGACGAAGCTCAGGTGCGTCGTCTCTTCCTCTCCTACCTCCTCTGCACCACCTTCACTTTCCTCAAACTCCTCTGAAACAACAACACACACAGAGAGAGAGAGAGAGAGAGAGAGAGTGGTAAGCTTCTCATAAACTAATAATGTCAATACTACTCTGTAAAACTGATTGAAAATGAATCGTGTCAGTACACAGCAACTTTCTGCTGTTTTGAGTTTTTCATCACTCCTACAAATCATAAAAGGGCCAGTTCAACTTTACATAATCTGCCTTCAGTATTTTCCAAAAGTGTAAACAAATTCAGATTTTTAGTTTCACAAATCAGCTTCACGTGATTCTGCTGAGTTGGATCTATTATAAAATAATAGAAAATCACCAGGATGTTGGATCAACATCATGATGACTTAACATTTTAACAAACATGGTATTTTTTAACTGCTGCTGTGACCAAGTTGCCCCACTGGGATTAAAACGTAATCATGATAAATAACACCTGCATCTTGTACAGCATGGGCCACAGGACAGAGGGGTGACATACAGTGTGTGTAGACTTCTATCTTTAAATCAGCCAGGTTTTGCCCTCTGCTCGTCCCCGTGTTAAACCTTTGACCTGTGAGCCAATTAGAGAGCGTACCTTCAGGCGTCAGCAGGAGGGGCGGGCCCGGCGGTGGAGTGATGAGGTCTCCGTCCATTCCCACGGTGTCACTCTGGTTATCGGCCCTGCTGGTCATTAGCCAGTCCACCTCTGCTGAACAGACACAATAACAGCTCAGACCAAGTCAGATCTCAGACACTGGTCATGTAACAGTCTGAGCAGCAGCTGAAAGGTTGGAAACTGCTTTTTTGATTATCTAAAAAAATCTGAGTCAAAGAGGCTGGGAACCAGAACCATTAGGGCTTCAAGGTTTGATTATTTCAGACAAGTATCTTCTGGATTCAGTCCTTTAGTCCATAAAACATAAAGAAAGAAGCCACTGCTGCATTTAAGACTCAGAAACTGGAAAATCTGGATATTTCAATGCTTTTTAAAGACTAAGATTATTAAAATCCAAATAGTTGTTTCTGTACTATAAAGTATTCTTGTCCACAGTAATTAGGAGGTGTTCAGGATAGTTGTGTTTTGTGCTTGGTTTAAAGAATGAATGTGATTTCATACACATCTGACATGTCCCATATGTTCCTCTGGAATAAGGAACAGTCCATTCTCTCACACTCCAGATTCCAGGACTTAAACGTCATAAAACCTCCACAGGTGTGTCGTCTCGTCCTCCCCTACCTCTAAGTGAAATTCAGCTTTTTTCCGTCTTGAGACGCAGCGATGTGCTGAATGTGAACTGAGAGCTTTACAAAGTGAACTCAGCCACAGACAGAGCTTTTACCTGCTGACAGGACGGAAGAGTTGGAGAGATGGAAGCTCACAGAGTCGTTTACAGCTGAGAGAACATCTGGAAAGCAGAGGGACAAGGAGCCGTTCAGACCAACAGACACAGGATGAATTCAGTCATTTATTAGGAAACACTTGTTTCCACATCCAGAGGTTACAGAGCAACATGATGTTTGACGGTGCTCCCTCTCTTTTAGCTCTGGTTTTGGTCTCCTCCTACCTCCTGAGGGAATTATCCGACTCTTTAGCTGCTAAATGCTGCGCTATGTTCATCAGCTGGTCTCTGACTGTGTCTAATGCTTTTTGGTACTTGGCATGAACTCATTAACAAAAGTACTTTTAAAGTTCATCTCAAGTTCGCCCAGAGGAGACTGCAGGCCACTGGAATCGGTGAAATCTTTATTCAAACAGAAAAACTCAACTTGAAGTGCCTGACAGGCCCCCAACAGTCTTTCCACAACTTTCCCTCTGAAGTCTTTAATAACCTCCTCTCCTCAACTTCTCCTGGTTCTTTCAGACTCTGAGAGCAGCTCAGCTCGAGTACAACATCTATATTTGGACCTGATGGATCAAAGGAACTCTGTACAAGCCTTGATTTTTTTTTTCCCAGCTGTGGGTGGGCAGGAAGCTGCAGGATTAAACGTCAAGAGGTCATTGTTTAATTGGCTGAGAGGCACAGAGGTGTGACTCAGCTGTCTGTGTTTCTACCCAATCAATCGCTTCCTCGGATCTGACATTGCTTGACTCGGCTCAGAAACTGCTGCGCCCCGATTGACGTACTGTCTCAAGGAAACTGATGCGGCCGTTTTGGTGGTCCTGGCCTCAAAGCGGCCCGACTCCGTGTCATTTGATCAGAGTTTCAGCTGAATCACTCAGACTCACCTGCTCCTCTGAAGGCTTCGTCTGTCTCCACGGTGCTGCCGAGCAGATCTGAAACACAGAATCGAACTAATGAGAGACTCAGACTTGTTCGGTCTCTGTTCTGTCAGACAGGGTGGCAGAAAGCAGAGGCAGTGTTAATGATCCTGAGTGGACGTCGAACAGAAGCTTAGCCACAGCAAGTTTTATATTTCATCACACTTTCAGAAAATAATATCTACTATAATATGCAGCATTCATGCAGCATTAAAGCTGCATGAATGCTGCATGAATGTATATATATATATATATATACAGTGTAAGAGCCTGACACTGCAGCTTCAACATCCTGCTCTCTCCTGTATCTGTATCTGATGAAGTTACCTGTTTGATTTGCAGCACAGCAGGACGACTCGGCGAAGCCTCTCAGTGTTGAGTTGTATGAGCTCTGACTCATGCAGTCGATTGCAGCTTGGTCACACTCACAAAAGCTCTGCTGACACAGATCACCAGCATCTCCGAGATCTGAAAAATCCATACACAGTACTGTCATCTCACCTCTGGTCTTATAGCAGCAGAATAAAATGTGGGCTGTATAACTATAACTAGCTTCATAAAATATACAGATATAATACATTTCTTAAAGGAATCGTTTTGGTAAATATGCTTTTTCACTTTCTTTCTTTAAGCTAAATACAAAACTACAGCCAGAAGTTGATTAGCTTAGCTTAGCACAAAGATTGGAAACGGGGGAAACAGCTACCCTGTCGAAAAGAAACAAAATCCACCCATCAACTCCTCTAAAACTCTCCGATTAAGATGATATATCTTTTCTTACTTCATTTGCATAAAAAGTGAAAAAACATCACTGTGTTTTAATGGTGGGTGATGTGCCTCATATTTACTGTTCGTACGCAAGACTGGGATCGATCTTCTCATCTGAGTCTCAGCGAGAGAGCAAAGAAACATAAACTGTGTTCAACCACTTACCACAGCTGGTGTTTGCTGCTGAACAGGTGAAGTTGTTTGGGAGTAGTGGCAGCACCTGCCTGCAGGGGGCAGCGTTCTGGTAACACAGCCTGTGAGTCTCACAGCAGCTGCAGCAAAGAAGAAGTCAGAGAGTTACCCAGAGGGTCTAAGGGTCCATCCCAGTATCCACATCTGAGATTTCTGCAAGTCGTCAACATCCTACTTCTGTGATGAGTTTCCAGTAAGCACACAGGCACAGGAAGAACACGCAAACCCAGACCAGGGTTCCAACCTGGAACCTTTTCTATGAAGTCCACCTTCTTTCATTTCAGTAGGGATTGTTCACACTGATATCAAAGCAACACCAGATCTATTGTAAATCTATTCTAGTCTCATGAATAAAGCGTCTGGGGCTAAACTACCTGAACCCATGTTTTATAGATTCTAGCAACCTACACCCACAGCTCTTTCAAACTTTATCATCTCATGAATTGAGGAGGGTTTGAACCAAACTTTGAAACTAAATCTGTTCCTCTCTCAGGTCTGTGTAGGGAAATACACCCAGGAGCAGAGCGGAGGCCTCCCATCATTTAAGGAGGAGATTATCTACCTTTGTGGTTGGTTATTCCTTAAAACAAAGCCACGTCTACTTGTAAACTCCACTTTACCAAATGTTTTCTTCTAAAATGATTCAAATTAGAGGGAAGTCTGAAAACATATATTCAGATTTGTCCAGCAGAAATGTGTTTTTTGTTCTTTCCAATCCTGTTTATCTACCAAACACATCATAGTCTTTCGAACTCCTGGGGTCCTGATTCCCCACTCATACACTGAGGACTGCTGATTTAGAAGGACAACAGGTCAAATATGAAGTCCCTCATCAGCCGGGTGGGGCGGAGGTTTATCAATACCAATGACTCTCCAGTTTCTTTGAAACTCCACTCTCCAGCCGGTAATCAAAAATCTTTCTGCCCATTTGAGTGTTAAGACTCTCCCAGCCCACTTTGCACACGTTTGCCTCCAGCTTCTAAATTCAATTAAGCCACCATGCTGTATTTTAAATTCGGCAGCTGCTACAGCTGCGTCCTGCTGCGAGCCGAGTCTTACTTACATGTCCAGAGGATCCACAGGGTTTCCAGCTGCCACGTATCTGCAGGAGCAGCCGTAATCTTCCAAGGCGCGCGGACAAAGCCCCGTTGCACAGTGAAGTTTCAGAGCGAAATTCAGCACCGAGGGTAAATTATCAAAGACTGAGTGGAGCCAGGTGAAGCGTAGGCCCAGACAGTCTGCACGAAGAGAAGGAAAACAAGGTGGAAACTGAAGAGACAAACACACAGAGGCAGAAAGAACAAAAAAAACGAAACAATTTCACTCTAACTCGATTTCTTCCATCTTGCAGGCAGAGAGCAGAGTGATTTAATCATAGATAATCCTGTTGGCAGGCTCCAAAACCCGAGTCCAGAGAAGCATGCAGGGCAGAAATTTATTTAGGCCACAGCTCTCCACATGCCAGATGTACCCACAGTGCTGATTAGGACTATAGGTGTCACAGAACATCACAGCTTGTGAACCAGTCGACCTTGATGTCAACAACAGCAGAAAATGTCACAAAAAGTCAGGAGGCTTTAGAGCAGCTGGAATCAAGGCGTCAGTCCGAACAATTACAGTCTGACCTGGACGAGACGCTGCTGCTGTTTCCCAGCCTGCCGGCCTCACTGTCATAAGATGCTGCGTTGACTCATCTTTTGAGCCCAGCGAACCAACAATCACCGACTGTGATTAGCTGACTCATTAATGAATACTGAGCAAGGCTGCGTGCCTGAATTTCACACTTCATTACATAATGTTTCATCCTTACCAATCAAGAAACCTGCGTTTTGGTCACTGGCCTCTGGGTCCAGGCAGAAAATGGAACTGGCAGAAAGTGCTGAAGACAAAATATGAGTAATTTTTATTGTAGTGATTTGATGAATGGATGCAACATTTAATCTGTCAGATCGACATCTTCCTCTATTAGAACACAAACACATGAAATCATCATGGAAAATAACATGAAAATGAATTTTTCACCACGTCTAAATAAAAACATGTTAGTAAAGTTTTCTGTCTATATTTTGAAATAAATAAGAATGTACTGCTGAATATTAAACAGATAGCAGTTTATCACTATAACAAACTGGAACAGTGATTATTTTATTTCCACTCAGGTGAATTTTAAACTGTCAAAAATAACTTTTCAGTTATTGTGATGAAATCTTTCTGACAGGTGAGTCATGTCTAGTCGTTGATGAAGGATTTCTATAATGATCAAATCAAATCAAATCAGCAGCAGTAAATCTGAATAAGTTTCTGGTCCAGATGTGACAGATGTGAATTCCCCTGAAACAGGAGGAGCACACGTGCTGATGGGGACTCAGTGGAGTACTCACCGTGTGGGACAGCAGACAGCATGAAAATCCATATCGGAAACATGACTTGTACCTGTGTCCAGAGGGAGAAACATTCTGTTTCATATTGATTTTCACCAACATATTTCCTGCCCCAGATATTACTACAACACCAAATCTGGATTCATCCGCAGCTGAAACTAGTCCCCGACAAATGCACTACTTCCTCCTGACTGTTTAATAAAACCCAGTGAGCAGCTGTGAGAAAATTATTCAAATTACTCAGAATGAAACTCCTTTTGAGGTGTGTTCAAAAACTATTTGTTATTGTTATTTTCCCAACATGAAAATAGAAAACCATTGGCAAATACTTGAAAGGTTACACAACAAACAAACAAAAAAACTGTTCACATTTTGCTTTGCATGTACTTCTCAGCACAGCCACAGGGGGCGACACTCAAGCAGGAATCCTGCATCTGAGCTTTAAGCTTATTAACCCATTGCAATGGTTAAGTCAAAAACAAATCTGTTAAATAATACACCAACACATAAGGGCACATGAGCTCCGAGCTGTCATTATCACAAAAGTTCAAGTCAAATTCTGTCACTTACCTTAACGCCTCCCGGGGGACGTGGGGACCTTGCGTCAAATCAAAGAAACAAACATGCTCATCAGAGGGGACCAGAAATGTCAGGGTTTTCTTTCATGTGTAACAGAGAACTGAATTTACCCTGACGTCTCCTATTCAGCTCCATAACTTTACCCCCATCATTACAGCACTGATTACTGCCACGTCAAAGGAGACGGACGACCTTCTCTGTGTGCTGCTTCAGTGTCTTTAATGGCTTCAAACAGCACGGCCCACCTGTGGCTCCACTCAGCTTGGTGAGGCGAAGAAGTGTCATTAATGTTATTCAAGCCGTGAGCACACTTCACTAAGAGCAGGGACGTTATCAGTACTTCTGCTGTCAGTGCAGCGCGTAGGAGATCAGCAGCCTCATTAATGCAGTTATATGGCGGCTTTCTTTAATCTTTAACGTCACCTCAAAGCTAAAGTGGTCAACTCTGCACGTTAATGGATCCAAATGACAACAAAGAGCCATTTACACAATTTACAGGTTCATATTAAAAGAGTAAGAAACCCACATTGGAACGTTTTGGATGTAGACCCTGTAAAAAACTCAGAACATGCTGGAGAGAAAACTGAAACCAGAGCCTCTGCATTTTAACAGCTTCCTAAACGTATATCCATTGAATCTGTCTCTACAGATGGAATAGTTTGGTTAACGAATGAGCTTTAGTGATAACAAATAATCTGTGGTTTAACAAACTTCACCACAAAAAAGAAGAATTGATTTCAGATAAATGAGCGAGTCTCCTGTCATGGTGGCTGGTTTTTAAATGTTCACTTCCCTCCTGACAAATCATGTTCCCCCTCAGTGTGTTGAACGACACAGTATCTATGAGCCTCAGCAGCTGGTGCTATGATGAAAGTTTGATGCACCAATTTACTTTTGTTTTTGTTCAACAGAACTCTAAGTTTCATGTCACCCTGTTATCAGTTACTCTCCAAAAGAATCTCGAGGCCTCTGATCAGATGTTTTAAACAACAGCTACTGTGGTTTGTTTGCTGGCCACTAAAACACAGACCAGTTGGGAACATGCTAGCACTTGTAAGTCAGAATTTGTTATGGTTGGCTAACTAATGCTAGATTGATCACTAACTGTCAAACAGCATCTTTTTTTGTGGAGCAGTTTATACTACAGCAGAATGACAACATAAAAATGAACTGCAACACATTTAAAACTATGACTGAGTCCTTTGCTAAGGCTCAGCTGGTTCGACAGTTTGGATTTACAAATCCTGGATTTGGTCTCAGTAGAATTTCCTGCTGGAGCTGTGTTTACGTCCACCTGATGAATGTTAGTCCAGTGTTCTCTCTCCTTTTAGCTCCGTTTTTGGTCTCCACCAAACTCCTAAGAAAAATATCTGGCTTTTAAGCTGGTAGGTGCTCCACTTTGGTGCTGGGCAGGACACGCACAGAAGCTTTATCAGAGTTTGTTAAATGAAAACAGCTGCCTGCAGCTGGAAACACTGAACCAGGAGCTGAAAGAGTTTTAAAAGCTCAGCAGAGCAGCAGCGTTGTTGGTAAATCTCAGCGGAATCGTCAGGACACGGGGCCACTTTCACATTAAGTGGAGCCTTTAGATCAGTCATGTTGCTGAGGACAACAACTCACACGATCCTCGATACCTAAGTCCACTTTCACTTGAATCTTATACTGTGCAATAGAAAATTACAGCAGCAGCAACACTGCAGACTCTGACCTGGAAGTATAATCAAACAAGCTTCTAAACACAGAGTGCAACAGTTAACAAAGCAAAATGTCCAAATGTCAAACACACTGGTGAACAGCAGAGAGACTTACCTTATTTGTGGGGCAGCAGCTGTAGAAGTTGTGCTTTCTTCATTGAATAAAGGTTAGAGTTGAACTCTGTGTCATCGTAGTGAATCCGACACAGTTCTGGTGGGCGCTGGGAGGTGCAAGCCTCTTTAGAGCTTTTGTAGTCTTGTTTCCCAACAGAATAAACTCTCAGCTCCACTAACTGTGTTTATCAGCCCTACAGGTGGGGGGGGGCTCCTTTAGTTCCTCCAGTTCAGGGTTTATTGGCTATCAGGTGACACCTGAGAAGGAGCTTATCATAGTTTGGTTCCTGTCCAGGTATTTGAGGCTTTAACGGAGGTAGGGTCCTGACAGGGAGACCCACAGAGTGGTCTTTGTCCCGCGGGGGCTGGATCTGTGACCTGGGGGTCAACCTGGTCTTATCTGATCCTCCCAGGAGTTCAGATCAATGACTACCAGGAGGGGGGGGGTCAGTGAAGCAGAGGAGCTGTGGGTTTAATAATGGGGGGGGTTCATAGAGGGGCATTGTATGGAACAGGTGCATCTGTGGGGGAGGGTGGTACAGATGTTTGTCATGTGACACACAGGAAGTGGATAAAATTACAGAAACACCTACAGTGCAGCAGTTCTGTCACAGTTATCCGAACTATCCGTATATGATCCACTTCAGTCGTTTTTCATTCAGTGGACGGTGCTGTCATCACGGTGGACTGTGGACTAATGTATGGGAACATGTTCTGTTTTAATTCAGGGAAGGTTTAACAGTGGACATGTGGTGGTTGTCTGTGCTCCTTTCACAGTTTTCTCTGGTGTAGATGTGTTTAGAAAATACATTTGTGTGTTGATCTGACTGACGGGGAGCATCAGTGACATGGAGCAGGGGCAGCTGGGAAAATTTACCAGATTTTTATTCAGTTGACACAAGAAAAATCAAAGTTGGTTTCTTGGGAGAAACAATTTCTACCTTTTTCCACACTGTTTTATAAACCTTAAATTCACCAGATGATCTGAAGAGTTTGGTGGTTTTAGATAAGATTTTCATAAATAGCTCAGTTTGCACAGTGTTTGGTATGAGTCTCACATTTTGTGTTCTTAGCCCTAAAAACTACATCAAATCACAGTGTAGGTTATAGTGATGAACAGATGACAGATGTGTACATGTACATGATGTGATGAATTTTCAGTGTAAACAGTTTCCAAACTCATCCATGTTCTGTTTCCATACATTCACCAGATGTTCCAGACGTTTTCTCAGCTGCGCTTTGTAGTTTCAGTCCCTTCCTGTGATGATGAACAGCACTTTGTGTCTCTCTGCTTCCACTCCCGTCACAGCTTATTGCACATCTTTGTCAGGCATCTCTGTTTCAGATCTGTGGAGGGAGGAGGGAGGGGCAGGTGGGAGGTGGGGTGGGGGGGTTACAACCAGGTAAGTGACACTGGAGGTAAATTCCTCTCTCAGCTGTGGGTTTAATGTGGTCTTTTATGTGCAGCTGTAATGTCTTCTTAATGTCTTATTTTATTGTATTTCTATGCTTCTGTAAAGCACGTTGAATTGCCTTGTGCCTGAATGGTGCCATATAAATAAACTTTCCTTGCCAAATCAAACTCCACTAAAACTGAGTCTAAAAATACACACCGGGGTCTAATTAGAGCCGGAAGGAGCACTGAAATGGCACCGTGTGAGTGCTCTCTCTGCCCCGCGCTGGATGATCGGCGTGTCAGAAGCTGTGAGAGAGGCGGCTCTCTCGGCGACCTCTTGAGCCCATTAGCTCTGAGGATTCACGGCTGCGGCTCAGCGGCTCCTGCAGAGCTGCAGCTCTAATGAGCTCTGATACCGGCTCCCAGCAACATGGCTGACACGTCCCCATCAGTACAGGTGAAGGATGAAGTGTGCTCCCCAATTATTTCTGATTCACACACTCACAGCTCTGTTTGTAGTCGACTGTGCTTTAGAAGCACCAACATGACTCTCACTTAAGAAACAGAAATCTTTCAAAGTCATTTTGGATTTTTACCAACACCAACAACAAACTAACCAATGTGTTAAACTTTGTTAACTGCCTGTATCAGCAGCTCCAGAAATACTTCACCTGAGGAGATCATGTTCATAAAGCCCTTTGTTTTGACACAGAACTCTGAAGCACTAGGTTTAGATCATTTTGTTTTGTTTTCCCCTGAATCCAATGAAAAGTTTGACTTATAAAATACGGTTCTTCATTTTCTTGCTGCGAGTTAGATAAAAATGTGGGTGTGGTCCTGAAGCTGGAGAAAGCAGCCAGTTAATTTAGCTTGCAGTTAATTTGCAGGTGATTGGAAGGTGGATTTTGTTACCTTTGGACAGAGCCAGGTTTCCAGTTTCAATTGTTTCCAGTCTATTATGCCAAGCTAAGCTAATTAGCTACAGGACATACATGTGTATTACAGTGGCACTGATCTTGTCACATTACTCTTGGTGAGAAAGCAAAGCTTACTTACACCAAGCTAAAACTACTGCAGCCTAATGAACTGTATTGTGTCATACTGACAGGTGTTGCAGGTTGGTAGGCTAAACAACTCAACAGCACCACGAACGGCACTCCCCAAAACGATGGTATCCTTGAATCAACACCACGCTGAAGGAGAAATGGGATTTACTGCAGGACTGTTGTGCTGCACTGCATCAGTTTTATCCAGGTTTACCTGATCAACTGAGACCTGTACAGTCTACAAATGCAATCTCAGACTCCAGGTCTGGGCAGCAGTGCTGGAATGTTTCACTCCTTCATTTTTCACAGCGGATTGTCTCTGAGGCTGAAGCCCGAGGCTCTGAGGAAGCCCATTGATCTGTGAACTCTCAATAAAGCTTCACCTAAAAAAAAATAAATAAATGGAAAGACTGCAGCGTAAAGCGGAGCCTGGCAGGTGATGAAGATTTGCTCTGACAGTGCTTTCAGAGCTGCTAAGTTCATCACCCCGGCTGCTATCGAGCGATCGTACCCTCCTCTGCAGTTGACTTACTTCTGGAGAAGGAGATTCTCCTGACCCGCCGACACACCTCAGACGTGTGTTTTTCATACCAGAGGTGGCTGTCGTCACAGTATCTGTGAGACAAGAAGATCACTGTAAACGGCAGAACCCAAAGTCAACATCAGCTGAGTTTAAACGTTAGGTTTGAAGTTCGACCAAAATAAACGTCTGTTTGCAGGTCAGTCTTTGAGCTGCACAGATGTGCTACAGCTGATTGACTAATTAGCTAAAATTAGATAAAAATGACTGAATTGTCCCAAAAGGCTAAAAAAAAAAAAAAAAAAAAAATATATATATATATATATATATATATAAGTGAATATGTGTGTGAATATGTTTTGGTCTTTGTTGCTTGAAAAGCCTGAAGATGTCTGATTGACTGAAACACATTAACAAGCTGGCGTTGAATCTCTTCATCAGATAGTTCCTGAGTTAGAAGAAAAACATGTTTATGTTCCTTTGTCTGAGGTTTATGGTTCAGTTCTGACATTTGTTACCCAGGAGCTGTCACTGACACTGTCAGTGGATTGTTTTCTCACCCTGAGCTGAGAAAATGACTGAGAAACACAAACACTGTCTGCAGACTCTGTGCATAACGAAGCTAACAGGTGCAGTTCTTAATGGAGGCTGTACATCAACCTCAGGACTCTTCTTGCTTTTTACTTCTTTTTCCTTCTCCTTCCTTCTTTCTCTCTCAGAACATCTAGTTTTCTGGCTCTGCAACATCTAAATGCAGAAAGTGTAATTTGCTGGTGTGAAAACCTTTTCATGCGTGTCTTGTGGTTGAAGGGTCTGCACAGGCACTGCGAGAAGAACTTGCAGAGCTCGAGGACGCAGGGCTGCAGCTTGTGAGCGCTGACCGTCGTCACGCTGCTGGAGGTCGAGGCTCCGGTCAGCTCCGGCCTTCTCCAGGGACAGCCTCTCAACGGACAGAGCGACAGGTCCCGTTAGTCACAAACAAACCCTGAACAGCTTTGTCTACAAGTCTGCGTTTCCAAACTGATCCAGTTTCAGAAGCTGCTTAAATGACTTCGTCTCTTCTGCCAAACAAAACCAAAGTAACCAAAAAGTTTATTGCAAGGATGAAAGATGATCACACAGGTAAGTTTGCACAGAAAATAATAAAACAAATGCTTCGCAATTAACCTCTGAAAGCCCAAAGTGGTGATTTGGAGATTTTGAGTAGAGAATAAATCATCCTCACATCCATCCTTCAAATTCTGTCATTGTATTAATGTTGCATTATGTCGTTTGAGTACTTAAATTCCCATTACAGGAATCACTGGTGCTGATATATTCTAATCATAATTAATGCATTGCAGGTACACGGGCTCCTAATTACCATAAAAATACATATTCAAATGTGAATTTCAATTAGACACCTCTCCACCTTCTGCAGTCTTTCACTCATTTTGCAGTCCTTATCGAGCTGATATCCAGAGCAGCAGCCTTCTCAAAGTCAAACCAAAAGAAACCACATGATTTTCACTGTTCGGTTTGTGTGGAGTTCCCAACAAGTTGGCACATGGCAACGGACGTACATCAAGATGTACAAGACTTTGTGTTCTGATGTGCACCAGTTATACACCACTGATGTGCATTACCCCAGAGATTCAGCCAGGCTGTATTCTCAGGTTGTCACCTTCATGTCTCAGAATGATCACGTTCACCAGTTTCTGACGTGTAAACAGCTGATGACAGCGTTCAAATTGTGATTACAACCCCTAAAATCTGGATTCTTCTGGAAGCTCCAGATCATCCGACCTGGCTCTTAGGCAAAATAATAAAACAGCAGTTCTTTGAGCTAAATGCTAATGTGACAGTGCTAACAGGATGTTGTTAAGCAGGTTTAATGTTTCCCAAGTTCACGCATGTTAGCATGCTAACTTTTGCTAAGCAGGGTCACAAACCACATCTGTCTATTTTTAGTTCACATCCTGAGCAGATTCATTTATGCGTATGTTCATATTTTGTATTAGTTTGGTTTACCTGGTGTGGTGTTTCACCTGTGATAAAGTCACATTTTCTTTTGTTTGTCAGCTCAGAGGGATGCTTCGTTACTGCTCCTAAATCACCTTGAAAACCTGCAGTTGTTTCCATTTATCACGAAAGTCAACACAAAAGCAGCGAAGCCTTGACATGAAATCATCTGCAGCGGACACAGAGGCGACAGATTTGACTTTTATGGCACAATGGACCAAAGCCTCTCATCACTGGTGAGTGTGACAAACGTCAGGGTTCATCTATGGGACGTCCTCAGACACACACACACACACACACACAGTGCAGAGATGTGCAGCTGGGCGACAAACACTCATTTTACTGCACACTAATGACTCAGTGACAAATTGCACAGGATGCTCTGGCCCTTCTGTTTGTTGCTAGGCAGAACTCAGTGGGGGAGCAGCTCCTGTTTCTACAGTGGGATGTTACTGTCATCTAGTGGTTCTGCTGGGAAATGTGGGCAAATGCAGTAAGGACCTTACTGGTGACCATTAAATGTTTCATACATAGACGTGAAAAAGGGAATAAATACTGTGTTTAGGGTTCATTGATTTAGTTTGTTTATCACAGTGTCTCAGATATCAGACAGGAAACACTTCGCTCAGTCTGGAAACCTGATTATTTTATCATAAAAATGCTTTTAATGTACATTGTGTTCTGCAAAATGTCCATATTTAAACAATTAAATCTAAAATTGGTCAAAATTGTGACTTAAGTGTTCTGCATAGCATTTTTGTTTATTAATTTATATCATTACTATCAGTTCAGCTTCACTTCACCCACTATTTACATGAAACTCATGAGGGAGAAAACAACAAAAAACCAGGTTTTGTTGTGTCCGCTCACCTGAGGTGAATTTAGAGGTTGTAAAGAGTTCACAGTTGATGCACATGCAGCACTATCTGTTGGTTATGAGGATTTTCAGAATAACTGATTATCCAACTTCAGATCAAATGTTTTTATGTTATTATTATTATTTCAAAGAACATACATTTATCTGCAGCTGATAAAAGGTAAATGGAGATAGTACAAAAACATCATTTGTGGCCTGAGACGAGGTTAAATCCCAGTCACATTTTCAAACTGAGCCTTGAGGTTTTGTTGATTGTTGATGGTTTAGGTGGCGGTTAAATTTTCAAATCCTCACTTGCATTGAAATAGATTTTACCTCTTTGGTTGTGACCCACAGCTCGTATCACTGTTTCTGCCTCAGTTTCTTTTCAGTGATCGTGTAGCAGAACGATAAGTGATGAATATTTGGCCTTAATTTGCTTTTAACCTTTGCAGCCATAGCTTTCGCATGGGGTGGGGGGCGGGGGGTGGGCTGTGCCTGCGTTACCGTGGCTACTATCTCAGCCTCTTGCATAGCTTTCTCTCTGTGCTCTGAGAGACACATGTTGGTCTTTCTATAGCTGTGGAGACACTCATTGGCATTACCAAGCCCCTGACCTGAACCTTCACCTAAACCTGATTCCAACCTGAACCTAAAACCAGGTCTAAGCCCTCAAACAGCCATTTTAAGGCTCGGTGGTTTAAAACTGGAACTGGTCCTCAAACAGTACAGTCATACAAGTACACACACACACACACACACACACACACACCTTTCCCTGGGTTAGAATTGAATCAGTGGCCGCTGGTGTGTCCAGAAATGATGTGATTAAAGTTGTTTTCTGAAAGCAGGTCAGCACTCAGAGTCAAACTGTTCCTGCACAGCAGCAGCTAAACGGCCTCTCACACTAACAGCTCCAATTATTTGTCATGGATACGCAAACATGGTATTTTTATATCTTCAGAGTCTGAGGTCACATATTCACATGTTAAGGCCGCTCAGTCAAAGCATGAAAAAGTTCCTCTGTTATGTTTTCATGAGAAGTGATACTTCCAGGTGTTTCTGTCTATCTATCTACTGTGCAATACTAAGAAAAATACTGATTTCAATCATGTTGAACCCACCAGTCCCAGAAATCTTTACCTGGTTTTTCTGTTTCCACAGACTTGCTGGGTGTTGTCGTTCTCCTGCTCGGTAGTCCTGTTGTTCCTAATGTAGGACTTACAGGTGAGTGCGGAGTCGGTTGAGCTGTGGAAATTGTGCGTTGGGTTGTCGTTCTCAGCAGGTGTGAAGCCGTGGTCAGCCGGGTCAGACTAATCGCTGGTGACAATGTTGTGGGCTTGGATGACACTGGGGTCAGTGAGGTTGTAGTTGCAGCTGATGGAGCTGAAACTGTGGTTGGAGCTGCAGCAGTCGTTACCGACACAGTGGTGACTGGTAGGGTGGTGGTTGGTTGCGTTGATGTTGTGATTGGTTGCAGACCTGTTGTTGGTGGTGGTGGTTTTTCTGCAGCTCGTGACGGGGCTGTCGTTATGGCTGGTGTCGTCGCTCTTTGTGTTGCTACGGTTTGTGTTGTATCCAGTCTGCCTGCTGTGGTTTGACTTTGTGGCATGATGGTTGTAGGTTGACGAGTTGTTGCCAGCGGTGGAGCGGTGGTGATCTTTGCTGTTGTTGCAGCTGTTTCATCCACAGTCGTTGGTGAAACTGACAAACCAAACACAGACAAGAGGAAACAATCAATATTCTGTCTGCAGCTCTGACTGACTCTCAGAACCTACATTTTTTTCAACAAACTAGTATTATTAGGGTTACAGCGTAAATACAGTAAAAATGGATTACATCAGATGGTCTCAAATAAAATGAACCCGGCGTTCATCACCAGCCTCCTGCAGAGACTCACCATGTGCAGTCGAATGGACTCTGCTGGTTAACATGGAGCTCATCCCAGATGGAGAGATGTGACTCAGATTCGTGGGCAGTTGGTGCCATTCTGAGGTTTAAAATAGATAATTGGAAACACTGATTAAACGGCTCTTTAGTGTCTTACTGATGACAACAGATGCTCAAATGAACTTTTAAAAAGATGTAGACTGACTCACCGACAGGGAGTCTGATGGAGGAGACGTTAGCTACTTGCAAAGGAAGAAGAAAAGTTCAGAAAAATAGCAAGAGAAGGGAGGGAGGGATTTATTTATGTTGTTTTATCTTCAAGAGGGGCTGGAAATGACAGAGACCATGAACTGAACAGCTAATAGAAGAAAAGAAGGCAAACTGTTATAAAAAGTAGGCTGACATTCATTCGGGATTTTTAAAGATGAAATCTTCTCACAGTTTAATTTACAGGTCATTCCACCTGCACTGCCACACAGATTTTATTTTATTGTATTCTACAGTAATAACAGCAGGTATGAGTTGGTTTTAACCTCAGCCTTATTATCCTCACACGTGAAACACCAGTGAGAAACTCAAACACCTGAACGCGTTGCACCTGAGGTTCTGGCTTTGTGTTATGGTGATGCTGCCACCTGCTGGTTTTCTTGCATAATGTCAGGAAAAGACAAAACACCATTTCTTCTAATGTCATTTTAGAAATATCTTCCCAAATGACATGGTAACAGATTTGGTATCTCTGGAATGAACAACATTGGAAAAGTCTTAAACATTAAGGATTTTTTTTCTGCCCAAGGACAAAAAGGTCCAAACTATTTTGGGAACGATGAGGTTTTTGGGTTATTGTTGATGTTCAGTGTGTTGCACAGAGACGTACACTGAGCTCACGATAACTGAGGGGAGGCTCGGGGCCAGCTCATGTGTCAGTGTGCATTTAAACAAACCTCGGTCTGGTCCTTCGACGATGGTCTGGTTGTAGAGTGGAGTGATGGAGCCGACCTGCCAGAGCTCCGGCACCTCTCTGCCTGGACAAAGCACATAAAATCCAGCTCAGCCTGAATTTAAACACATCAGCATGATGTTGAACATTAAACTCACAGGAGACCTGGTCTTGATAGAACTCAGTAGAACAGACCCAGTGAGAGCTACTTACCCATCTTACCTGCCATCACACAGATGTAAATACAGTCTGAGTTGTTCCTTTGGCTCACTGATATACAGACACAGAACATACATATATGACTTTATGAAGACCAGTTTGCAAGCAAGAGCAGACATATGATAAAAACGTCCATTTCCATCAACATACCTGATAATATGGAGGCTGATTTAAAGAGCTCATGCAGGTAACTTGTTGAGTTTTCGATCACATCTAACAGGATGGCCGTAAAATCTGAGATTTGGAGATAAAATGTTAACAAAGTTTACGAAAGGAAAAAAAACCCTTTAAAATACTGAAAATGAGACCAAACGTTCAGATGTTCGTACCAGTTAAATCGTTGGTCTCATTTGTGACACAGTAACAGAATCTTCTCCTGAACATGTTGCTTTCTACACTTCTAATGCTGGAGACTGAAAAAAATAAAAATATGTAACGTTACTGTAGGAAATAACGACGGTTCGGAGAGTTTGAACCTGCCTGAGACACGTGAAGCATCCAGAGAAACAGCCTCTGGATGAAACTGAAAAGTACTGCTCAGTGCAGGCAGTTACACACCCACACCCCCAGATGGCACCACTGACAAAGTTCATCTCATTTATCTCAGCACACTGCCACCAACAGCATACTGAGATCCATTACAAAGTACAGCTGACTTGTAAACTGTTTCTTTGGAGGAGGAGGGAGTTCATGTGGAGTTAGTATTTACTGTTGTAGACCAGCAGGGTGAGTTTATGGAGAGCCAGAGAGCTGTAGGACGTCACACTGAGGAGGGAGAAGAGCTGACGGGAGCCTGGGAGACAAGAGGACACAGGGTGAAGCCATGAGTTTCTGAATATTAGAGTTTAGGCTGTATCTGTAATGTTATGACCACGACCTCATCACTACCACTTCAGCACTGAAATGATCCCTGACTGTAAACCTCTGGTACTCAATCAGTGTATACAACTGAAAACTGGGATGGACCAGGTTTCTGCCACAAAATGGAGAATGGAGAGACATTAAGAAAACCACGACCATGATTTGGTTTAATCAGCAACATCTCAACTTCCAGACATCTCCACCAAGAAGGAATGAAAAGCTTTAACTGTAGTTTCGTTTCAGAAGAGACATGGAAGGTGAATTCAGCTATGAGCAACACTGGCAGCAGAGACAGTGGAGACATCACGAGACAGTGTCAGAAAGATGAGACAAGAAAAAAAAATCTATGCTGAACATCACATTTCTAAATCTGACAGCTGAGTACAGAAACACATTTACATTCCTCAAAAGAAAACAAGACTTTGAGGGTTGGATGTAAGTGTTGAAACGTTAAAATGAGGTTGGATTTGTGGTTAAAATAGCTGGACGATGGGTCTGTTTGTGAACACACCCTGCAGAGATTAAACTTTACCTACAGGTCAGAGACATATCTCAAAACCACAGCCAATAAAACCAAAACTATGGGCATGTGCAGATCCCACAAGTTAATGTTTTTGTGCGATTTGAGTGAACTGAACCTTTAAAGCTGACTTGTTATGAAACTGAGCAGTCCTGCCTGCAGTTTGACCTCTGCAGGAAAGGAGCAGAGGTCAAAGAGGAGATTGAAGCCGTGCTTTAATCGTGACATACATGAAAGATTTACAGCTCAGAATTGATCTCCACATGAATGATATTATGACAACGTACCCGATTGGCTTGAATTTATTAAAGTATTGACCAGGGGAGTGAGATCGATGGCAGCTGGATCGATGTGCTCTGCCGGGATTTCTGGGAAATAAAAGCAGACAGTAAAGTCAGTGGGATCTTATTCTGCTTTTAGTCTTTAACATGGAATTAGCACCATCAGCAAAATGTGGCTGCACAATTGCAAAACGAACAAAAAGGAGAGAAAAAGGACAATTACACAGAGGCATTAGTCTCTGGGGTGGCAGTTATTTGAATGACATGAGGTCAGTGTGAGGTTAGGTCTCATATACTGAAGTTAATATTGGCATTTTATTAGTTATAGATATTGTTCACCTCATATATGCAGGAAGAACTTTTGATTTTCTTTGTGTCTTTATTTTTATAATCACAAACATTCCTGATGATTTCAAACTTCCACCAAAGATGTTTGGTTTTCAGTCATATTTGTTCGTTAGCTGAAGCCGTGATTAGACTCTGGCTTCAGGAACATGTTCTGAGTTTTAAAATCAATCTGTGAACATTTCACTGTTGCACTTTCTTAAAATCTGAAAAAAAGAAAAATCTGGTCATTTGAATCCATGATTATCTGTCATGTTGTGTGTTTTGATCCTGATTTAACACTGTGTGATGTTTTATTCTGGCCTAAATATCAGTACAGTTCCTCAAAAACAAAAATCAATTAGGTCTTATCATCTTCTTATTATACCATCAGTAATATTGTTTGTAACCTCAGAGTCAAGACCTTGATAAAATGAGGTTTCTTACTAACTCTTACTGATAACACTATAAAAACTCTGCAGCACATGTCAGTAAAAGGACTTTGACTTGTTCACGTTCAGTTTGCAGGACAGGCACCAGCTGAAATCAGAATAAATACAGAGCTCACGCAGAAACTCAGAAACATGCGAGAATCACCTGTGGAGTCCAGGACGTCTCTTCTGTGTCTGTCCTCCCACTGTCTGTGTCTCAGTGCTGCAGGAACAGGAAACTGCATTTAAACAGCAAAGTCTCACAGTTTTCTTTGTTCATTTATTCTGACTCTTTTTCTAATCTAAAGTTATTGAGTTTTTGTTTTTTTTCTGATCTGAGCGTTTTCCTGCAGTCACAGGTAACTGTAGGGCAACAGCTCTGAACAGTGTTGTTACTGACGGGAAGATATTTCACTGTTTGCACTGCAAAAGACAAATAATAATAAATTAAACTTTATTTAGTTAGCACCTTTCAAACCCATGTTACAAAGAAAATAAACATTAAATGAATCCAGTCTATTATTTAAAAAAGGATCCATAAAAACTGAATAAAACACACCACATAAAAAAATAAATAAGACATTTAAAAAGCACAAACAGTGACAGAACAGAGCAGAGCTTCTAAATTAAACTATATATATATAAAAAAAACTAAGGATCTTTAAAAAAAAAACTTTTTGTTTTAAGAAGAGATTTGAAAACTGTCAAACTTGTCTGATTCTCTCAGAGTTCAGAGCCGAGGGACCTGACAGCAAAAACCTGGACTCCTTTCTCTCCTTAGGAGCCACCAGAGGACCTGAGCTCTGACTCGTGGGGCTGCAACATTTCAGCAATAAAACCAGGAGCCGGTGATCAGGAAATCTTAAAAACACCTCTAAACTAACTGGACACCAGTGAAGAGAGGCCGAGAAGCTGCGTTCAGTACTGGTTTTTGGCTGAGCCCTGAATCCAGCAAATAATCAATAATCAAGACTATTATATAATATCAAAGCAAGAACGATCTTCAGGATGAGCACAGGAAAGGAAGGACCTGATGACCTGCACTGTTTCAAACACACGACAGTCACGAAACAACTGGCATGGACTGAAATCAGGACCCGCTCAGACCTACCGTGGCCGAAGAGGATGAGGAGTGAAATGGTAGAAACGCCGACGATGAAACAGAGACGTGGATATTGTGCGGCTCTGTGTGCGCCTGCCATGGCCCTGCTGAAGTTCTGCTGTCAACACAAAACACAAACGCACACAGTGTGTATCAGCTGTCTCAGCCGCTCGTCCTCGGATGGAGGTGTTACTGTTAATTGTTGGATGTCGGGAACTTGTCCCTCTGTGCAGATGTCTCCGATAAACTCTGAGCTCCAGTCAAATGGCTTCAAAAAGGGTATTGAGTTTGTGTGTGTGTGTGTGTGTGTGTGTGTGTGTGTGTGTGTGTGTGTGTGTGTGTGTGTGTGTGTGTGTG
>JBBMJY010000006.1:21783269-21798671 GCA_037833715.1 Toxotes lorentzi
TGTGTTTGTGTGTGTGTGTGTGTGTGTGTGTGTGTGTGTGTGTGTGTGTGTGTGTGTGTGTGTGTGTGTGTGTGTGCTGGTCCCAGTGTCGTCAGGATGTATTCCCACCACTCTCGTCAGTGGACCCTGGACTCCCTGGTGGCCTGTGGAGTATAAAGCTGCTGGAAACAGAGGACACCCCTGTCCTTAACCTCCGAAACAATCCTAAGAAGAAATGAAGGAAAGACTTTTTGCATTTTGACTCGCATGTAAAAATGATTTTATATCATTAAAAGAGACTCAGACTATCCTCAGGTTTGAGACTGAATTCTTTCCCTCCGAATAACAAATGTTTTGCCTTTAAATGACTAAACTTCAACAGGAAAACAATTCAACAAGTCGATAATGAAACAGGTCATGAAGTCTGTCCATACAAGTCACATCAATAAATGGATAATCAATTCAAACAGTCCATACTGAGGCAGATGAAACGAAGATGTCTGAAGATGATTAACTGAAGGACACAAATGACTAAACTGATGGAATAAAATACGTGTATGAGTGGGAGAGACAGAGAAACTGAGAGAACCCGGCTCTGAACGACATTTTCAGTAAAAGTCAAACCTGTAATTTTACTCCTGAGTTTGGTGAAGAGTGACACAGGCTGAATTTAAAGTCTGGCAACTGATTTAATCCGTAGCTTCCACCTGCTCTTCTGTCCAAGGTTAAACCATCAGTGTTTCAAACTGTCAGTTGTTAACACACGTTCCCATCGACTGAAAGAAAACCTACACACACGTCTTACCCGCTCCCTGGAAGCTCCGGTAAATTTTGCAGTGCTGCTGATTCCCCAGCAGCATCAAACCTCGCCCAGTGTATCACACACCTACAGTCAGATAAGGATTAAACAGGCAGTCAGCCACAAGCTGGCTGAGCTCTGCACAAAAAAAACAAAAAGAAAAAACAACAGGGTGTCTGGCTGCAGGCCGGACACTGATCCTTCACCAATACACCAGATCCACTGCAAAAAACATCCAGCTTTCAAAAACTGACTCAAATTCAGCAACGAACTGTAAAATCACTTTGTGACAACACATCAGGAGAAAAACATATGAAAGTGTGAGTCTGTGATGTTTGTCCTTGTTGTGTGGTTTCTGTACTGTATTTACCACAGATCACTTGTCAAACAGTGGAGGCAGTAATCCATGACACGATTTTAACTTTTAAATTTGGATTTTACAACCTAACTGTTTTCAAAATGATCCATTTCCATAAAACTCAGAATTACACCATGCAGTGATAAATGTGGCCTGAAATCATTTGGCCGGTCAGTGTAGTTTTTATTTTCTTGGACACATCACTGCACTTTATTTTAAGAAACAATTTAACTTCAGTTGAGAGGGACATTTTTTGCAGTGTAGGTAAATGGCTGTAACAAGCCGCTGGAGTGACATACGAGCCGTGGGGAAGATCAGTGAATAAGAGGAGTGAATGCGAGTCTTTAATGACAAGGGATCGGTGGGCACTTTGGTCGCCTTGGCAGTCACATTCAGACACATTCAGACTCACAGCAGTAACTGGCAGAGGAGGAAACAGGGCTGCTGAGGGCCTGGGAACAGCTGCCCCCTGGGAAATAATACACAGACTTTTAGAGAATAATCATAACAAGAAAGAAATATATATATATGTGCGTGTGTATATATATATATATATGTATATACATATATACATATATATATATATGTGTGTGTAAAATTCCCCACTCGCCCATGTGGGTGGTCTTTTTCTCTTTTACCTCCAATCTCCCAGGTTCAGGCCTGGGAGATTGAGGGTCTGGGAGATTGAGCATCTTAGCTGTTCCTAGGTCTCCACTCTTCAGGACAGAGATTTCGGATGTTGTTCCTGGGACCTCTGCTGCCTTCACCTTCCACATCTCTTCCAGCTCTTCTTTCAGCCCTTGGTATTTCTCGAGCTTCTCATGTTCCTTCCTCCTGATGTCGCTGTCGCTTGGGATTGCTACATCTTTCGAACACTACGGCCTCCTCCTGCTGTTCGTCCGCCACTAAGTTCTGAAACAACTGGCTGTACTGAGATAGAAAAACCTACCTGACGGGTAATCAGAGAAAAACACACGACTTAAACACTGAAGCTCTGCTTCGTCTGCAGAATGTCATTTGACAGAGATGAAAACTACTAATCTGACACCCATAACAACCACGTACGTACAGCAGCCATGTACACACCATGCAGCCTGGGTGTTCTCACATCTCATTACCCATTTTACACCCAACATACTGGTACAACATCCACTCATACAATTTTCAGTTCAATACTTTATTAATAACTGGTGCAGTTAAAAAGACAAAAAATAAAAAAATCAAGTAAGAATACATTTGCATATTATATCATCAAAACAAAATATTAAAAGTGGTCTAATACAAGTTGATTTTTTTCAAACTGGAATGAGAGAAATGATGCACAGCTCTGAAGGCCACTAGTGTAAAGTTGTCCAAACTTCCCTTAAATCAAACTTAAGAACAACAAAACTGTTTCTGAGCCATGAAAAGCTGCTGTCAGCTCACACAAAGCTGTCTGTAACATCTTCCTCTGTGTTTATGAAGACATTTCCCTTTCTTTCTTTTGTTTTGCCAGTTTACTTTCCCAGAGAGTACTGGCTGCATTTACACAGGACGAGCAAATATGATTTTGAACATTTCATATTTTTCCTCCAGGAAACCACACAGGAGGTGAACAAGTCCTGCTGTACTCAACAAAAATGAATTGGTAGAAACGGTGCAGCAAATGTTGTGCTATTTTTGTGCAGGTTTTTGTTTTTTAGCTTGTAATTATAGTATCTGGCCTTTTGAAGTGACACTTACAGTTTACAGTTTTTTTGGCACATTTTTCTAACAGCTTCCTACAGTGTAGAGAGCTGAAGTGAAACTGGAACTGTTGTGTTCTGTTCCAGAAAAAGGAAAAGCTCATTCAAACATTAACATCTGTAAAAATGCAGTAAAAAAAAAAAAACAAAACAAAGAAATAATCAAAGAAAAAAAATTGTTTATTGGACATTTTCAGCAGTTTTGATAAACACTTACCCGAGACTGTTGTGGGTTAAATGTCACCAGCTGGAAAGACTGAGGCAAGTCAAGCAGAGAGCTATGAAAATGGGAAGCGAGTGGTGTGGATGTTTTTTAGGAGAGATAAATAATATTAGAGTTAAATAATATTAAACTGCTGTGTTAAAAAAAAGTACAGGCTGTCAGCACAGTGAAATTTGAAAGCTCCCAAGATTTTATTAATGCAAACCTTCAACCTACAAGATCTTCACCCAGCAGACATGAAAAAACTTGGGGGCTTGGTAATTTCAGTGTGTTTTTGTCCTGCACACTATCTGTCTTTTTTTAAATTCTGAATCAGTTTCATGTGCGTGTGAATCCAGCACAGGCCAGGATGGGTTTCACCTGCTGGAAGCAGATGTGGGTTTTTTTCTGTCTCATCAAAGATCAGGTGATTATTTTATTTATTTTTTTTTTTTTTTTGTCTGTGTAAATGCAGCCTTCCACACAGATATTACCAACAGCTGTGTTCTGGCAGCCATAGCAAGAAAAGCATGAATAAAAGTTTAAAAAGTCTAAATGACATTGAAAAGAAGAGAAGTGTACTGTAGAAGGCCAAGGCACAAATAATCTGTAGCAATCAAAATGTCCATAAAATTACAGGTTATGTAGAATGTGTCAATCAGTGCATTACTCGATATGCAGTTACAGTGAATACAACCATACTCAACAGAAAAATCACAGCAAGCACTATTGTCCTCTTGACTACACAGATGCCATAAAATGCTCCTTTTCTTTCAGAACTGATGCACAGACACACACACACACACACACACACACACACACACACACACACAGATGAAGGAAATAAAGCGTCCACACACGTGAGACGGTGGAAATGTGTGGAAAATGCTTGTTTTGAATACATACGTGACTGATGCGAGGACCAGATTATGGCTTTGAAAGACGGGGGAAAGATTTATGTAGAAAAATGTGATTGTTTTAAAAAATAGCTTTGACGTGTGAGAGTGTGTGTGTAGAAGTGATGTATGTGTGTTTAGCTTTTTGTAAGTTATTTTCCTGTAGTCTTACTAAAACAACTGCTGCATGTACAAGCTTCTCGAGTGTCATTTCTACATTCAGAAGAGAAGGATGAAAAGGATGAATGGCTGCTACAACAACCACAACTCTCAGCCAGTGCTTCCTCTGTGGTCACTCACCAGGAGGACAATCTCTGCTGAAGATGTGAAATTAACAAAACACTGTGGTTTGGTCACGCTGACCTTCCAAAGCTCAACACATATCGATCCGAGGTTGAAGTTACACTCCCTGATTTTAATGTAAACCCCAAAACTGAGCCAACACACCACAAACATCAATGAAACTCAGCACAGTTTCTATTTGTGTGTGGGACTGAGGGAGATTGTGGCCAAATCAGGGAGTGCACTTTGAAAAGCAGTGCCTTACATTAACATATTACAGAACAGGGTTAGCACCGTAACAACCGACCAAATCATGGGTGAAGGTTTACACCGAGGTTAAAAATGACCATCTAACAAACACTGCTGCAAAACAAGGCGAGGAAGCACCGCTGGGGACGAGACTGTACACCAGTTCCAGAAGTCGTCCAACAGGAATAATCTTCCTGTCGCCACCGTCAGTGAATTCCTTAGCACCTCTAATTCAAACCGAGGAATATTCAAATGCGAAAACAGCGTATTCGGATGAATAAAATGTGAAATCAAATTTGTAAATTAGCAGAGCAGATTCTGTGTTTTGGAAAGCATTCACGATTTTGAACTGTGGCAGGTCAAAGACATGGAGAGTCAGTGAAGAGAAAATCCATGATTGTCAAATTAAGAGTTAAAGGGCTTTTTCCAATAAACAAGACTGAACACTGCAGGTCTTACTTTGAAGGGTCAAAGAAGAACGCAGGAAGTGAAGTGTCAGTCATGTTTGTGCAGCATTCTCTCTGGTATCTGTTCTTTTTTTGAGTTACTCAAATTTTACGTAAACGTTATGACATGCACTGAAGACAGATGAGTTACTCTTCATTCTGTTCAGCGGGACGTATTCTGAGCTGTGACGTCCAGCTCAACCAAACAGATCAGCGTGTGACACAGAAAAAGAAGAAGACAAACGTTTTCAGTAATTACTGCAGTAAATCCTCCATTGACCTCATCAGCTGATTGAAACCTCTTCGACAAGGCAAAGACTGTTGAGTAAGCGAGTGTCTGTGAGCAGAGGTTTGGCACCAAAATCAGTTTTATCCATCAAAATGATGATAAACCAGCAGCAAACAGATGTTGGTGTAGTTTGTATCTGATGGTTTGTAGTTTGAAAACTTTCCAAAAAGGTTTCAAACTTTATAAACAGGCAAACATCACGTGATATTTGATATCAACACTGAAAACATTTCCTCTGTGTAGGCTGAAAGGAACATTCATAGTGCTGAAGCCCCTGAGAATCAACACCAACTCAGCAGCTCTGCAACTGAGTCTTAATAACCGAGTCCCTGAAGCTTTCATTAATCCCAACATAAGACCTGCACAACCTGCCCAGCACCAAAGAGCTGACGAAAAAAAAAAAACTCAGCAGACATTTTAGCCACCTGAAGGGAGGAGAAGGTTTGTTTCTTTTTCGTTTTCTGCTCTGAATAAAATATCAATTTAAATAACCATCAGCATCAGAGGGGATAAAATCATCTTCAGAATAAAGGTCAGCTTCAAGCACTTTAATATAATGTGCACCAAAGTGTTTGCAGACAGACCAGAGACACAGAGAAAACCTGCCGTCAGGTGTCAGTAAGGTGACCAACAGGCCAAACTCTCAAGTGTGGATATTAAGTTTGCAAACAACTTTCAGTCACATTATCTGAACTGTTTTCTTTTTAGTTTACTCTGCTTGTACCGGAGAGGTTTGATGAAAGGAAGTCAATGGAGAAAATGTGCGAAACAGGACTTTGAGTAACATGTGGCCACAAACAGCACAAAGCCTTCACAGCAAAACAATACCACACCATGTCTGTGCACAATTATCCATAACACACAAAATGTCATTTAATTCACAGAATCCACGTGGACAGAAAATTCAGTTTAATTGGAATAATTCTTTTCTTTGTAAAAAGCAATGCTAGCACTCTCTCTGAAGCACTGAGGGACTGGCTGGTGCGTACTCATCCCACACGTCAGTGACTCTCATGTTCTCATGACTCTCAGTTTTCATGACAATTTTCCTTTAAGTTTTCTTAAAACAAGAAAAATAAGGTGCCAACAGGGGATTCAGTGTTGTGTAGTTTAGTTTCTCTTGTTTTGGGAATTAAAAAAAAAACGATGAAACTTGTTGATTTGTTTTGAAAACAGATGAAATAATCTCAAATAATCAGTTTTAATTTGTTTATTTGTTTTTAGGAAATAAAGCAAATTGAATTTTATGGCTTATTCAAAAGCTCGTTCACTGGAGACACAGTGGTTTGCATCATTATTGTTGTTCTGCGTACATGAAATAATCAACAGCAACTTAAAGTTAGTGTTTTACCATTTTGAATTCCTGAGAAGAATAATTTCAGGTTTGTGTGTAATAAATGATAAAATCTGAAAAATCCTGACGTGGATCAACTGTGTTTGCTAGCATCACTTTTTTCCAGTGGATCTTTGTGTCTTGGAAGACAATTTATTCTGTTCAGTAATTTACAAAATATTAAAATGTTAGTTTTAACAGTAATTTGCCGTGTAACCATAAATATACCAATGTTGATACAGTTATTTCCAGTGTGAGTTGGAATTTTGAATGGAAGCAATTTAACGGTACAAAAACTCAGAGAAAATGTTTCTGTAAATGTAAGTGGATGTGCAAGGCAACAGAAACACTGGTGTCAGTGACTCTGGAGAGTGAGTTCGTTCTGTCGTTGAACAAACAGTTCAGCTTCAGGATGATAGGAAATAAACGAGAAGTGAAACGATACAAGCTTTACATTTCTGTGCAGCGGAAATCATGTTGAGTCTGAATTCAGTGAATGAGCCAAAAGCATCACAAAGCTACAAAACAGTATTTTACAAAAGCAAGACTGTACTGTGTGCTAGTTTCAAAAAGACAAACCACTACAAAAGGAAACAGAGTTCACATTCATAAATCCTGTGGTGTGTTGGGTGTGTGGTGAGATGAAGTGGCGCTGAAACACTAAATGCAGCATGACGATGTGGAGTCATTCCCAATGATGCTTCGTGCTTCAGAGGCACAATGAATGAATGTCAGCAGGGATATATCATCAGGTGGTGACCTTTATATCTATATGTGGTGACAACTGGTGTGGGTTTCAGTAGAGGAAGATACTGTGAGTAAGAATAGTAACTGTAATATAATTAGTTAAATAGGTAATAATAACAGTATAAGTAAGTAAATAAGTGTTTGGTTCACCTTGCTAATTTTACAGATTTCTGCTTCCACATCAGGCTTTATCTGGATCTGCAAACAAAGTTGTAGCGCTTATTTTAACCTGCTTGGAGCACCGGGTGGGTGGAGATTACCAGGACAACTCAAATAAAGTCAGGCCACTTTTAATAACATATACTATATATGTGTATGTGGTTAAACCTGCCCAATACTAATACTGTCTGATTTCAGGGGTCAACAAATTCCACAGAGAATGCTGATTTCTGATTGGCCAGCAGGTGTTTGTAGAAATCATAAAACATGACACCTGAAACAAAGCTTCAGTCAAAAGCTAAGCACATTTCTAAATCTGTGCACAAGGTCTGTAAGAATGCAGGAAATAAACCCTGCTACTCTCAGGTTATTTCAGTGGTGAAATGAACCAAACTAAGGCCTAAACTGTCTGAAACTAAACAATGGATTGAATACAACATCGGCTTAAATTACATGTGTTCTCAGGTCATTTGAGATGTTCACTGACAAACCGACGTCTTGTGGGGACCTGGTCGGAGGGAGCAGTCGCACCAAACAGGTTCTTAGGAACCAGCAGCACAGGTGTCAGATGCTTCTCATTAGAAAATCTGAGCAGAACCAGAGAAAGTCTGGACCTGTGATGCTCATATTCAAACCTACATACTGCGTGGTATGTTTTCACATGGAGGAATTCATATAAACACATTACACAAGATGCCATGTTGTGTAATTAAGATTCACACAATTCATAGTTTTTTTCCAAGGTCACGGCAAACTGAAAAAGTCAAAAAAGCACTTCAACTTCCTGCTGAAGCCCGGTGTGGAAGCATCTCTGTGAAATTCACCGTTCTCTGAAGGTGCATGAACATGCTATAACTGTGTAATAATTCATGTGTATAAATATGGTTGGTTGTCAGAGATTACATTCAGTATCAGTGTCGTCCTAAATCTAAAGCAGTAAATGCTGTTCAGGCCTATATGTGATCTTCTGTAAAGCTTTATTTTGTTGCAGTAAGTGGTGCTCAAGCTCGTGTTGCTTTTTAAAAAACGGTTCAATATTCTACTGACATCAGAAACCTCAGTCTCTGCAGCCGATCACTCACTGGTGTCACTCCAGTCTTTCCAGTATGTGGTGTTGTTGCTTTCAGTGTGTCTTTGTGTTCATAACTGGACATTCAAGTCACTTACAGTGCAGCAGTGAACAATATGATCATTTGTGTGTGTGAGCGTGTGTGTGTTCAGAAGAAGTTTAGATTAGAAACTGCACAGTATGAAGCTCCATCTTTTTGTGTTACTATAACGATGTGTTGCTGAACGATACAAAAATCTTCCTGCTGCTTCACTGCAAAGTTCTTGAATGTTTAGAACTGACTGGATGCTACTCAGTTGAACTGTGGCAAATACTACATAAAACCTTTGGCCACATTTGTTGAAACTTCAGTTCAAAAGAGTTATTTGGTAAATGTTCCTTTAATTTTGTGTGCCCTGCTTCATCAGGACTATAGTTATTCAAGGTGACTTTACTGCTGAGTAACTGGACTAGCTATTTCAGATTTAACTACTCAATATCATTTTCTTTTTTTTTGAGTTTTGCAAACAGAGCACTGAAATCTGTGTGAAAGTAAAATAATCAGTAATATACTGATTTACACATTTGGAATATTTTCTAGTTAGTGTTAGAGTTGGGAATTTTAGCCACAACGTTGCACAGACATAAATCATTAAATCATCTGATCCTATTCCAGTAAAGATAAACTGAACTCAGCAGTCAAGACGCTCAGAAACCTTTGTAAATTAAAGATGCACAGGCGGCTTATATCCCTGAATTCATGTGCCAACAAAGCAGCAGAGATTTAGTGTTTCAAATTCTGTTGAATTTTTCTTTCCTTTTTTTTTTTTTTTTCCAAGTGGAAAGTTCGGATGCATAAAGTGGTGACATACAACTGAAGAGAACAGTGGGGTGAAAACAAACTGAAGGGATCGGAGACTGTGGCTCGTGGACAGAAAAAAATCCTCGAAGGATTTACAGCACAACGTGAGAAAAGCAGAAATGGTGAAACATGTCTGCCAGAAACGAACCAGTGTTTCGTTACCCAAGTCCTCCTCTTTCTCTCACACTCACACACACTCACACACGCCCAGAAACACACTCATCAATCCACATAAACAACAGAGACAGGAGACTTTTGGTTCCAGTGTCACCCTCCAGCCTCACCTCTAGAATGGTGCATTATCATGCAAACCATGCAAAAAACAATGAAAATGTATTCATATAAAAAATAAGTGTTACAAAATGGCATAGCAAGTATATGTATCCATTCAATCTCTTTTTCCGTTTCCTGATATCCTGAACTTTGCAGTGTCTACACTAAAAATCGCATGCGTTACATGCAGTGCGGTTGGCTTTGCAGCGATAAAGCTTTTGGGTGTGTATAGTATGTATATCAATGTTCTTTTTTTATTTTAGCTAAATTTTTGCGAAGAGTGCGCTGTACAGAGTTTTACTTTACAAACGGTCTGGTTTCCCTTTTTCTCTGGGCAGTCTTGATGCCATGGCTCTCTGTCTGGACGGCAGTCGGTTGATGAGATCGGCGGCGGCGTCTGAAGGTCGATGACCTTTCTCGAGACCTTGCAACATCGACCCACCTTTACTCCAAATGGTTCGGTCCAGAGGTGTGGCTTTGACCCGAACTGATTTGGGTTTAGAGGCATGGGTTGGATTTAAGGTCTTAACTCAGAGTCATGGATTTCTGTGCAGTCACACAAACACCTCAGGGTGGCGTGTTCCACACAGCGTCACCAAATCCCTCCCCTGTGGAGGAAAGCGGCAGGGGCCCCCCACTGGGTGTGAAAGGGTCCGTGTCCGTGTCCGTCTCCCCCTCCGCCAGGTAGCTCGGTCTGGGTCTCGTACAGCTGGTGTCCCCGGTTGCCACCCTGGCCCCCATCGACAGATCCTCCCCTTCCTCCCCCTCCCGTTCCCCAGAGATGCTGAACCCGCTCGGCGAGCGCTCCAGCTCCTCGTGGTTCACCGACAGCATGGAGAGAGGCGAGTCAGCCCCCCGCCCCCCTGTGGTCCTGCCCAGCCCCGCTGATAAGTCCTGCAGGGAGCTGATGGGCAACACCGTGGGGCGCTCGGTGTAGGTGGGGATGGCAGCTGGAGGGTGGTGTTGGTAGGGGTGTGATGGCAGGGGTTGATGATCTGGAGGTTCATGGCTTCCTCCGCCTAATCTCACCCCCTCTCCGCCTACTCTTCCACCCCTGCCATAATATGGATTCACTTTGCTGACAGGCATCTGGTACGACATGTGTGGGAACGCCTCAGTGTAGTTGAAGAAAACCCGTCTGATCTCACCATTCCCAGCAGGATCGCAGGTCTCCAGAGTCATGTGGGCACCACCAGCAGAGTCCACCTGCAGGTGCTCAGTGTGCTGGATGTGCATGTCCACCAGGAAGTCCAGCTTCTTCTCCATGTCCTCCACCTGAGGCAGAGACACATTTACACAAGTAGCACAGACAGATGATCAGCTTTCTGATGCCACTACCGTCGTGTGATAGGCTGAATATTTCACATCACCCTCACTGGGAGGGTGATGTAAGGAGTTGTACAGCACAACTAATACTATACCATCCGCCATAACAGTATAGAAAATGAACCAGCAACATGCGGTATCCAGTCCTTTTAGGTTTGCATCTGTTTATTGAACAAGTACATATGTTGATCTCACTGTCACTTTTATTGGTTCAGGTACGAATTTTCCACATTTATTAGTACAAAAAGATGCTTTGCTATTCTGATCCTCACCTGTCTCTCCACCCTGACAAATCTACCCATCATGCTTTGGTCTTCGGCATCTGGCATGGAGGTGGCTTTGGCTAGGTAGGACTCATGCCTGGAACACAGGGACACTGAGTAGACATGGACTACACAGGTGTTTGCTTGGAGGAAATGAACTAAAGATTCTCTGGAACAGAGTAGTTCCTTCAGAAAATAATGATGTTACTTTAAATTGTTTACAGACTAACATTGTTTATAACGTACAACATGATAAGAAGAAGAAGACGGAGATGTAACCAAGACCAATTCATAGTTATATGTGACAATACAATGAAAATCTATACAAGCCTTGGTACAAGGTTAGCCTTATTTAGAATCGTTGTCAGTGTCTGATATTACAATATATTACAGATGTAACAGCGTGACAGTACCTGGGTGACTGATTGGGTGGGTAGGCAAAGGGCGTTTTCTGAGTTTTCTTGTGTTTCGGAGTGAGGGGGGGTCCAGGGGCAAGAATCATGTCGATCCTTAAAGGAAGAGAAACAGGGTGAGGGTGAGGAAGAGGAGATGTTTACTTCATTCAAACAGACCCCTTGTCTGTCATGTTGTTGCTGACCTTGTCTGGAGGTATTTAATTCTACAGAGCATGTCCAGGTGTCCAGCAGAGTACTGCTCAATCACATCTTTGACATCATAAGGCCTCAGAGTTTCCTTAAACCTCTTCTTGTTCAAGAGGAATTGCATGATCCTGTGAGACAAAGAGTCTAAAATCAGTTGGGATGTATTGCATCGACTGGAAAATAAAGACCTTAAAACTCTGGTACAGTCTGCCTGTTGATCTCACACTTTATCTGACCCTCAATCACTTTGAGCTGACTTCAACCTGACTCCTATCAGAGTCAGTGGCTGCTGCTCGAGCTTCAGTCTTTGGCAGAAAGTCTTGGGTCCTGAAACCAAAACCCTTTCAGGTCTGAGCATCCCATTCAGAGACCCATTCAGCCCCGAAATAATGGTATGGAAGGAAGCAGCACTTTCACAGGGTTAATCACTTGTCTCACAGGCCCTCACGCTAGATTGAATTCCTGCATTATGTCAGCTGTGTGGCCTATGGATTTACTAACACACAGTCAGCATGTGTGAGTTCAAACCTCCTCACTGTTTCTGTTGAGAGAATACTGATGCATTTGAGAACTCTGAATTATTTTGCCCAAAAAAACTGTAGGGAAAAAAATGTATGTAAAAAGACCTTTACAAATGTTTCTACTCAGAGAATCCTAAGTGCCCCAACATCAGCTGGAAACATCTGGGCCAGGAAACCATTTCAACAAAAGCTTTGCCTTCCTCAGTTACTGTTATTGGATCTTCATAATAAAAGCCCTTTGCTTTTCCTTTCTGTGTATATACGTGCATGTTTGACGGGGCCTACTGTTATAAATAAAAGCTAACAACATATTTTACAACAGTCAGAGAAATGAGAACTTCAGGTTCCTGACCTGACTGCCCTGATGACCAGCTTCAGTGTGGGGATCATCTCCTCCAGGAGGATGTCTGGGGGGAAGCCCCGCTCCTCTAAGGCTGGATCTGCTAGAGCTCCAGCATCTGGCAGAGACACGAAACAAGAAAACACTGATGTAAGAATTGTGCATCATCATACCAAAGACACTTAATAACTCCATGAACTTAACTGTTTTATGTTCGTGAGCTTTGTACCTTCAGAGCTCTGGCGGAGTGTGTAGGCCTTCATGCGGAAGGCGGTACGGAAGCGTTCCCGGTTACTGAAGCCGGCAGGTTTAGGCTCCTTAGAGGGACTTTCCTCGATGGAGTCAGCATTACCTGTGAGCTTCTTGCCCATCCCAACTGATGGTCTGGCGTTGGGAAGGCGAACACGCTCCAGTAAACTCAGTTTTTGGCTGAAACAGGTGAGAAGAGAGAAGACATGAAGTCATGTAATGCAGCTTTACCAAGTGGCAACGGCTCGACTGTCAGTTCACGCCAAAACATCGGGATGCAATTTCTCAAATGGTTTCTCAAAAGTTTGTTTTATAATATAAAGTTGAAGAAACAATGTCAGGTCAAGGTCCATTTAGCTGCTGTTCTGGAGCTTTTGATCATATAACGTGATCTTCACCGGATTATTTTACCTGAACCATGTCCTGGTTCCCAAATTTAGATTTTGAGAAATAACACAAAGCCCCGCACACTGTTGGTTACTCACTGTCTTTATTTAGAAAGTGTACATGAGAGAGTACCTGATGAAGGTCTATAGGTGAAATGTCATGTCCCGTCCTCACAAGTCACCGAAAGTGTGTTTGATTTCTGCTTTATTCTGAGTCTAAAGCGTTTGATCCTTTGTATCTGTCAAACTTAGACTTTGCTGAAGCTTTGGCTGAATTCAAATGTCCAAATCTCCACACAGACACCAGCCAGCCACAACTTTTTCTCTGAAAAAAGTTCATTGAATTTTGATAAACTAGTATAAACCTATAGGACATAAGGTGTTAATAACATGCCAACGCTGCTTTTTCATCAAGAGCTGTTATATTCCCAGGAAGCTTGGTTCTAGGGATTCTGCTCTTGGTTATAACTGAGCCAATGAAGTACTGTGTAGGCTGGATTTTCAGAGACTCTTTTCCAAGATGTGCTGGAGTTGGGACCTAAAGTATAGTCAGTTTGATTCTGCTGAAATCATCAGTTACCCAGGCGTTTAAAAAAGAAAACCAAAAAACCAGACGTACAGGTGCTTTTTTTTTTTATCTAAATGTTTAGGTGCAGGTTATGGTTTCTGGGTCTGCATACTTTGAAGACTCCACAAAGGTCAGCGTGGTGTAAATTTGATTTTTTCAGATGCCCATGTCGTACAGCTCAAACGTTATCACCGTGCAGACTATACGAACGGTCTGTTGTCATCGACAAACATTAATGTAACATAAACAGAACCACGTGAACGTATGCATCCATTTTAGGATTCTACCTTCACCTTTACTGGGGTTGTGTGTCTTTCTGGGAACAAAAGGTCTTAAGCCAGAAATCTCTCAGCATTTTTAAACAAATTTGATCAGCGTCTTCTGAAGGAATCACTCGTCTAATTTCAGCTTCAACTTTCCTTGCATTTGACTTTCCTCTCACAGAAGAGTTAAAGTCTCTATGGTCTGCTGCCTCAACGCAACAATGCTGCTCTCCTGGCATAAGGAAGCCTCAAAGAGCTGCGAGGAGATTGGTCTCCTTTATTGTCCAATGGCTGACAATATTTGGCAGCACAAAGACAAGAGATCCCTGGGTAAAATAAGATTCCTGTGTGCCTTGGAAGAGGCAGAGAGGCGGGGTAACCGGAGCCGACAACTGCTCGAACAAGGCCTCTGAAACATGGAGTGTTCTCAGGACTTTGCTCCCACAGCAGACACACAATATGAGTCTCTATGTTGCCTTGGGGCAGAATAGGGACGGCAGATTACGGCGCTGAGAGGCTGCAGAATGGGAAGCTTTAAAGGAAGAGAGAATCTCTTTCTGACTGCTCCTCGACGGAATAAAGAAAAGAAAATTAGACGTGATTATCCCGTGGATCTCTGTAAATGAGGCAACACAACAGGAAAAACAAATGCTCTTTATCTCCCACAGCTCTCACTTCCCAAGAAACACACACACAGTGTTGCACCAACATCAAAATTACTGAGCTTTTTCTAAAAACTAAACTTTATATTTGAGAGGTGTTTTAAATGACGGACATCTTTTAATTCACCAGAATAAAAGCAACTTTTTCCTAATCTCAACTTGTTAACTAATAGTTTTTGTGGACGAGTGTTACCACAAACACAATCCAATTCAACTCTGTCAACACATAGGTGTTTCTATTTTTCTGGTTTCGTAAACAAAGGTCTGAAACATGTTCTCACAATGATTACAAAACAAGAACACACACATACAACCAACTCTCAGATGGGACATCATTTTCTCTCAGCGTTGTGTTGAATAGACCGCACAGTACCACCGGATATCTCAGATAAAAGGTCTAATATCACACTGCGCAGCGCAGCGCGCGCACACACACCCACACACACCCACACACACACACACACACACACACACACACACACACACACACACACACACCCACACACACACCCACACACACACACACACACACACACACACACACACACACACACACACACACACACACACACACAC
>JBBMJY010000006.1:21798771-21826219 GCA_037833715.1 Toxotes lorentzi
ACACACACACACACACACACACACACACACACACACACACACACACACACACACACACACACCCACACACACACACAAACACACACACACACACACACACACACACAGTAAGTGGCTTATCGCCCCCGTGTTGGACATCGCGGCTCTGTTGTAGTTTCTGGCCGTCGTCCACCTCCTCGCTCAGAACAAGATAATGTCAGACTGCTAATTTCCCAGCTGCTGATCCTTAAAACTCTCTGTACCTCTCTCTCTCTTTATTTTCTGACTCTTTCCATCCTTCCGTCTTTCTACATCTTTGTCCTTCCTTTTGCTCTTGTTCTTTCTTTCACTCTTTCCCTACCACTATGTTTTTGTCTGTCCTTTTTCTTTCCTTCTCCCAGTATTTATCCATTCACCTCATCTTAAACAGTACAAATCACTGGACAGTTTTCACCTGTGCTGTTTCTAATCTCAGCAGATAATCTTCACAAACCCTCCATCGCACTGGTCTGAGGTGGAAACTGGCTTCTTAAACAACAGTCATCTCACAACCTGGACAAATGAAACCAAAACTAGGCGCAGGGATAGAGACCCCTAGATGTTCGTTGATAATCTGAGAACTGACCCTTAAAGTTCAGTCCAAAAAAACAACCATTATTGCTTCAGTATCTGAGGGAGCTGGACTCTATCAGCCTGTGTATCAGGGCCTCCGTTGTTGCTGCTCAGTAGCTTTTAGCAGCAGTAACTTAATCCTACATGTACAACATGGCAGCTCAGCGGAGGCCAGGAGGCGTCAGAGCAGAACGCTCCTGTGTAACGAGCCTGTAATGCCACGTTTGCTCACCTGAACTGAGGGCTTGTGCAGTAAGAACAATGAGAGCTGCAAACAATACAGACTAGGACATACGGTACATAGTTCACATGGGTTTTCATGGTTCAATCCAAATGAGGGATTGAGCCGTCTCTGCTGCTGCTACTTCCCCAAAATGGAACACAGCCACAGCCAACACCACAAACCCGAGGTTATTCACATTTTCTACAATGATTTATAGAAATGTCCACGTCCAGAAAAGCTTCATTCAAACTGTGTCTCCTTTGGCAGAGAGTAAAAGCAGATACGACTAAAATGTGAATATGACCGTGGATGTAGTCATGGAGCTACTCTGAGCTCAGTTTTCACCAGATTGAGATTTTACTTCTCAAACGTTGCCTGTGAGATTTTCATGACAGGTTTTGATGTAGAGACTCGTGAATTTCCCTCCACATGATGGAGAAAAAGGAAAAGTCATCACATCCAAAGACCCTCATTACTCCATCTAAACTGTCATTCATAATTGAAACATAATTAATGGACTCACTAATAGGTTTCTAAAAAAATCTCTCAGCCTTAATGTCATCAAAGCAGCTGATGTGGAAGACAGCGCTATTAAAGAGCGGGATGAGCGGGTGTTTTATATCCCGATTCACATATTTACCACAGCCATTAGCCCGGAGATTTAGTTGACTCGTGAATTAATATAGGAAGCTATTTAAAAGCGAATGGGAGGGATATTCTAGGAAACCTTCATTAGTCTTTTAGTCAGGCCACAGCTTGGTGTGAGTTACAGTATCTCTACAGGAGATCAAACAGCAGTGACCTACCTCGCCATGGCCTCCAACTGTTCCTTCCTTTGGACGGGGAAAGAGTAAAAGTACAAAGTTAACAAATGCACAGCACAAATGTCCTTAATCCAAAAGCTAAACGTCCCATTATGAACTTTGTTGATAAAATTGTTGTTGCGTTGCTGCTCGTCACTCCCGTGTTGCCTCAGTGGCTGCTCAGAGAGTTTTAGCTCTCTAAAATCCCAGGCCCTTTAAAGTATTCATTGTTCACCGTGCACTTGAAACCTGGATGAACCATGTATGTATTAGTGGAGATGGATATGGTGCAAACACAGTACTGCGACTAAAATAAACTTAGTGACCCAGAAAGCATTTCTCTCACAAGATGCATCTGTATCATTTTAGTATGGACACAGAGCAGCAAACAAGCCATTTACATTTTAATTTTAGTCCATTAAATGTTAAATTGTGTTAAATCTTCCCTGAGCCAACAAAAACCAGGAGGACAGAAAACTAAGGAAAATAAAAAACACAGTGCAAATTACTACAAGGAGAAAACAATAAACCAGAAAACAACATAATTCATGTTCAGGTATTTCATGGTTTTATTTACAGGATCCACTCAGGATGTGGAACAGGCACATGCAGGACATGGCGCCATGATGTGTGCTCTTTACAGTTTGTGTTGCTTACCTGAAACAGGGAAGAGAGATGACTGTTTCATAAAATCTCCATGTGGCAATAAGGTCTTCCCTGATTGGATTGGTGGAATAATATCGCCAGGCAGACTTGACAGTGACAGAGCAGCAAATAGTCTCAGAGTTAAAATGGGAAATTTCGTATGAACTGTAGATTCAATTAGATCTGCACTTTTCATAATCATGATGAATCCTAAATCTCTCTGAGTGTAGCAAACACTAAAGCCTGGCCCAGCCATGTAAGACGCCTGTGGATGTTGTCATGGAGAGTCTCACCTGGATGAGCCCGGCGGCTGGATGTCTGCGCTTCTCAAAGTGCTTCTGTCTGTGCTGCTCCTGGACCTTCAGAGCCAAGCCTGAACCCAAGATCCCCTGCAGCCAAAAAACAAAAAGCCTGCTTTTCCTAGACAATTCATTTGAAAGAGGCTTAACATTTTCGATGGCACATACACAGCCCTCTGACATTAAGCCTCTTATGGTCTCATCTGTTAAGGTTCAAGGTGTCAGTTACCACTGTAAAGGGTAAAACACACTGCCTGTGATATTGTGTACATCACTTGATGGTCCAGGCGCACACTGGATGTGCTGTACATACAGAAGAAGCACTCAGTAAAACAGAGCGAATGAACCAGTCTGTGGAGCTCATGTGTAAGTTGCTGCTTCTCTGATGCGTCAGCATGTAACAGGAAATAACTGCTGCTGACGTAGAAAACAGCAGGCACGTGTGTCCTGACATAAATCAGCGTGTTTTACCCTCAAATGTCTTATCACATCACAACTTTATGACAGAATCATAACACAATGGCAGGTCAGTTTAAATTCAGCTGAAGGGAATCAGAAAATCTGCATGTTCTTTAATGTTTTGTATATAATTATAATGTAATTGTACTGTTAATACTGTTTATGTTTCATTCTAAAAGAAAACAATTCTATGAACTGCACATTTTCAGCTTTATAAAGGAAGAAAGATCAAATAAAATTCAATGAGATCAGGACTGATCTTTTCTTTACTTTGCATTTCTCTTCATCAATCACAGAACTTCAGCAAATCAATCTACAGCCTCTGCCCTTAATCATCGGCAACACTGCAGTGATGAAACATATACAGGACTGTATACCCACTGCAGGCAAAGCGAAGAAGGACACTCCGATCAGAGCAAAAGTGCCGGCTAACAGTCTCCCAGCCCAGGTCTTCGGGGTTTTGTCCCCGTAACCGATGGTGGTCAGGGTGATCTGCAAAAGAGACAAGTTCAGACCGAAATTCAATTCAGCTGCTGACATTTGTCACAACAGTAACGTACAGTAGTGGCAGTGTTAAAGTCTGTGTGTATATTGTGTGTATAAGTGGCTCAGGGTGAAGGTTCTCAACAGAACCACTGTGATTCTGTTCGTTTTGTTTTGACCTCTGTATCGACCCACTGAAGGACAGTTCAGTGTTTCAAAGGGTCACAGCATCATCATCATCAGCAATAAGCAGCCAGCAACAACTGAGCACAGGATCCTGCTCAAGGACACTTCAGCAGGGCAGATGTTTGCTGTCATAGAACTGGAAGTGAAGGACGGTCTCTTTAATGAGGCCATCCTGCAGAAATAACTGCATCAGTGCTTCTCTATCCAGAGACATTCATTAGAGCACGAAGCTCAGCCAGCACTGAACTGATCTCCAACAAGCCACTGGCTCACTCACAGTTTATTATTTGTCCTTCAGATTGCATCCACCAGCTAAAAGTCAGGTTCTTCAGCAGCTGACCGAATGTCGGACCTTCCCAACGACACACGAACGCAGCAGAATATTAGTGGCTAAAAGCTAATAATTGTTTTTTGGCAGAAATCCCATCTGTGGATCTCAGCCAAAACTTATCAGTTCATCATGTGGCCAAGCACAATCTGTTCACCAAGCTCGAGCCAAAACCACTCCAGACTCTGAGGATGTCTCACAATCAAACCACAAACAGGCTGCACAGTGAAAATTCTCCATGTGACAGTCATTTAGACCAACATTCAATGTTTAAGAAGGATTTTAATAAAACCGCAGGAATTCAGCCAGGGTGGTGAAATGATTTCACACAGTACAAGTCAATTTTACCGAGAGGGAACAAAGAGAAATAATACCTGAAATAACGCTGTCCATCAAGAATGAGGAGAAAAACCAGGTGCCAAACAGAAATCAGTGTAATGTACGTACCAGCCCCCACCACAGAGCGTCGGCGTAGGTGTCGAAGTCTTGTGGTTTGGGCTGAGCGGTGGGGTTTTCCTGGTTTCCTGGCATATCCATGGAGACGTCGTCCTTCTCCACCAGGTAGACCAGGAAAGATGCCAGGATCAGAGACAGGAAGCCGATGTACCAGGCTGTGATCAGCTCCTGCAGAAACACTTACATGAATCATCCTCACACAGGGATCAGATGTTACAGGTTTCACATGATGCTGTTTTCCTTTTAAAACAAATCAATGTACAGTTACTCTTCCTTTACAAATGTATAGTCTTTGAAACATCTTTATAGCTAAAGACGTAAAATTTCAGCCGTGTGAAATGTGGCTCAGATCAGCTCCAGATCACAAATGACTCCACATTTCACTCAGTTCTCACATTTTTCAGTCCACGTGGACTCATTTCCATGCTTCCACTTCAAATGCCTTTGCAACTCCTTTCAATGCTCTAACTTTGGCTCAGCTTGGAGCTTTCAGTGCCTTCGTTTTATCTAAAAATACGTCTCATATTCCTCCTCTTCCTCCAATTAACGTTGCTTCCACTCCTCCTTCACCTGTAGCCTTTTCAGCAAAGTATCTCAGCTCCTTGCAATCACACTGCATTTTCTTCAGAACATCCATTCTCTAGTTAGCTGGAGGTCGGTGGTATTAAACCAGTTCGGATCCATTCCTACCTTACTGTGTGCGTAGATGGCGGAGCCCAGCAGTTTCCAGGTCCCTCCTCTCCGGTCCATGCGCAACATCCGCAGGATCTGCAGGAAGCGCAGGCTGCGCAGGGACGTGGCCAACACATTACCCTGGTTACGCACCGCCACCACAGGCACCGAGGCAATCAGCACAAAGATGTCTGAGACAGAAGACGAGGAGACAAACTCATTCATAAGATTCTCTGTGTGAGGCTTTTATCAAATCTTTAATGAGTCTGACCCGAGACAGTCAGTCTTCATGAGATGATGAATAAGTTTTGAAAAGTTACGGAATCAGTTCTTAACAAGAGCTGACTCAACATTAAGACACTACAGAAATGCTGTTAAAAAGATCAGGTTCTGAGGATCTGAGAGCAGTTTAGTGGATGTTTTCCTTCGTTCTCTCCAGTGAAATAACTGGAAACATCACTTTCAGCCCTGCTCTGTTGTTTTTAATGCTCATAAACCTCCTCACCTAAAATACACAGGGGTTTGCGAGCGAACTTCAGCCTCCCCCTCCATCCTTTGTAGCGACAGCAGCACCCCGCCGCCCAGATCCTCAGTGCAAACTCTGCCCCGAAGATGAAGATGGCGAAGGTTTCCTGCACAGGAAAATCATCGAGCAGTAAGACAAGAGCTTCCACCGAAACCACAAGGTACGAAGTTTCTGATTTTACTGAACCTTACCGAAGGTTTTATTTGATCTTATTCTTTATCTTATTCTCCTTACCCTGTTTTACTGCATTATGTTTGTGTTCCTCACCTTTCAGTTTCTGTGTCTACATGTATCACACAGTTTGATGTAAAGCTGCATCTTAGGTATAAAAGTTATTATTCAAATTACAATTATTAAAGAAAGCTGAGTCACGTTGGTCAAATGTCAATGTGATGTGTTTTATAAGAACAAATTTTATATTTTGCAAATCTATGTCTTAAAGTAAGTAGGATTTTAAACTGTGACACATTTTTATCACTCAAGAAACAGGATAAACTGAATAATTATCAAATACTAATGAACATTCCTTAGTTGTGCAATTCAGTTCAGTTACAATAAAACAGGTTTTATTTAACCTCTTCAAGTCCTTTGGGTCAATCACTCCGTAGGTTATGCTGCACAGTCAAACATTGTCCAAACCCAAAGAGATGGATTTTAATTCCAGTGCTGAAACCAGATTTTCCACATTTACCAAATCTGTCGGGCAGGATTTTGGAGAAATATGTATGAAATGATGAACAAGGCATATAAAATGTTTGCATTTAGTTTGATGGTGCGAGCTTCAGAAACAGGTTGGCTCACTCAGTGTAAACATCATGTCGCTTCACTACAGAGCTGGAACAAGATACAGAACATGTGACACTGTCAGAACATGGAATAATGGAGGAGGATGATTTTTCAAACCTTAAAGGGAAGAAAGGGGGAAAAGTAAACGTGATCTTACCAGTATAACCAGCCAGTGTGCAGACACCTTCTCATGTTCCCTGAATGTTGTCAGAATGGCCAGAATCAAACAGCCCAGGACGATTAAAAACCTGCAGAGACGCAGAACATGAAGCCGCTCAGATCTCAGATCAGCGTGATGTACAGAAAGCTGCATCTCCTCTTCATGAGAAGACTGAACTGTGACTTTTCACCTTCTCTACAATAAGAAAGGACAGAACATGAGACGAGTCAATAAAATCAGGTGGTGGACACAGTCAAACAGATGTGTATGTCCCTGACAGTGTCTTAACTTCACCACTAGAGAGAGCTACAACTCTATTACAACTTTAAATAAGAATCAGCAGCAGCTTTTATTACTACAGCACAGAGCAGGTACAATAAATCACACACTGTTAGCTGCCACCTCACGTCAGACGTTTCTGTGGAAATGATATTTGGGACCATGAAAACCACAAAAAGCTTTCTGCTTCATTTTATAGCTCAAATCATTATAAAGTAATAATTCACATCAGGTCTCAAGAAGAGACGTCACAAACATCTCCAGTGCAAAGACAGCGTATCTGAAGATGGCATGAAGCATGGAGCAGTGTGACCCATTTTACTGTCCACTCCTGGTGGTTATTTAACTGGTGTCACTGGTTAAATGTTTAACATCATGTCAGAGGATCCAGGAGATTTCAGCCAGCGGAAGTCAATCGAATGCTGCATGTTGTTCCTGATTTCTGACTCAGAATTCTGCATTTTAAAAAGGTTTCACTGAACTGTATTAAAGCGCCACATGACCAGAAGCAAAACACGAATCTGATATAATATGCAAACAGTCTCACACATCGTGTATCTCTAAGCTGTAATAAAACCTCTGTGATCGAAATAAGCTGACATTATACCTGAACACAAAATAAAGAATAACAATCATGGAGGAGTGATGGACTGAAAAATAGCAACAGGAAAAATGTGTGTTGATTTTAAACTTTCAACTTGCACTTCTTTCATTAAAGCTGTCTGTCATTCATTATAAAGAGATTGTAGGTTATTGTCTATGTGTAACTTGTTATACATTTTGTCCTCTGTCAACTCAATTATTCAGTTTCACACAGTTTAATCCAGCATTTTAAAAACTGAATGATCCACTCAAGCTCCTTTTCTTACCCTAACATCGACATTCAGTGCTTTCAGAGCTGAAATTAATTCAATACACATACAAATGGCTATTTAAATTTTCCTCTACACTACAGTACACCCTGGCTGTATTCCAGAGTCAACCACCCTGCTGTGATATGTGATGCAGAACCACACTGAATAAACTCAATCAGCTGCAGAACCACACGGCAACACCACCAATTAACATTTAGCCAGCTCCGCGTGTCCAATATTCTCCACCATCAGCTCAGTGGAAAAGGTTATTTTGTTCTTTTTCAGCTCATTCGACAGCAACACACTGTTATAGCTCAGGCCTGATGGAGCAGTTAAAGCTCTGAGGTAAAACTCATCCAGGAGAACACAGAGGTGCATTCTGGGAAACAGGAGTTTTACAATGCCAGAGCAGAGCCAGGGTAGCTGAGTGGCTCATGCTCAAACCAAAGCACAGTGATACTGGACGGACGGACAGATAGACAGGGGATCAATAAAGTCTGTCTATCTAAGGGAAACTGTTATACTACTTTTACTAAAGTGGATTAAGCTGTTGTATAAGAAACTGATTGATGATGATCCTGTTTCTTTTCATCGTGACCGTTAACACTTAACACCAAAACAACAGACATCCAACTAATGTCCAGTTCATGAAAGTTTTTACATGTGTTGGACTAAAAAAAAAGCTCTTTCCTGGCAAACCGAAAACATCATTAAATAAAAAATAAAGCTCAGTTCTCTTTCAGCTAAATGTGCATATACAAGTATCTACTATAAAGCATAAGTAAAAGGTTTCTGTAGTCCAAAGTCCGAAAATGTAATTAAGAACTAAATATCTAAATCCTCAATCTGTGCGTATTTCTACTAAAATCTAACCGAACAGTGGGCCATTAATTGCTCTGCCCTTTAGCCTCCTTCTCTAAACCTCCACCCTCCTCTTCCCGATTCCACGTCCTAAATCATTCATGGCCCGTTGTGTTGCCATTAAGCAGTGTTGACATCTCTGAGAAGTTTCTGAAGTGCTGCACAACCATAACAGCATGAATATTTTACAGCCAAACAGCCTGGAGAGTTTTACATAATTCACCTGAAGGAAATGATAGCTGAGAGTTAGCAGATGCCTCTTGATTGATGTCTAAGAGCTGTGTGGTGGTTGGTTGTGTTCTCTTCATGTTTGTGTTGACTCTTAAAAGTCATTAAATCATGTGTTTTACCAGACTTCCTGTGCCCTAAATTAAATTGGAGCATTTCTCCTCAAAGTTATCCAGAGGACAGAGATAATCTTGGACCGAACGGAGGACATCGATGCTAACTTGATATGATCCAACAGATACTGATCTGCAAGTCAGTTTCCTCCTCGGCTTCAAATAGTGTGTTCAATAAGGCACACGGAGCGATGTCGATGCCCGACCTGATACATCAAGAGGAGCCAGGCGGAAATCAAAGGGTGAAACAGTTTCACTACAAAACAGCGAGACGTGAGACTCATCAATGAGAGTTCACACAGATTGGATTCTTTTCATCTGAGCTTTGACAGGAATTACATTTCTAGGACAAATAATGGCTATAAACAAATATCTAAGTAAAGAAATCAATGTAAACTGTGCATGCCTTAAACCAGAGTCAGTCTGGTTCACATATTCTTTATTTATTAAACTCAGGAACAGAAGAATGTTTTATCCTGTTTCACTTCCACAGGTACTTACTTACTTAGGTTTACTATGGTCTCGACCGCCGCACCGACAGACTGCATATTAAATATTTTGACTGGAAGCCATTAAAGCTAAGCTGTAATGCAGCTGTCTAAATGAGATGTGTACTGTCTCTGTGCTTCAATAATTGAATGTGCACTATAGGCCTGGTTAATGTTGTTGATGATGTGACTTGTCTCAGCAGCAGCAGCAGCAGCTGAGTGAAGTTAAACTAAAGCATCATTAAGTTTTATTCTTCTATGAAAAAATAAAAAGCTCTTCAGCTTCCTCACCCAAAATTTACAGCTCGCACGAAGAAAAAGAAAATAGGAAGAGAGATGTTACCGTATCCACGGGCAACTAAAACTACAGCTGTAAAAAAACCCACATTCATCTACTGCCTGGTGCCTTGCTCAATGGTATCTGGGCATCAAGAGCAGCTGAGGTAGAGGACACAGTTTATCACATCCTTCATCCTCATCATCCAAACAATAACAGCTATTAAATCCTGTGTGAAAGTGAGACCCTGCCAAAAAATCTGAAATAAAGAATTACCAATAAAAATATAAATAAATAACAATAAGCTACACTGAAAACAATCCTGACACGAGGACGTGATGTGCCTGTCCTCAGGTGACCCCACACCTCCCACTATCATCACCACATTAGTCTGACTGCGGTATAAAGTCAGACAGTGTAATGCTGTAAAGCTGTAATGTAGCTTTTGGATGATACCACTGAAACACTCCATTACCTGCTGCTGGACAAATAAATGAAGCATGGAATCCAATCTGTGTTGTGATTGGCAATCGAGGGGTTTGTGAGAGAGAGCCAGACCTGGAGAGACGCCACGCAGGATTTTCTTTCCATCCATTTTCTTTGCGTGAAGGGAAAGAGAAACTGGCTGCAGAAGCAAAGGTGAAAGTGGAAAAGGTGATGGAGCTTTTTACCAAAGTGGACAGATTTAAAGTGGAAAGTGGTTCTTTGCTTGGAGTAGGTTATAAACCATCAGCAGCACAGCTCGAATGGAAACGACGAGGGACAGTTCAGGGCAGAAGTCTGTCAAGTTTAACATCAGCAAACAAAAATATCAGCTCGTGTGGAAAAAACAACAAAATACACTGTAACTGTCCTCATTAGCGGTTTTTAATTGGTGAATTTATTAATTTAAAGTTGGACCAGCCCTGGATGGATGTTTTTATCTGTTATTAAAGGTCATGTGTCAGTAATGATGAGAGCAGCCCACCTGTACAGCCCCTCTATCTCTCTCCATTAATCCACTTTCCATCCCTCGGCCCAGCGGAGGCTCAGTCCTGCTGGGCTCCCCGATGCTGATACCACCCCTGAGGATTCCTAACAACCAATTTGCCAGCGAGATTCAATAAAGAGAGTGCAAACGATGCAATTCTGACGGTTAATTTGCTCAGCGATATGCAAACATTGGTGGGAAAGGAAAGGAGCAGCACGCTGTTAGTGATTGCAGTCACAAGGACAAGATGAGAGACGGTGATCTTTATTCAGCTGAGGATCTGAGCTTCATCCTACGATGACAGTCAGTCTGCAGAGAGACCATCCAGCGGCAGAGTCAAATATCACAGACAAGTTAAAATAAAGCTAGGCCTGAGCGTTCACTGCAGTCTGACAGCCAAAGTTTTCTGATTCAAGCAAATGTTGCAGAGTTCAGCTTCAGCTTTTAAGGAAGGAAAGGAGGAAAGAGCTGACAAAAATCAGCAGCACCGCTTCAGTTCAGCCTGAACTGATCTGATTTATCTGATAACTTGTTTTCTGCTGTGGGTCCTGTGATGTTACAGACAGGTAGTGTTGTCTAAAACCTTTACATTGCAGTATTTACATCAAATTTATATCTGCATGATACTGAGGCTCAGAGAAGACAATGCTGGGCCCACAAGGATTTCTGCCAGATGTTACATTTAAGCAGCAGTTATATTATGAGGTTATTTTGTGATTATATCACATGTAATTTTACAACATTAGCTGTTTTCCAAAGTGACCTGCACAGGAGGGAGGGCAAACTGTATGTCGCACATTGATCCTTTAACTTATCAGAAAATATAAAAAGCATCTCGTTCCATTTGACACTGTTGACACTGCATCGCCTCACGCCGGCCTTTACCTTTATTGATGACTTGACAGTTGGATTATTTACGTATTAATATATTTTGGGCAGAGGGCAGGCTGCACCCTGGAAACTGTGTTGGGAGTGATGGATTTCTCCTCCAGCACCTTCCCCTTCCTCCTCTGTCCTCCCCCCGCTGTGGGACAGCTCAGTGATGGGAGGAGGGAAAAAGATGTTCAGGCTGTGATTCAGGATCTGCTGATCATGCAGAACGCTGCGTTTGACCGGGAATAGCCTCACCCTTAGATGTGGTGGCAGCCGTGTGTGTGTGTGTGTGTGTGTGTGTGTGTGTGTGTGTGTGTGTGGAGGTTCCCATTCCCACATCCAAGCACCATCCATCAGCACCGTGACAGCTGACAGCCTCACTGACAGGATGTGGAGTCCTGCTGCTGAGCTGCACATCAGAACGATCCTGACAGCCTCATACTTACACTCTTTATGTAAATTAATTTAGAGTGGATTTTTTAGTTCATCACAGATTTATGTATCTTTACATACAGAATATAAGAGGGTTTGGAAATAAATCAATTTAGTTGAGATTCATGATTTCAGGTCACCATAGTGCTGAGCCCCTGACTCCACCTGGTGTTAACATATAATCTGTATCTTAGTTGAGAAGAAGAACTCACTTTAAAATGCAAATGCAAATCCAAACACATCTGGAGTTGGCCTGGTTCACACTGTGACCAGATCTCAGCCAGGTGTAAAGGACATCTGCACAGTTTGAGCACATTCACACTGCACCTAACAAAGTCACCTGACTCCACCTCTCCCACCTACGCACAAGTCCATCCTCTCAGAGAGCTTCCTGAAGGAGCTGAAGAGGAAATAAGCTTCAGTGAAAATCAAGAGGAGTTTGATTACTCGCTGGAACATCTACCTGCTGGATAAATCACAGGAAGCTGATGTGACTGTTGGATCATAAAGCTTCCTGTCCAGGGAACGAGCCAATCAAACTGACCCTTAAAGTCCCACCATGAAGTCATTCGGCAAACAGACGCACATCCACCAGAGAAAGGGAAACATGGAGACCGATTTCTATAAACACAGCTGGAAACAGAGCAGAACACACATAAAGCTGATGCTGCAGGATGCAGCCAGGTACACTGGGTGGAAACCACAGGCTGAGGGAAAGCAGCACTTTCGAAGTTTTATAGATCACTGATTGATGAGTTCTGACAGTTTAAGCTTGTGGAGCCATGTTAAAGTAAAAAGCTCTCTGAAAGTCACTGTAGTGAAACGGATGATGTGAACTTTCATAACTGTCCCTGCACTTCTTTCTGCTGCTGATACAAAGCGACAGCCGGAGAAATGGAAACAGCACACACAGATCAATCACCACGCCAGTTCACTCTGTCTGTGATCGACCTGCTCGACTCTAACAGGCAAACCAGAGCGGCAGAGACCCGGCAGGAAGGGCTTTTATTTCTAAATCTTGCAGATGAGAGAAATTTGCGTTTATCGAGCCGAGCTTTCAGACAGCGCGGGGAGCTGTGGTTGCATGTTGTAAACTTCAGACAAACATGGTGGTTCAGAGCGATTCTGTTTCTGTCCTCTGTTCGATGTAACAGTGACTTTTCCCCCCAGTTTTCATCTGCAGGGGAAACTGACGCACTTGGTTGACCTCATCTTTGGGGAGTCAAGGACCAAATCTCAAATCCTGAGTGCTAATTATCTTAGATTTCCTGGCCGTATAATTAGGGTCATTCCAGAGAAAATGAGGTTCAGTAACGCCTCTCTGCTCCGTCAGTAATGGAAGAACAGATGAGTGGAAGACAAATATGGCTGCCAGAGTCATACTTCAATAAAATCTAAATGTTTCCGAACTGAAGAATCGGAGGAATGGTTGCACCAGATTCCAGTGATATAAGAAAGATTCAAATCTTTTTCACATTTACTAAAACAAAAGTAGAATCAGAAGAAGAATAGTGGAATTCACTGTGGCGGAGAAAAGTTCTGAATAAAATGTTCCTTCAGACGTATGAAGATTAGAGTCAGTTACCAACAGAAGTAACATTAAAGATGGTGGATGGTTTATAATGTTTATAAGGGATGGACAGATTGGAAGGAAAGAAGGAAGGGTTGACAGAAGGAAACGAGAAAGGATGAAATAAAGGGCAGAAAGGACAAATGGGACGAAAAAAGAAGGAAGGAACATAGTGACAAAGAAAGGAAGAACAAGAGAGGAGCCAGAAAAGGGAGGACAGACAGAAGAAAAGGAAGGAAAGGAAGAAAGCTGAAAGGAGGAACTAAAGAAAGGAATGAGCGGAGAACAGACAGTTTACCTGGTTACCGGTTACCAACCACCTTCAAATTAGTATTGGTCTTAAAGGGACACGAACATATATATATATATATATATATATATACATAAAATAAAATACAACTGGATAACAGAACGCTTGTGTTAAACACAAGACATGAGAAAGAATAAAACAAATATAATGAAAGGTAAAAAAATAAAGGTGGTACTATATCCAAATACCACAGGACTCAGGAACTTTGACTGCTGGTGTTATAGTGTCATGTTTTGATCCATGGCTCCTAAAGGGCATCGCTCACTAATCAATCAATACTGTTCTTCTGACACTGCACTCATTCATCAATCAGACCAGGCTCGCTGTCACACCAGTGGCCTGTTTCGAAGTTATTAACGGTAAAATGGTGTGATGATGAAAAATCACACTATTAAGCATCCCGGAGGGAAGCCGGAGAGGCTCCCGCTCGTTCATGCAGCTTTTTAATGAGCAGCCATTTGTGTTTGTTTACTGGAGTTATGAAACCAGACTGATTGACCCAGTTCCAAAGCCATGAATTACCGTCATCGTCTGCAGGGAGCGAGCGTCACCATGATCAGTTGTCTCCGAGCGTGAAGCAAATGAAAATTAATGTGATGTTGATCAGGTTCCATCCCGATACGTAAACAGGGACGGGAGGAGAGTTGTGATTGGAATTCACAGGGGATGAGGACAAGGAAAGGGAGGGGGGCTTTTGATACAGCAGGTTCTGGTTGCTATTTCTGAAATCTATATATTTTATATTCGCACCTTGGCTTCACATCTTCTGTCACACCAGGTACAGTAACGGATTATATCAGTAACAGCAGATTCACTGAAATGAATCTGCATTTTCACCCGTGTCTGTTTGTTGGTTTGTTGATTTCTTAGCAGGAGTACACAAAAAGTACTGAACCAGTTTGCACTGAACTTGCTGGAGGGGCCGGGCACGGACCGGGGAAGAACCCATTCAAGTTTCAGAAAGATCCAGATCTTTTACTATGAATTGGAATTTCTTTCTCTGAACCTTGGCAGAGGCCTGCGCTCTCTCAGTGCCTTTCCAGTCATGATTGTTTCGGTATCAATACCAAAAAACACGTCTTCTGAGTTTGATTAAGTTTGCTTAAAAATTGTGACTTAAATCATGAACCATCTTATCAAAGAATAAGTCAGTCATATTTACACCCCTACTCCTGAGCATTGCTAAAACAGATCACCCTGAACAGACTGCATCTGCATCAGTGATTCTCAGCGTTCTCAACAACATGTTCTTTAGGTACCTTAGGTATCACGGCCTCATGGGCTCTATCGACAATAATGGTTGTTTTATCAAGAAGCTCATATCTGACTGCCCAGTACATCTGTAGATACTGTAATAATTTATCTTAGGAAACTATGACACACAGATGAAATGAACAGGAACTGAGGCCAGTGAGCAGAACGGTGGGACTCTTGTATTCATTTACATTTGCTCACATTATTCTGCGTTTGGCCCTCAGCATCTCCTTTGTCTGACAACAGATATCAAACGTTTGGATGAGACACTACATACAGTACATACGTTCAACTGTCCACAGCTGTGTAATTCAGCAGGTCCTCCAATGAGCCAGAACCTTTTCACTCAGCAGAGAGCCTGACTGGGTCTCCGAGGGTTTCGGCTGCCAAAGGCTGTAATTTGTCACCTGAGTGCCCTTGAGGCCGGGGAAGCCATTACTGGCTTGGCAGGAGGAGGTGTAAGCAATCAGTGTCAGCCGGCCAACAGTGCTGTTCATTAGTACAAATACGCCTCAGCTCGCTAACTCTGATGTCTCACTGTCCCTTTGTCTGTCTGTCTGACTCTGGCTGTGTCCAATATCACTCCTATTTACTGTGCAGCGCACTATGTTCACTGTCCACCACTGTGTTGGAGTGTGTAAATTTATCCACTATATAATGCCCTCTAAAATTCCACAATGGAAAAAAAAACAATCCCACAATGCAATGCTCCACATTTTAAAGATTAGAAAATGACCATTCAGCAACTCAGCAGCTGTCAGTGATGACGTAATGATGATTAGAAAGAGTCTGACATCCTAATTTACTGTTCACTACTGAGCATCAGCTGTAAAGGGAGCAGTGAATGAGTGACTAACTGTCTGACTGTCGGACTCTGTCGAACCAATTGTCTCAATCTCAGCGTTGATACGGGAGCCGACAGCCCAGAGGAAGACATGCTCTTTGCCTCAATATTAAAATATTTATTCTGGAATTCTGCATCCTGCATGTTTAGGGAAAGCTGCTGGTTTTGGTTAAAGTTTGAAAAGGTGGACTCACTGCTCCAGATCTTCTCTCTGCTATAGTCAATGAACACTGTTCACCCGGAGCAGGAGACATTTTCAAGTTTTCACTTGCCATTTAGAACTTGCTGGTTTGGGAACCCCCTGGTGGTCGGGGGCCTTAAACAGCAGCTCCATTTACATACCATCAAATAAAGTGGAGCACTTCAATCATTTATCTTTTATCTCGTATGTATCAGAGCCAAATGAAAACAAAGCAAGTGGGTGTTTGATTGATTTTGATTGTGTGGTTAAATGTTTTATATATTTAGATTTTATATATTTCCACCCTGACAGACAGATGTGGAGAGCAGCAGAATGAGTCAAGCTTGTTTCATTTCCAGGAACACCAGATTAGCCACAGCAGAGCAGGTGATGATCTGTTTTCTACTAAATATTGATTTTGTTGGCCTACAAAGATAAATTAGAGCCTCGTCTTGGTGGCTCACCTAATTTAACATTCATGTAAACAAACCATCCCTGTCTGAGTTTGTCAGATCCTTCTGGTCAACATTTTACGAGCTCTGAACCTGTACATGGAAAATAGCTGTATATTTACAACTTCATTATCACCTCCACTACAGGCCTGATGTATTTAAAGGTTCACTAGACATGGTTTCTGTAGACACACCCATCTTATCAGCTTAATCAGTGGTGCTGCAGCAGGAGACTGTCCCTCCCCCAGTAACTGAGACACTGCAGATTCAGAAATTAGATTTACAAATGAAATTTACAGAAAGCAAAAGATAAAACACACTGGAGCACAGAACCCAACAGTAAAAGAACAGCCCAACCACATAAAGTTGGATGCACTTTGCATTTTTTTTTAAGGACGTTGTCCTAGAAATTTGTAGGAATGTTATTCTGTGTCTCACTTTTCACAGTAACTAAAATCTGTATGATTTATATGTAAGACAAGTATAAGTATTAAAGTGGGGGAGATGCCAATCATTGCAGTAAATACCACAAAAACATCAGTGAGCAGTGCTCCTCTGAGGGGCGTGAGGGCACATTCAGCAGTCACAGACTGGTTCATTAACGGACACTTCTCTACAGGCTGCTCCGCTGCCAGCGGTGGCCACTGTCACTCCGACTCACTCTTTTTTCTGGCAAAGCAGAGGCTCATTACAGAGCAAAGAAGCCTCAAGTCCACCTGACAGTGCTGGAAATCACTGCGCTCTGACCTTGGCCGGTCAGGGTGGTGACGCTCGGAGGCACACTCATTAATCCTGGAACACAGTGGACATGCAGTTCTGTTCCGGCACAGTACAGTGGAGACGGATGACGCAGATGGACAGGAAGCAGCAGGACTCCAAGGAAATGATTGGAGATATTAAAAAAAAAAAAGAGAGGATGTGTATTTCATGGAACCAGAGATGAGGTGAAAGTGTTAATGACTAATAAAGTTAAAATAATAAAGATCTGATTAATTGGTGCATTTCATTTTTCGATTTTCCATGATGATGCATGGAAACCATGTCTTATAGGGTCCATTCAGACAAATCTAACAATGATAAAACAAGCTTGACACGCTCTGTTTGACACGACAGTCTGTTACACTACAGCTCACACACGTTTACAACTGTCCCTCACTCTGCAGCAGAGGTCACTCAGCCTATTAATGCTGAAGCCACATCACACACACTCACATCTGTCAGAGCAAAGGCTGACACACACAAACAGCTACGTTAGTCAAATCAGCTCAGTCGTAGTCGTCGTGTTTGTCACTCTTCTGTTTCAATGTGACAGTGCCCCCTACACGACACCATGACGGTCCATAACGAAGTGGTTTTCCCAGTCTGGAGTGGAAGAATGTGACTGGCCTGCACAGAGTCCTGACCTTGAGCTCATCCAAGACCTTTGGGATGAACTGGAATGCCAACTGTGAGCCAGACCTCATCACCAACATCAATGGCCAACGTCACTAAAGGTGCTTTGAGACAGCGAGCGGTCCATTGTTTTCATCGTATACAGGATGTCACTGCAGCAGTGAGCAGAGAGGAGGCGTCTCTGTGTTCTATGTGTCTGAGTTAATGAACAGACAGACCAACGAGGAGAAACGGTCATGTGATGGGATTTTACCAGATGGAAAGCAGCAGTGTGTAGTGTTTGGTCCAAGCTGTCGGTGGGATCAGAGGTTGTCGGCAGAGCTGCGTCCTGTTGCCGCCGACTCCAACAGAACATCAACGTTGCCTGGCAGCGGACACAGCTGCGACTGCTCGCTGCTTGAAAGCACCTTCGTGCTCTTTGATTGCATGTGGCTGAAGTGGAGGCTGTAGCAGCATATTAACGCGTGTCACATGGCTTTGGATCGAGCTGTCACAGGTGGCCGTCGTGTTCAGGCGTCCACACACTACAGTACATTAATGCAACACGGATTCAACTTCTTTTGCCGAGTGGTCAAACACAGAACATTAATGAGGTGCTGTATCACTGCAGACCCCCCCCGCCCCCCATTCCACTGAGCATTGGATGACATGCATTGTGCATCTCCATGGCAACAGCTGCTCGTTCCACTCTCACTGGAGCATCCCTCTGTCTCACAATCACCATGGCGACACCTGCTTGCTTCCCTCCCATCTGGCCCCTCCCCTCCCCTCACTCCCATCAAGGATCACCAGTCATACCTCGTCTGTGTGTTTCCATGGTGACTGTCTGTGTTAGCCGTGCTAGCCGTGCCGTGGGGTGAGCGGGTTCAAGGTGCGGTGTGTGGTGTGATGTGATTGGTCAGTTTTGGAAGCGGAGGGCCTGGCGTGGCTGGTTTTCAGAGCGTTTCCTCTGAGGTTCAGAGCAGACGGCGAGCAGAGTAAACAGAGAATCCTCACTGACTCACCGACTGCATCAACATGCACAGTCTGCTGTCTGCCATGCCGTGTCACTCTTTAACCTGATTTCACTGAGCTCTGCCAATAAATACATACCACATAATACTGATTACTGATTATTGATCTATAAGATGTTAGAAAATAGGGACAAAAGGCAATTTTAGTGTCCTCATGTTGGAGGTGAAGGTGATGTCTTCACATGTTTTGTTTTGTCTGATCAAAAACAAAAACCAACGATATTCAGTTTATTATCGTGAATGATGAAGACAAGCATCAGATCCTGACATTTCAGCCGCTGGAATCAGCAAATGTTTGACAATTCTGTTTAAAAATCATTAAAACCATTATTTAAATATCAAAATAGTTTGCAGATTAATTCTATTGATCAACTACTCAACTGACTGATGTTTTCATTAAGTTTAGTCACTTTTAGTTTTAGTCACCTGAAACTAAGAACCATGTGTTTCTGTCCGAGTCCCTTCATATCTCCACAGGGAGTGGGTCCTCTTCTACAGAGTCCGCCATGTTGCGCTGCTATGTGTCTACAGGAGCCCAGAAAGGACAACCCAAGCCTTTCACATTTTTACGTTACCTGAAGGCCACCGTAGTTTCTCCTACACACTTGGAAAGGGAGGGGTGCAATCTGCAACCTCACCACTCGATGGCACTAAATCCTGTGCACTGGTCCTTTAATGTTTTGTGATATTTGTGATCAATGTGGTCAAATAAATATAAAAATATGACATAAATCAACTCAAAAATATAAAACATTACTGAGATATAAGACAAAACAAGTGTAGCCAAACATAATGGAAATATTATGTATATAAATAAATGTTTTTTACTAAAATAGATTTTACCAAATGCACAAAATATATAAATGTATGTAATTTTGTTCATTATTGTTGTTTTTCATTGTTTTTTTCATGATTTCTTTATTTTACAACCTGATCTAAAGTTTTTAATGTTTTTATTGTTTTGTTGTTGGCTTCTGGATCCTGCTGGGTTTCATAAGTTTACTAATAAACTTTCATTTTAAAATGGTGATGATGATAATGGCACATTAAATTAGTACAGTATGATACAATACATTGAAATAAGAGTGATAAATCTGTGATATGATATTCCACTAATATTCAGCTGAACTGAGGAACTGGTCTGATCTCCTGATGGAGGCAGATCCTCTGCAGGTTTCATCACAGATGGAGACCTGCAGTGAACCAACGTGCCCTCAGGCCAGCGGCAGCCAACAGACTGAGGGTTTGAACCTCTGACTCTGTCAGCAGTCGTCTTTGTTTCTATCAGGTTGCACCACATGCTCCATCTAATCCTCAGTCCTCAGAGGCTGATGCAGTCTACAATGCTGCAGCCAGGGAAATGATCTTTTCTGTTTGGCTGGAGGAACAAAGCGAAAGTGATCACAGGATTGTGTTTGGAGTCAAACCACTTCACTTCTAGTTAGTGATCATATCTCAGCTGACACTTCAGCTCCTTTCAGTTTTTTCACTCTGACTGATACCTGAATGTTTGATATAAACACAGTTTCTCAGATATACAGTTGTTAAGCTTCAATGACCACTTCAGTTCTTTCAGATATTCTGTCTGAACTGACACTTCGACTTCTCACAGTGTGTGTACTGTCAGTGTTGTTGTTGTCAGGACAACAATGACAACAAACTCCTGGACATTCAGTGCTGTCATGAGACGACCCTCAGTCCTGACAGAGACAAGGTTCACATGAAAGAAGGAGTCTGGGTTTTCATCCATCTTAGTCTGTCGAGTTATTGAATTGAACTCTGGGAAAATGGGGTGCGAGTCTCTCCCCCCAACTCTCCCTTCAGCTGTCAGTGAGGACGATGAGGTTTGGATCTGAGGAAGAATACTGAATAAGGAGGGCACGGTTTTCAATTTATGTTCTATAACATCAGAAATATTCAGACATCCTTAAAGAAACAGTGGCTAATGTCCCCCTCCTCGACCGTGAAGGAAAGGAAAAGCTACCAGAGCTGTTCTCATTTGAAAAATTCAAACTGCCACTTTATCACGACTCAAAATCTTTTTATATTCTGCCTGAGAGCAAAGATATTAACGGCGCTTGTTTGTGTCCTGAAGGTGTGATGACGCAACTGTCAGGAAGCTGCTGTCTTGCCGCATATAAATCCTGTTTGCTAGTAAACACTGACAGAGTTCTGAGCGATCAGTAATATGACGGAGCTGCATTAAACAGTTATTTTTTTGTGTGTAAAAAAAAAAAAGGCCACACACCACACTGATACTAAATAATAATAATAATAATAATAATAATAATAATAATAATAGCTCATTCTAGCCCCTCTGCTTGACTGACAGCTGATATCGAAGCTGTTCAGAGCAGAGTCACCACAGAAATGAGCTGTGAGGAGACAAAATGAAAAGTGACTGCTTTATCACTTTGAAATCAGAGTCCAGAGAGTGTGACAGGAGAAATTTCTGATTCACCATTCCCTCAAATTAATAACCCATCATGCATAATTAATACATCCTGCCCTGGAACTACTTAATTTGCCTCCTCCAACAGCGAAAAACAAAACCTGCCTTTGTATTAAAGTAAAACTTTAATTAAATCTGCAGAGTCCACAGTGAGACTGAAGAACAAACTGAAAGAAAGTGTTAAACTGTCGTCAAATCAGACCTGAGCACAGAAAATACTAACGCAGACGAAGCCTGTTAAAGAAAACCTGTGGAAGAGTTGAATCTCACTGAGAACACGTGTATGCAAAACACCAGCATGTACAAATCTATCGCATCATGTTCACTGGACCAAGACACTGAAATCAGACAGTAAACCATCACATGTCCACGCTGGTCTTCACAGTGGAGCCTTAGCGAGAGTCAGCCAGGCTGGTTCTGGCCAGATGGATTCTGGGTGTAATCACACATAAATAAACCCAACTGTTTCCGCCGCGCTGAGACCTCAGCTGACGACCCAGAGACGCCTTCGCCGCCGTCTCGCTCAGATTTATGACTCCACATCCAGTCTGTGAAAAAGCTATTTCTGCTGCTTTTAACAGTTTATTTCCCATGATAACCACGCGCATATATCACACTCGCTGAGCCACGAGGGGTGTGTGTTAGAGTGTGTGTGTGTTTGGCTATCAGAGTGTGTGTGTGTTTGGATGGCAGGGGGTGAAGGGGTCTCCTCTCCTGGTGATAGGAAGAATATTTCAGACAGAAATATATTTCTGTACGGGCAGGTGGACAGCGAAGAGGAGGAGAGTTTCATTTATCTTTTTACCGACAGAAGAAAAAGATTCGGTATGTAGGTCTGACTTGTTTGAGGAGGCTGGAGATACTTTAGTGTTGTTCTGCAGTTCTGTCTGTATGTCTGTCAGGCACAGAAATACTGCTCCTCCTCCTCCACTGTGTTTATATGATGGATGCCAGATGAAAACATCCAGTCAACCATGGGATTTTATAATGAGAAACTAGTTAGTAAAGAAAAAAAAAGATCATTAAATCTGAATGTTGAAATATGATGACACACATGACAATAAATAAATAAACAAAAAGTTTAGAAGCCTTTTTGAAACGTATTTTGTGGTTTCATTAAAAAGTTTAGCCTTTAATTTATTGTTTAAACACAACACTAAAACATTAGAATTAGCATTTACTAATATTAATGGTCTCTTGTAATTCCTGTTCTACACATCATTTAATAATATTTTCATAAACTCAAATATAATCCGTTTATAACATTTATAATATCTAACTTTTAAACTATTTTTGTATTATTATAAACCTATAATTAAAAAAATAAAAACTCATGGACACAATAGCTGCTCCTCAGTAATACTCCACCGTCTGACAGTCAGTGTGTGAGAAATGATTAAAAGTACCAAACATGAGCTTTGTTTTTCAGACAAAATAGGTTAAATACGACGTCAACTAATCAACTGCTTCAAAAAACAAAAAGAAAAATTCTAAAATCTAAACATGCGGCCACACATCAAACTGCTCCTGCTGGACCTCAGGAAGCCCCTGAACCTCAGACTGAGAAACCCTGGTTCAGCGTAGGAAACATTAGCTGCTGACCTGATGAGCTCCTCTTTCACTGAGTCAGCCCGATTGATGGTCATCCCGTTGCTATAATGAAAGTATTGATATCAATAATGCTATCACAAGACCGCAGTCGTATTTCCTCACAGCCTTCCACAGTTTTTCTTTTTTTTTTCAGATGATTTCAGGTCTCTGCTGAGCTGCTGAGCTGATCCTCATCCACCAATCATCACTACGTGTTAGTGATCACTCAGCTGTTCAGCCATCAGGATCACTTTACACACAGAGAAGAAGATTTATATTTTATAACACATGCACACATGCACACACCAGATAATACACTCACATACAGAGCAGAACATACTGTACATCCAAAGTTCTACCATCTGACGCGGGTAAATTACAGAAACGTGCAATGGCCTAAAGCTGACAACAGTGAAAAAACATCAATCATCCACAACAACAGAGAGAAACAGAATACACCACAGCAGCTAATTTCTATCCTAAACCAGGGTTATTCACAGTCTGACACTCTGAGTGTTTGACTGGCAGCACTTTGGATTCCTGTCCACTGCACAGAACATAAAACAAGATCTAAATACATATAAAAGAAGAGTTCCTAATTCCTCTTTCCTTTGTCAGGATTTTTTCACCGTGTGCAGAGATCTCCCACTGCAGCATAGAAACAATGAAAACCAATGGACCACATTCTGACGTGATACAAGGACAGCAGCACTTCACATAGAGAGTGAGAGGACATGCTACAGACAGTAGACGATACATCACAGCTGTCATGTGAGAAGTGAAATTGACCTTTCAGTGGTTTCAACACCGTCTGTCCTTCAGTGTGAATCCCAGCGCTGAGCTAAGTGGTGCAGGCTGGCTTTAGCCCCCGAAAAACACCAAATTCAATCATGTGTAAGTGTCGATTTCTAAAAGACAACAAAGCACTCCTGCAAATACAACAGCAGGTAAACACCCCTGAGAAGGGTCACACTGTGCTCATGCCTGTGAGTCAAAGTCAGTACGTCCTGTATGATGCAGTGTAGCATGTGGGCTGGTCGATGTGTCAATAAATCCTCTGTCCGGAGCGTCACCATTGATTCAGGAGAAAAAACACTGCTGAGGACGTCTGGTTTGGAAACCAGCGAAACTGTCGGACTCAGACTCACTCAGATAGAGATGGACAGCTCGTGGAGGAATGTGCAAGATGTCTGTATTTAACGTTTAACTTCATAATTAATACAAAGGAAATTTGGTTTTTGTTATCATTTGCTATCATTATTTTTATTAATAGTATTAACAGTAGGAGTAGTAGAGGATGAAAATACCTTTTACTACAAACATGTTCAGTCTTTATCTCAGAGGCATTAACTCAGAGAAATACTGACATAACTGAGCACAGACATGTGACCCAGGGAGCGTGGATTTCACACATCAGTCAGTTTAATCAGATTAAGATTAAAGATTTCTTCTTTGTCCTCATTTAATCTCGTCTTATTTTTACACGAGACCTTTCTTCCTCTGTGTAACCTGTGAAGAACGTCCTGTTCCTCGTTTCACTAATTCCGTCCCTGGAGGAAACGCGGGCACATTGTTTGCTTTTTAAAATCACTCTGACTTCAGCGTCTTCGTGTAATTCAAAAAGCGACAAAGGATTTCTGTATTCTACTCTGAATCGTATACGTACTGTAAGTTAAAGTAGCAGTGCCAGAAAATTAAGGACCCGTGTCCTTTCTTCACATACTGAGGTTGATCAATTAAAAAAAATATACAGAAGAAAATAGATTTTATGATTTTCTTGTTAGGGGGATTTTCATGTTTTCAAAGTATCAAAGATACTCTAGATAAACCAGGCCACTGCTTTTCTAACATTTGACAGAAACAGTCAGCGTCATCTCCACAAGTCTCCGCTGAGATGTGTCATAGTCGGATACGACTCGTAGGAGTGTACGAGCAGCAGGATTACTCCACCCCAAACAAAACAAGCGTGGAAACTGATTTGAAGAAAAACATCCTCTGCAGAAGCATGTGTTTCTAGTCAGTGAGAGTATGCTGACAAACAACAGTGAGTTGGGCCAGTGAACAGTTTGGGCTGTGAAGATACAAACACATAACCACTGGTTGATTTAATGTTTCTGCTAAATTCTCCCTCCTTTTGGTTTGTTTGTTAGTTTGTTTTTTAATTTCTCCTCATCAAACTGTCATCCTTGTCTAACTGAGCGAAGCTGACTGCCAAGCATCCATCTCATCTCACGCACCTGTGCTGGAAAGAAAAAAAAAAAAGGCAACAGCAGTTTGAGCTGGAAAACTGGGCTAATTCTATGCAGGTTTAAATCCTGCCACATCTGCACATCACCTCAGAAAAACATCAGGACCATGGAGGAAAATCAGTGTGAGGCAGCAGAGTGGCCTTGAGGACAGGGAGACTGTCCTGTGAGCAGAAAGCTACAGGTGTCTTTATACGCAGAGAAACCAATCCTTAATTGCTCAGTGTGTGGTTAACGGTGTTTGAAGTCGTCTAAAAATTCTTCAAAGAGAATTCTTAACAATGGCGGCGGCAGCAGTGCATGGCGTCATCTCCTCCTCCCAAAGCAGCAAAGAGCAACAAGCTGCTGCTCTCGTCTCGAAGTCTTCTGGTTAAACTCAAACGTCATTCACATGCACGTTCAGGGAAGCGGGTCACTGCTGAACATGATAATCTGATCAGTGTGTGTTGATGCTGACAGAAGCAAATGAGGTGCAACAACAAAGAGGAACAAACAAACAAACAAGTTATAAAACAGGCAAGCGACACCACTCATGCAAATCTGCACACGATTTTTCCAAGAGACTGTCAGAACATAAAGTCAGACTTCTGATCATTATGGTTATTAGGTGGCAGCAGAGCTACAGGACACAGTGTGTGGCCTGGAACAAGCAGTTACTGTGTGTTTCCCAGAAAGAACCGCAATAAAAATTCATGATGTAAAAATCAGCTGTTTCCTGTATTATTCATTTACTACATTTGGAACTGAACCCCAAACCCTGACAGAGTCAGTGCCCAGTCTTGCACTACAAAACCCAAAAAGCTTTTCTATCACTTTTTATTTCAGCTGCATTATGTTCTTTTAAATGACTATGTGCTTAAATCTAGGCCAGAGCTGGAAAACATTTCTTGGAAGATTCCACGTGTGGTCCATTAACTGCACAGATCCTTAAGCTGTTGCCTCAGATCAGACATGTCTGAGTGAACATCACTTCTTAATGCACAAGTCCTGTCGTCTACAGAGAGTTTCAGTGGTGACGGAGCAGAAAGATCCAGACGCACTGCTGAGGCTCCACATGATGACGAAACTCACCGTACAGTACAGGACTGAGCACAGACCAATGAGGACAAAGGAGGAAAATGCATCAGCATGACACATGAAGACAAGGGCACATTCCAGGTTCAAATGTTTGCTCAAACACAAGAAGAAGAAAATGTTCCACTGAACCTGGCACAGAGATGTTTCTGTGCTCCGTGACGCTGTGATGAATCATCTGAGTTTGGGGGTGTTGCATTTTGACTGACACCTCTTGGCACATGTGCAGTACATGTGGGGGCTCACAGATTTTCATGCTGGCAATTAAAGAGGAGCACACAATGCCCCAAGTAGGTCACAGCAAATACAGTGATAAAATATGTTTGACTAGTGTGACATTTCATCACTGCCTCTGGTTTTCCTTCCCACCTCCTCAGTAAGCAGCGTCTGAGGCTGGCAGAGCCCACAACACAGATGAACCGTCTCTATCAGATGTTTCCAGGTCATACAGGACGGCATCACACCCTCACACCACGACACAATGATACAAATACACAGCTACCGAGGAGAAAGGGTTGAAAGTTTGGTTTAAGATCAACGTTTTAATGTCAGACAGGACATCTGAACAGCAGGACACTGGTCACTCATCGAATCCGTCCACACATTCATCGCTTCAACTTCCTCACAGAGAAAAGAAAGAAGAAGCTCACAAGAATCATCCAGCAGCAACCGAAATCACAGACACCACTCAAACCCAACGCTCGGGCCTTTACAGTACAGAGAGTCCATCACTGAGGAGCCTTCTCACCTCCTTCACCTCCTTCACCGCCTTCACCTCCTTCACCTCCTTCACCGCCTTCACCGCCTTCACCTCCTTCACCGCCTTCACCGCCTTCACCGCCTTCACCGCCTTCACCTCCTTCACCACCTTCACCTCCTTCACCTCCTTCACCGCCTTCACCGCCTTCACCTCCTTCACCTCCTTCACCTCCTTCACCGCCTTCACCTCCTTCACCGCCTTCACCTCCTTCACCTCCTTCACCGCCTTCACCTCCTTCACCGCCTTCACCTCCTTCACCGCCTTCACCGCCTTCACCTCCTTCACCGCCTTCACCTCCTTCACCACCTTCACCTCCTT
>JBBMJY010000006.1:21826319-21848286 GCA_037833715.1 Toxotes lorentzi
TCACCTCCTTCACCTCCTTCACCACCTTCACCTCCTTCACCGCCTTCACCGCCTTCACCGCCTTCACCTCCTTCACCGCCTTCACCTCCTTCACCTCCTTCACCACCTTCACCTCCTTCACCACCTTCACCTCCTTCACCTCCTTCACCTCCTTCACCACCTTCACCTCCTTCACCACCTTCACCACCTTCACCTCCTTCACCGCCTTCACCGCCTTCACCGCCTTCACCGCCTTCACCGCCTTCACCTCCTTCACCTCCTTCACCACCTTCACCTCCTTCACCTCCTTCACCACCTTCACCTCCTTCACCTCCTTCACCATCCTGTCCTGCAAGATCAGACCTGAACGTGTTTGTGACTCGACAGACACGTAAATTATCAGCACGAAAACATAGAAAACATAATCCGTTCACCATCATGTTTCCTTCATACGTTATGTGCTGTTGCACATTAGATGCATATGAATTTCATTTCATTGCAGTACAGAAATGACACACTCAGTCAGTCAAGGCCGCCACAGTCAAGCTCATCGTTTTCAGTTTTTTTAGGTTTTTTTTGGGGGGCATTTTATGGATTTATTACACTACAGTTAAAACTAGGAGAGATGACAGAGAACATGAGGAGAGAGAGAGAGATGAGGAATTCAACAAAGATCCTATGCTTTCTGTTCGGCTTTAAATAAGCTTTAAGAGCTTCTTTCTTGGTGCTGTAGAGCTTTATCACTCATTACTCAGTACATTACAATGTAAATAATTATGTTAATCATATTTAATTCACCATTTCTTAATGAGTGTTAATATAAAATGTCTCGGTACCAGATGAGTTCTGACTACTGCAGCATAATGTCTCACAGTCAGTGCAGTCATCTTATCTGAATGTGTAGTACAGACTACGTATTGTCCTGATGAGTTAAACTCCTCCACTCAGGGACTCCGTGCAGCTCATGAATTAGTGGGAATCACTCTGTGACCCTGCGATGTCCCTGCAGGCTCAGCGCTGCCGAGTTGGGCTGTTTTGGCACAGCTGCTGAACCAATTCATCACCAGAGCTTCAGAGGGAGAAGATGGATTTTGTTGTTGACTGTGTGTGTGTGTCCGGGGTGAAGACAGGAACACTATCTGAATGTTTCAGGGATCAGGGTCAATGCAGGGGGCGTGGTTTGTGATCGTCATAGTGGAGCCATAAAACACAGCAGCTGCACAAATCGTGGCAGAATCTCAACAAAGGATCTCGAGGCAAAGCTGAAGTTTTCTATCCAAACCTGGAACATCTGGATAGTGCACACACAGCTGTCTGAGTATCAGCTGATAAATGATGTCTAAAACACTGGAGGTGAACGCAGTCAAAACTCTGCTCACTTAATCATTTCACCAGATAAATCCATCAGCTGACCGTACATGTGATTTAATAAGTCACCCCGGCAGATTTCATGTGAAGTTCCTTTTTAAAAAGTTCTGTTTTCCTTGCTCTCAGCTGAATATGATCTCAGACACCTGGTCGGACAAAACCAGTCAATGATTTCACTGTTTTAGACAAAACACTGCAGCCTGCATTGCACAGTGGTTTTCTGTGATGTAAATGTGATGGCTGCATGACATCATGGTGCATACATGGCCTTGAACATGGAAATAATGTCTGCACCATGTATTAATACTCCGGCTCTGTAAGAATACTAAGACTTTCTCTCTGACCTTCTGCTTGATGCCATTAATCCTCAGAGTCCACAGAGGGTCATTATTTACTCGAGCTGAGGATGCAGAGCATCAGAGGAAGGCTGCTCTAAAGTAAGACACAACTTTTCAAACATCATGCTCAAGTCTGGTTTGGACACTGACAGTTCAAACATACATTTACATGTAAAGTCAGTAAACTAGTATTAATAAAACTATCAGGATTAAAAGGATGAGTGTAAGTGGTGGTTACAAATTCTTACTGCTGGTAAAGACCAGATGACAGTGATTGGAAAAATGTTTCGAGGAGTCTGAAAAGTAAAAGACACGGCAGCAGAAAACCGCTAACCCTAACCCAAACACATTTTCTTTGTTAGTGGAAGTGAACTGAGCTGTTAAGACAGCTGTTCTTGAGACAATCCTTTATCTTCTCAGGAGTATGAAGCTGATAACAGTCCTGACAGGGGCTTTCAGCCGCACAGCTGAAAGAGAAATCAGAGCAGAGCAGACATGATTGTAAGTATCCACCATTCAAGGATCAGCATGATCAAGTTCTACACCTGACTCATCATGATCGGGTGTGTGTTTGTGTTTGTACCTCATTTCCCATTTCATGGTTCTGTTTCTGCAGCTTCGTGAAGTTTTAAGTTCTTAAGTAAAATAACCAGTTAACTCCACAGATGGAGTCTGTGATAATAATGTTTTAAAAGTCTGTGTTGATTCTGCATTAGTGTTATAGAAAACCAGCCTGATTAATGCGTCACACAGTTTTCCCTCAGTGGGGTCTGTAAGGCCAAGGATCCATCAGCCTGAGGCAGAGTTAGACACTGAAACCTACGTCCTTACAGCTTCCTTATAACTTCAGATCTCCACAATCAAACTTAGACTTTATTCGTATAACATTTATAGCAGCAGTAGTGACTGTTTTCCGTTTCCATGGTTACAGCGTAAAACACAAACTGCTACTGGTTAACATGGCATGACTGCTTCAGGTGCAGATTCAACAAAAATGTGGAGAAATAACACACGGGCTCAGGTTTAGTCCACTACTAACTGACTGTTTCCATGGCAACATTACTTTCTTCCTTATTTCCTCTTTTACAACACCCAAAGCATGATGGGAATTGTAGTTCATTCATTATAATATTCAGCGCATAAGCCTGGCAAAACAAAGTTGTGACAAGGCTCACTCCAAAGCTGTTCAGCTGACAGGGATAACAATTCATTTCATAGATCAATTAACAGATTAATCAGGAAGATAATCGGCAGATTAATCAACAATGCAAATAAGTGTGAGACGCAGCCCGTACACAAACGAATGCAAAGGGGGAGACAAACAGCTCATTTCTGTCCCCTGGTGGGAGCAGTTAATCCCGATCCAATACAGACATATGACATGTGAGTGCCACGTGTGGTGACTGAGTCATAATCCTGTAAATGACGTGGAGGTTACAAAGGATGATTTGATTACGTGTTAGACTCAGTTTATTAGCATAACACCAGCGTGACTGAGTGTAACACCAGACATCTGCTGATCTGCTGCTGTCATCCTTACCTCTTCCCTCAGTCTGACTGAATTACAAAGTGTTTGACCTCAGTAGATAAAAATCCAACAGGTCCAGGAGCGTGACAAAAAAAAAAATCTGCTGTTCTCACCAGAGTTCAGCTGCACTTCAGCTTCACCTGAGGTTTTATCACTTCAGCACAACAACAGCAGAAACATGTGGGAGCAGCAGTGAGTATTCTTTGTAAACACTCCTGACAAAAACAACGCACCGTTACAAAGCTGAATCATCAGAACCCGTCCTCTGCTGATGGAAAACAAAAGCATCACCCCTCGCTCAACTCCAGCTTCCATGGAAATACACTCATACCAGTAACAGAGAGAAAATAAAATAAACAACACAAATTCAATCATGAAGAACTGGAGAGGAAAAGAAGATTAGAAGATTGGGTTGTATCTAAAAGATGAAGATAAATATCTGTAATACATTTCTGTAGCAGAGCTGGAAAAAACAGGTGTGGTTTAATTTATGGTTTATTCCTCAGGTCATTTAATCTCTCTGAGTTTTTAATTTGTCTTTTTAATGTTTGAGACAGATGATTTACACGGTTCACACCATCACAGGATTCAGAGGACCAGAGGATGGGTCAGAGGATTTGTTTCTTTCCTCTTTTTTTCCCTGGGTTTAGCCTGTCAGGTAGACCTCTCACCACCTACCATCCTGTATCCTTCTCCAGAAATCCTTCCACCACACTTGATTTAACCCTTCATAACCTCATGACTTTCACCGGAAAGGCACGTAGGATGGAGAAGAAGTCAACAGATTTCAACTCATAGCACGAGTAAACCCTCTCAGCAGCAGCCAGGAAACTAAATGTACCTTGATAAAGTCACAGGTGTGTTATTGTGCTTTAACAGATTCATCCTACTAAGTCATGGTGCTGACACATTTCTCTGGGTTTACAGTATGAAACATCAAATGAGGCCATTTTTATTTTTTCTCTCTGACGCTCTGGGAACAAAGCACTGCTGCGTTTGGCATTTTAGTTTCCATGGTGACTGAAACACGACAGGCTGGGGAAAAAACCCCCACCCCCTACAACCATGTAGTCTTTTCTGGACACCTGCTCACAGACCTGCTCACGACACAGGGAGCAGAGACGATAACTCGTGATTTTATTTGACTGGAAGCAGAGAGGCTGTTAGATATCACTCAACATTTAGAGTTTCTGTGGGAAACAACAGAAAAAAAACTACCCTGTCAAAATCCGTGTGTTTGCATTTTCAGTGGCAGAATGAGAAAAATAATTACAGCATTTTGGACAGTATGACTGATTGGTGTCCTGTTGCTGCTTGTCGTGCCTTTTGATGATCACAGTGCTCATTTTACCCTTGTTTTTATTCATTTGCGACCATCTCTAAATATGAAAGTGCATCTTTGCCAGTTTTTCCTCCAAATGCTGCAGGCTGAAGTCTGCACCACATGAAAGGACTCTCCCTCTCAGAGAGAATCTGTGCAAAGTGTCTATAAGGCAGAATAAGGATGAGATGATGAGGATGAGCCCCTCGCTGTGCTGCAGAGACACATCAACAACTGAGAAGAGACGTGATTTACACACATCATCCACAGCAACAAGATAACAGCTTCTGTATGTCGTTCAAATTCAGGAGGAAAACTGCAGCAGAGTCTTAATTAGGCCTTGGGATCGAACCTCAACAGTCATTGAGTGAAATGTGTCTGTAACATCAAATCAAAACAAACGTCTGCTCAAAGTCTTGATTCAGTTCTGATTTGAGTCCAAATTTGAACATTTGAGAACTTTTGGCTTCTCCTACAGAAAAACCTGTTTATATTCGTCAAAAAAAAGGTATGGAAAAAGTATTACTTTGGTATCTGTACTAATAACTTAACAGCTTTGATCCTTTTATTCAGAGGATACCTGCTGAGCTACACAAGCAAAATGTGAAATGTGAAAACTAAATAAAGGAGTAATAAATATTCACTGGGGTTTAAAAGGAGAAATGACTCAACAGAACTAATCAAACTAGTGAAAATAACAACTTTGAACAACTTTGTCTCTGTTTTTCCTGTAATTTTCTACCAAACTTCCCGGTTCTTTCTTGGAAACTATTAGGAAATAACCTGTAAAATAAAGCTCTACCGCAGAAGGAGACAGAAACTCAAACACTCTTCCTCCATCTTTGTGTAACTCTGCAGCGTTTTGTCTAAGGATGACTTTTACTTCACTTGAAAATCTTCTGGTACTGATCTCAAGGTCGTTCAGTGGGTCCAAAGACACCTGGAGGAGCATAAGCCTCTCAGCACTGCTGTGTCTCAGCTCCCAGGTCAGACTGCACACTCATTGCAGAGGGAGTCTGGGACTCGTCGTGACAGCAGGAGGCTTTTAAACCTGTCAGAGACTGAGTCACTTTTTTATTTAGTGCTGTTATTCCATACATTCAGCTGCAGGCTGTATTTCATGGTTCAAACCAGCCTGCCCTGCAACCTGGCTTTGTCTCGTCGAGAAATCAAAAATAAAACATAGAATAATGGTGAAATTCTTTATTTCAGAACATCAGATAAACAGCAGAAGAACTGACTGAAGTTCAACTTCAGCTTCTTCTATCGACTTCCTGTCACCTCTACTTGACCCCGAACGCCGCTCACCTGATTTGACGTCGGCTGATAGATGTATCATTCGGGATCTATATGCTCTGGACTCTCTGATTAATTGATTAGCTTTGGCTGATCCACTTTGTTTAAACTTCAGGTCTGAGCTGAGCGAACGGCTCGGATCACACAGTCTGACGGTGAGCTGAGCGTTTAACTCCATCATCGCTCCAGCATCGACTGCACTCACCAGACAAAACAACAGCATCAGGCTGTTTTTCCCTGACAAGCGATGGAGGTGTCATACTTTGACAACAAAACTGTGTTTGCATCCCTCAAAACTGTGTCTCACCCCAACAGTCAACACTGCTTTCCTTTACCCTTGAAGACAATCTACCCTGGACCTTATTCGCGCAGGTGGAGGAGATCAGGAAACAATGATGAGGGCGTCAGCTTAGAAACGCTCTGTGTTTTTGGAAGGAAGATTCATGTTGGTTGGAAACAGACTGGTGTGAGTTCAATGTTGTTTTTTCCTTATTACTGTTATTAAAGGTTAACTTGACTCTAGATCCACTTTTTGGGTTAATAAATTGTATGTATAGTCACTTTATTACACGATCAGCTGACTGTGCTCCCCTGGTGTTCATCGCCACAGCTTTTATTTGCCTTGTAATCAGTGTGTTAATGCTCTCAATCATAAAACACAGATGAAGACTCTTTCTTGTATTTCAGGGGCACAGAGTTTGTCCAACCCCACCCTCTTCACTCCTGTGTTTCACTCATGCAGGCGGCCATCACAGAAACATGTCCAACACGGTAGGAGATGGTATTAAAAATAAGACAAACTGTGCATCCAGTATAACCTTTAACCAGCAGGTAAGATACATTAAAATAAGATATAGGGACCTAATGAGATTGTTCTTTATCTGGAAAGCACATTCAGACGCAGCCATAAGGGAGAAGAGAACTCACTCTATTCTTTCCCTTCTATTAAAGCTGTTTAGGGTGCTACCAGGAAGGAACAAAGTTCAATGAACTCACAAAAACCTGCGAGTGCTCGTCCTACTTACATGCAAACCCAGACACGTATTGCATTTGAATTCTCAGAGTAAATGAGTGACACAGGAGCTGGTTGGTTGGAGACGTCGTACTTTAGGCGGAGGATCAAAGGTTCGATCCCCCAAAAACAGCCAAAAGACAAAATGTCCTGCGGCGAGATGATGAAAAGCTGCTGGCTCATTCATCCTGAGTCACTCTGGGAAATAAAATAAAACACACACACTGCGAAGACAGGCAGAGAGAGCACACACACACTGCATATAAAAAGTGCTGCGGAGTACAGAGCCGGTGTGTGTTGGGGTTTGATTTGAAACAGAAACTAGGCGACAGCGCTTCCATCAGGGAGCCTGGATCTCTGCGCCCTCTGTGCTCAGAGATTTAAAGATGTGGATGTGTTATGGATCAGCTGTGGGTGGGTGGTGAAGGTGGGACACAGACACCGGACAAGACCGAGCCGAGAGACGGAGGAGGCTAATACAAAACTCCACCGCAGTCCTTCTTACCGAGCGCTGCATCCTCGCTCGGTTTTACTGGGAAACTGGGTTCACAGCACGATGCACATACAAAACATCTGCTCAGGATGAAGAATACGTCACCAAGGAGCAGAGAAGTTCAAATTAGACACCAGACACACACAGCAGCTAAAGGTAATGAGCAGGAAGTGGGAGTGTGGGACAGATCAGTCTCCTGGTTGAAAATCTGGTTCTCACAGAGAGAAACAGCTGTGAGAGGAGACGACTGTGATCAGTTAATCAGTTAAAGCAGAGTTTTATGAGATGGCAGGACGTCCTCAGAGAGACTCCACCCTCAGAGAGACTCCGCCCTCAGAAAGATGCACACTGACACTCATCAGTTTTAAATGTGGACCTATCATGCTGCTTATTTTTCAGGATGACCAGGCTTGTTTGAAAACGAAGAAATATGTGATGTGGGCAGTTAAATAACTGAAATAACAGAAAGTAATACAAACTGTTTCAGTGAACCAGAAGTTCAACAACAGTGTGTTTAACTCTGACTGAACCGACGACTCTCTGCACCTCCACACAGGCCCAGATTCCTCAGTCACAGCAGAGCAAGCACAGCTGCTGCTCGTTACATTAATGAGGGGGAAGCATCACGTAGGTGTGCCAATAAACAGCATCGATGATAATAATAACAATAATAAAGAGGGCTGACGAAACCTGCTCATTATTTTTACCAGCAGCAGCTGCTGCAACACAACTGTGGCTCCACACAGGACAAAGAAACAAACCCTTATTCACAAACTTAAAACCACTGTCCACAGTCAGTGACTCTAAACCTTAATGACTGACACCAAACTAAATTGCAAGTTAATTTGTTATTTCTGTGTAATGTGGCTCATCTCACACCTTCTGGTAATACATACAAAAAACACAAAACAAATCAACCATTAGAGCGTGTTAACAACTCCAGATCTGGATGAAGTGTTTATGTGCAGTGTCTAATTATCTGTGCACAAATGGCAGAAGAAAGAAAGGAACAAGGCTGAAGTTGATCCTGATAACGGGCTTTTTCCTTGTAACTGGCTTTTTAACTTTGATGTGTCACATGTTGCATGAATAACACATATCTGTGTTTATGTGGGATTTCCTAATCGAAAATTAAAAAAAAAAATTTACAGAGCAGTAGCAGTTCCAGTAAGAAATATCAAACACTTTCATGTGGAGTTCCTAATTTGGAGCCATGTGTGTTTTCTCAAACATGAGTTGATGTGAGATGAAGATGTGCATGTCAGGCTACTGTTACAAGAAAAGGCTCAGGTTTATTTAATGAGTCAACATTTACACTATGTTCATGTTAGTATGTGTCCATAACAAGTTCCCAGACTGCGACGCCTTCAAATGTCTTGATCTTTTAACCCAAAGCAAAAATGATATAAGTTTACACTGATATAAACTAAACTAAAATGCTTGGTATCCTGAGGCCGGACCAATTCACCACCCACCCAAACACACACACACACACACACACACACACACACACACACACACACACACACACACACAGTAACATCCAGTGTAAAACACACAGCTTTATGTGTCCCAGAGTTCCCTCTGGTTTCAAAGTCACAGCAGAATACATTAACCCAGCTGATCCCTTCCTACAGTGATAATACCAACATCAGCTGCAGGGCGCCGCCTCAGGACGAGGCAGGTGAGGCTCTAAACCGCGGAGGAAAGTGGAAAATCTTCTCTGAATTGGACTGAAAGAAGTTAAAGAACCTCGTCCTCAGTTACACTATCTATTTTAAGAAAATATTTCAGGCCACTATCAGATAAAATTATCATTATTATCTGGGACATTTTTTGCAGTGTGAATCCCCTGGGGAAGAGTCAGCGTGACGCCTTCGGCAGCTTAACACTCGTTCTCTTTCTCCCATCAAGGAAATCGCTCGTGTTTCCTCAGCTATCAATACGGTGTGTTAATCTGTTCCACCATCACCAGAGCTGCTCGTCATCCAACTGACTGAACAAGAAAATGGACATGGTGGACCAGACTGAGAGAGTGTGAGTGAGGGGGAGAGAAACACTCATAAAACTGAGAGTTGAATTCATCTCCACAAAACAGAAACAGCAGAATTTCCATCTGTTTGACCGGAGCATGAAAACCAGCCCCTCATTCACTGTGACAAAGAACAAACAGATAAGATCACACCCTCCAAAGTGCATGTTCCATCAGGGTAGCTTACTGCTTGCTAATGGCTGGATGTTAGCCTCAGCAACTCCATTACAACAGAGGAAGGTTTAACAAAGAAGATATTATCCTGCTCCCGCGGAAACATAGTGTGTGCACAGCCTGTCACTAATTTTCATACACTGCACGATAACAGTACGAGTCTAATGTTAAGGAGTGAACAGAGTGTGCATATCTCAGTATGGATGGAATGTGTGAGGACTTCGATTATGTGAAACATGATGACGATGCGCTGGAGAAATGAAGATACCATCAGCTTTACTGTCTGCAGGAGCAGACACTGAATATACTCGGAGTTGTGTTAGTCAGTGTGCACAGGTAGAGTCTGATCTGAAAACAGGGGTAAGGGAGAGACGGTGAGTCACGCAGGCTGGAATCACAGGTCAGACTGACACTGTCTCACAGGACGAAGATGAGCCGATGAACAGATCACATAACTGAATCACGGCGTCTCAGATGGGTGGACACCTGTGTGGGTTTGAGATGCTGCTGGAGTTTGGACCTCAGGAGACTCTGAAACCAGTCTGGACTGAGCCAGGCAGAAATAGCAGCTGCAAGGAATTCTGGGCCATTAGTTTCAGCCCGGCTGAAAGTGTGAGGTTTAACACGTTCAGGACAGATCCAGGATCAGTGCAGGTGACACTTACTCTGCTGATGGTGTAGTAGAAGTTTTCAGCTTAAATATACTTCACAGACTCATCAGCCATGACAGCACCAATCAGAGAAGATGCTCTCAACTTGTTGCTGCTCACAGCATTATTTCTCTGTATATAATTTATTGAGAATATATTTTATTCTGTTAGACTGTGATTATTGTGCCTTTCTTTTTGATTTGATGTGGGACAGCACCTCAGTTTCGTTGTACTTTAGGATGAGATTCAGGCTAAAGATGAGCTAAAATTAGAACTGTCAATAGATAAAAAAGACAAAGTAAATCAATAACAACTTAAACACAATTTCATTTTCTTCTTTTTGATGACAACAGGTTTGACCGAGTACTGTAAGAACAAAAGTCAGAGGAAACACTGAAGAAATATGTGTAAGTTGGTTTCTGACAGTCACAGTGAGGGACGATGGACTCACATGCAGCCAGACAGGAAGTGCTACCTGCGAGGGTCAGATCAGGCCGAGAACTTCCAGGTGACATGACACAACAAAAACATCCTGTCAGACTGATAAAAGGTTAGAAATGCCCTTCACCCTTCATGTGCAGGTCAGGAGTGCCCTGCTTTCATTTCTTTAAACATCTGATCAATCCTCCTTTTCTTTCAGTCAGTATTTCCGGTCCACCTGTCCTCATGTCTTCTTTTCACTCGCTGTCGCGTCATCGGTCCTTTCCTCCATCCCCTCCAGCCTTTGTTCTGCAGCTCTTCACATTTTTTTCCCACAGTACACACACGTTTGGTTCTTCTCCTACTGACTCAGACTCCACACCACCTCGCCGACAGTCCTGTCCTTCCTGGAAACCTTGGCCCTTTTCCTCCAGGGTCCAAATCTGCTTACGTGGACTCTTTGGCTCCCAGGCCTCCACTGAGCCAGTTGTTCATCTGCTGCCTTCAAACATTGATTTCACTTGTCCTATATTTGCTTCTACATCAGTCACACTAAAAATATTATTACTGTATCTACATTCAGGACTAATAAAAGATTCCACTGCTTCAATATGTAAAACAAGGCCCTCTTCTCTTTGAACCAACGTTCAAAAATAAAAACCCTGACTTGCCAGTTTTCCGAGGATGACATCTGAACTCTGCTGTCGTCAAACACCCATCAAAATTCAGCCTGGAGACATTTTTTGACAAAAACTGCTTCTTGTGAGGCCAGATCAGCACTACGAAGCTCTGGACACACTGTGTGCTGCTCCGCTCTCAGTATCGTCATTAACCAAGGTCATTCTCCAACGACTAATTATTCAGCTTGGCTCGAACTGTGCAGAGAAGAACTGGAAGGTTTTCCGGGGCAAAGACTTGAACTCCTGCCACCGGTCTGTGGAGGTCAGCGAGGGACAGCTTCATCTCCAGAAAGTTCACCGTGACACCAGAAGTTCAAGGCAGAGAAAACTTTCGCGTGGAGCAGGTGCCAGTTCGAAATGAAAGGAGAACTCCTTCGATTTCACACATCAGTGTGTGTTTCCAGGTGTTGGGGAGTACTGCTGCATATGTGAGAAAAAGTCTCATACAGCTAGAATCTTTACATAACACACACTCTATGATCCAAGCCGGGTCACATATTCAGAGGCAGCTTGTCATTAGAAAGAGGTGATCTGAGAAATGAAATGCTAAATTGGTGGAGTACTCCTTTAAGGACACGGACCCTGTGCAGGGTCGTGGGGAGCTGCAGCCTTTCATGGCTCACACTGGGCGAGAGGCGGTGTGCACCTGAAGAGGTCAACAGGGTATCACAGGGTTCACACAAAGAGACACACATTCACACCTGCAGGCAATTTTCAAGTCACCAGTTCACCTGAGTCGCATGATTTCGCCTGTGGGAGGGAATCGGAGCACCCAGAGGGAACCATGCAGGGACGAGGAAAACATGCAAAGTCAACACAGAAAGAACCAGCAGGTCAGTTCTGGATTCTGCAAAAAGACGGGAAGCTGGAGGGGTCAGAAAATCTGGTGTTAAAGGTAAATGCACGCACATTTACTGGGAATGTAGAGATGTGAACAGTTCTGGGATGATGAGCTGGGTGTGGTCAAACCATGTTCCCCCTCGACTCTGCTTCTGAATGATGCATCAGCACCTGCCAGTCTGGAAGAGACGTGTTTTCCACATTGAAGAAATGATGGCGTTAATGTGGAAGACTCCACACTCAGTTACTAGTAGGTGGATGGGAAAGTCACCGGGATATATTTCTTTCTTTTGTTTTATTTTTTATTGTTGTTTTTGTTTCTGTATCTGTCTTAGGTGCCTGTTTATTTCTTCATATTGTTTCTGAGAGTTCACTTAATATGAACGTCAACATAACAACGTTTTCACATGCAGGTGAACAAATGGTTTTTTCGGAGCTGACATTTCCAGAAGCTGCTCTCCGGAATCACATTGATCCTCTGTAACACTTCAACTCCTCCAGCTGAGAACCTGCTGCTGCTGCATGCATACTATATTTTGGTTAGTGAGCGTTTTTAGATTGGGTTGCCTAGCAACTGAGACTCTTCGTTGTATATGGCTGTGTCATCGTGCTGAAGCAAATATGCGCGCGCACACACACACACACACACACTATGGACACACACTCCCTAATCTTAACAAGCACACCCACTCACGATAAATATAGACGGCCATTGATGGAGTCAGCATACTCGTGTTGTCTCGGGGGAAGCGGAGGGTTACAGCCCTGTGTTTTATGTATGAACAGCTCTTCACTCCTGCAGTTCTACTGTTTGCAGCAACAACTCACAGAAGCATCCTCTGACAGCTTCAATCAATCTGCTGAGTGGCTGCTGCTTGCACCGTCAACAGAAATCGCTGCAGAAACTCAGCCGCAGATCAGAAGTGAAAAAACTTCAAAAGCAAAGACTGAGCATCACGAATCGAACCGCCGAGTGCGGGAGACTGAAGTGAGAGCAAAACAGACTCCCTGCCTGCCCATCCAGTGGGGTTACCGTGGCAACGAGTCACATGTTACCCATGGCAACTGGTGCAACTGGTCCAGATGCAAGTGGGGAGCCTGAAGTGGGGAAGGCAGGCCAATGAACTGCAGCGGATGGAGGTTAAAGGAGTTGGATGAGGGGGAAGGTTGAAGCTCAGAGAGAAGAAAACAAGAAATGCACAGGAGTAAAAGACGATTTAGCCTCAGAGAACTGACAGGAGTCTGACCTGTGATCACAAATAATAAGTAAAACATTCAAAAACAGACTCTTGAATCACCTGGTCGTGAATGAATCTGGAGGCTGAAATTTGAACTTCAGACTTCAGACTGACTGTTTAGATCCAATCTCCTCTCAGAAACACGTGCATCTATTTTCCACCTCTGGTCCTCGGCGTTAATGATCCTGCAGCTTGTGTCTGAACCTGACTGATGTTCTGTCTCGGCTCCTTTTCTCCTTTATGTTTTATCTCCTCCATTAAATTAGGACGGTTTTCTGCTGCATCTTGTAAATCTCTTTTATAAGCGTCACTTTGTTTCCTCGGATGATCCGACCCGGTGTTCATGCCTGTACATGTGTTCCTCTGTGGGTTCTAACAACAGTACAGTTAAAACTACTGAGTCAGCTGACACACACACTCAGCTAATATTTTTTATGTAGTCTGTGTAAATGTGGCCACAAATATTTCTTAAAATGTGAAGGAGAGACATGAGACTTGTCAGTCAGACTGCACCATGTTTACAATCTGATTTCAAACTGGGTTTGTTTTTTAACCTGTATGTCACTGGTCCAGTTCTGGTCCAGTTCTGGTCCAGTTATTCCAGGACATGCTTGTGGATGACTAACTAACCTTCCCATCCCACTTTACATAAATTTAGTATATATTTAGTATTAAAGACTGTTTAAAGACGGCAACCAAATATCTTAGTGTCAACATACTTTTGATGCAGAGTAATACCTGGATCCTAATGTATGCAGCCATGTTGATGTAACATTACACAGGCGTGTAAATCTGTGGAGCACAGGCAGCTGAGAAATCTCACTCACTTATTTTAAATCTTTTTTAAATCTCCAAACAGTGTGATCTCTGCTCTGCAGTGAAGCCGGGCGTGGTCACACGGACGCACTTCTATTGTCTATATGCCAACAGCTGAGGAAGAGGGTGAACAAGATGGAGAAAGAGAGGAATTAGAGGAGGAGAGCATGGTGGATGCGTTTACCTCTGATGGGTCCTGACAGGAAACGATAAGAAGACAAAGACAAGGCAGAAGTGGATGGAGTGTGGGGGTTTGGGGAGACGAGGGAAAAGCCGCCAGAGAAATAAGAAGGGGAAAACAAACAAGGGGAGGGGGGATGAAAGGCTGGAGAGAGAAAAGGAAAGAACAGAGAAGCAGAGACAACCGACAGCTGGTGACGGAAAGCGAGCGAGCAGTGACAGAGGCTGATAAAAGAGCAGGGAGCCGACAGAGCTCTGAGAAAAGTGAGAATCCTCAGATACTGGCCTTCACCACTAACTGCAGAGGGTCAGGCCTCTATTAAAAACACAGGGACAGACCTTTGTTTCTCATTTCCCCTGATGTTATTAAGGACAGTATATTTCATCATCTCATTTAGTGAGGAGTCTTGTTGTTTTCTGATCTCCTCCTGTTTTAATTTGCTGCTGATGCAAACTCAGCACATGTTTACCCTCGATAAATTTAGCATAATATCCACTGAGAATGTGAAGGTGATTAAACACGGAGGACGTTACTATTTTTTTCACTGTTACTGTAACAGCACAAAAAGCCGCAGTGACATCAAGCTGTGCCGCCGTTGTGTGACCGTCTCATCCAGTGTGTGGGAGCCTGTCCCTGACGGTCCCACGCAAACGCTCAGGGAAGCGATTAACCAGACGAGCACTTTCAAAGCCAGTCAGTCAGTCTTCGTCCTTAAAGTCTTCTCTCTTATAAAACAGTAAAGACTGAATCTCACCTTCGTGTCGACATGCACGTGTGATTCGTAGTGTGCTGTTTTCTTCGCTTCATTGTGGTGATCCAAGCTGTGAAGGACTCACAACCGCCCCCTGATGCCCGAAGAAGGGAAAACAGCCACTGACACTCAACAGCTGGTGAGAATGAAAGTGTTGGATGTTTTTCCTCCAACGGCCACGGGGGGGCGATAACGTGCCCATTCCACAGTCAAAAACAAACTTCAAGCAACACAAAGGGGAGATTTATGATTTACAGGAAATATTTTTGAACGTTTTTTCAGTGAAGGAGAGAGAAGACTTCAGGGATGAAGACTAAGTGTTTGGTTTTGCAAATGTATATCTGGTTAATGTCCCTGAGCTTTTCTATGGGTCCACCTGGGACAGTCCTCCACAAAGTGAATGTCTTCTGTCTGACAGACGGACTTTGTTGTAGTGATGAAATTAGTGCAAATAAAATACACAATGTACATTTTTCTTAATTTACCCTGTGAGCCTTTATAGTAGAGATCGTGTTAAATGTTTTTACCCGTTTGTCGTTTGACATTATTGATGACTCGTCAATTATTTGGCTTTTATTTGAAGATTCATGGCACAACCTTTGAAAAGCTCTGAGAAATCCTGCAAAGGTCTGATAAGACAGAGAGAGGCTGGAGATGAACCGGATGAAATGAAATTCCAAGAAGAAAGAGATATATATTTATATATAAAGAGAGAGAAAGAGACTGACTGACAGAGCTGAGGAGGGGATGGATGGATGGATGGATGGATGGATGGATGGATGGATGGACGGATGGATGGATGGACGGATGGACGGATGGATGGATGGATGGACGGATGGATGGACGGATGGATGGACGGATGGATGGACGGATGGATGGATGGATGGATGGATGGATGGACGGATGGATGGACGGATGGATGGACGGATGGATGGATGGATGGATGGACGGATGGATGGATGGATGGATGGACGGATGGATGGATGGATGGACAGGAGAGTGAGCGTTTGAGGGCGACTCACACAGACTCAAAGAGGTGAGGCCTGTGATCAATTATTCACAAGCCTGGGCAGGCTGGAAAATGTCAGCAGGATCTGCACATGCTCAGACCACACCACTACAAACACACACACACACACACACACTGCAGGTCTGCACATTACAGCCTCTTCCCTCTGGGTTCAGGAGGAATCCCTCACTGCTATCTGATCAGTTCACTGTCAAAGTTAAAATGTGTTTCTTAGTTAAATGTGAATTATCAGTCTCCGTTTTAATAAATGTTCAGTGGAGGAAGGATGTAGTTTCACATTGATTACTGTTTGTGTTGATCTTGTGTTTGTTTTGTTGTGTGTGTTTTGAGCAGCTCTGTTTATTTTTTTTAAACCTAAAGTAAAACTGATGATCTGCGATCCTGTCTTTACTGTACGCGAGCTGCAGCAGTTAGAATCAATAAGTCCACTGAAAACCTACAGGTCACCTGAACATCACCTTCACCAGTTCAAATGACAAACATCTGAGGCTGACCACATTTAACAGCCTACAGACGGATGTCAGACTCATGTGACCGACAGCTGAGGGCCTGTGCTAACCAAGTAGCATTATTTCTCTAACAGTAAACCTGATGAAAAATATGAACCATGTTTTTCTGAATCCTTTAAGATGAGGGGTGTGGTCTTCTATCTAAATAATCAGTGCCATCTGTTCTGCAGATTCCATTATGTGAGTAAGAAAAAGACATCTGCACGTCCCAGAGCCCAAATGCTTTCCAGATCTAATTATCCCTTAAATGATCCCTTAAAGGCTACGGAGGAGGAGGAGTCCTCCGCCTCGTCTCGTCCTGAGCTCCTCATCCATCATCTTCCACACACTCGTGAACGTCAGCAGCAGAGAAGGTGAAGAAATGAAGATTTTCTCTAAATGGAAATTTTGTACTGTGTCACATTTATATCTTTTTTAAAGAAGCTTCACGCACCAAATTAAATGATTTTGCAGAAAACCTACTATGGAAATCAGATTTTTGCTACTTGTTACATTTACATTTTACAATGTCTTCATGGTAAAATGCTCAAAAATATAAAAAACCTGAACGTGATTTTATCTGTGTGATGGTTTAAAGACGATGCCTTTGCTTCATCTGCTACTGACCTAACCTTTGAGGTCGACACAACATGATGTGTCATTAAACTAAATATAATTACTGATCATCAAAAGCTCATATTTGTTGATTTGTTTATAGAAAGTCAGAAACTGACTTTGTCTTTCTGGAAAAAACTTGAATGCTTTTTCAGATTCTGAGCAGTTCGTCAGATTTTTCAACTTTAATTCAGTAAAAATCAATTAAGAGGACGCAGTGTTCACATGAGTTAATCTCAAACAGAAAAGACCGAGGGCTCAGTCAAACCTCTTGGATCAGAGTCCAGCCGTCCCTGTCCAGCAAAAGGCAGAAGAAAGTCGATCAAACTAATCAGACGCAGTGAAAAGTCATTGTCCTGTCAAACAGGAGCTGCTGCTGCTGCAGCCCTTTACAAATGTTTGGAAACGGAAAATCCAACTTGTCAAGTCAGCAGTCCCTGCAGTCCCTTCGTGTCCTGCTGTGTCCTCTCCTGCCCTTCAAACAGCACACGTGGGTCGGCATCTTTTCCAGCGATTTGGCTTCACTATGTGTTAAATATTACAGGATATATCCTCACTGCCTCCGCTGGTAAAGTTATGTTATGAACAGCAGTTAAAAAACTGAAGCTTTGAAGGGACTCGATCCCTTCTGCAAACTCTGATGAGTCATATGATGAAGGCTAATTGGCAGCGTTTGTCAGCTATTAAAATGGGTCCGGTCAGCTCCCTTAAAGCCTTAATATCTTCTTAATGAAGAGATCCTTTTTAAAATTACTGCCGAGACACACATCTCGAGTCGTGTTATTAAGAGTCAGAGCACCTGTGGAAAAGTAGGTGTTTTATTTCCTTTTTGAAAAGAGAAGTTTTGTGTAGACTGAGACGTCCTTGTCAACAGAACTAATTTAAAGACCACTGGCCGGGTTCTGGGCTCTGACAGGGATACTTTATGTCAGTCAAATAAGGGCAACACTATTCAGGGTTGAATAGAGGAACACGGAGGAAAAGTCAGGGGAAACTCCAAAGTCTTTAAGAATCATCCTCTGGGGACTATGAATGCCATCAGTTCATGGCAATCGATCTAACAGATGTTGATATTTGAGTCTGGACCAAGGTGGTGGACCGTCTGACCACCTGACAGTGCTGCTAGCAAATCATCTTACTGCACACTGACCAACGGTGTAACATACATATTCTTTATCGTCTCGTTCCTGCTCTTCTTTGAAGCTATATGATGTTTACATTGGTTAAAACATTAAAACACAAGACTCATGAGTGCTACACAGTTCTACCAAATACCACATATTACCCCAAAATTCATTTGATATAAAGTCTGAGATCTCCACTAGAATAATAATAATAAAATAAAGTTATCTAGGTTTATTTTACATGGCTGTGCAGTGAGTATCTGTGGTATCATCAGGCTGCAGAACAACCAGGACGCCAGCAGCTCTCATCTCATATCTGCACCAGTCTCTGTTCCATTTTCCAGTTTCACACAAAGCACTGATGCATCCGTCTGCTGACTGTCAACCGGCCCCAAAGCCCCATGGAAAAACAACAAAACCCCTCTGCAAACACAGAGAGCTCCCTTCTGTCTCCTCGCTGCCAAAACAAGCCGGCTCCCAAAATAAAAAGTGAGGAAGAGACAAACCCTGTGGCACAGACAATCCCCTGAAGCTTAATCGCCAACATTCAGGAAAGAGAAAAGCATTATGGGGAGAGAGTTGTGTCTCAGGACGAGCCTCGGAGGAACTGGAAGCGACGCTCCATTACGGCCCTGAGAGAGTGGAGGGCGTAGAGAGAGGTAGATGGGGGTAGAAAAAGGTAGAACAAACGGTTCCTGGTACAAAATAAAGCATGAATAAATGATGAGAGCGTAGTTCACACTGGAGCTAAGTGCTCTGTCAGCTGCAGGGAGGTTAGCTGGGGAGGAGGTCGGCAATTTGATGCTTCGCTCGCACACATTCACTCACTGTTTTCCTGTCATGAAAATCCAAAAACCTAAGAGCCGCTTAAAACCAAACTCCATGTCCGAAACCAAAAAACGGTTCGGAGCTGAGAGGCCAGCGAGACATGAAGTCCTTCTTAGATTAGATTAGATTCAACTTTATTATCATTACACATATACAAGGACAGGGTAACGAAATGCAGTTTAGCATCTAACCAGAAGTGCAAAAGCAGCAAGTGCAGTGAATATACAGTAAAAGCCTGTGCTGCATTGGCCGGGAATCGAACCCGGGCCTCCCGCATGGCAGGCGAGAATTCTACCACTGAACCACCAAAGCTGCATATATTATGCCCACGGTTTTCAGGGGAGATGCTTGGACCTCGTGCTAACATGAAGTTTTAAAGTTTGAGGACTTCATTACTAAGAGAAGCAGGTGGAAGCCCATGTCAGTTTACCTGGGGAACAGTGACCGGACTATTCAACCACACTTCCTTTGACAGGATTATAAAGTCTTCTGTGGTTCTGAAGGACTGCTGTCCCTGATTATGTCTTACCGATGGTTTTGGGGTTATAGAAAAAGTCAAAGGTCATTTGTTAGAGACAGAAACACCACTGTGTTACACCACACACAGACTGCATGTTCTGTTTTTTTAAAGATAACTCTTTTGCTTTGTTGTCTTCAATTGACAGTTTGCATTCAACAAAGGTCCCAGGAGCTGAACCGTGGACTCTGAGGTCCAGACTGTGTGTTCAGAGATCTGCTGTGGTGAAACAGTCAGATGATCAAATCTTCTTCATTTCAGTTCTCAGAATTTCTCAGTTAAACTAAGGTATGTATTTCATAAAAAGATTTAAACTGATCAGCTGATTGAATTGAATTTCACTCTTAAGTGTTTTTAGTCATTTCCTTTTGTACAGAGCAAAACTATGAAAACACATTAAAAATGTGCAGCATCTCAAATCAAACACTGTTATGTTTGTAATTCAAACGAAGGAGGCAGGTGGATTTTTATATTAAAAATCTCTTAATACAGCATTAAAAGAAAAAAAAAAAACTACCCTCCAATCAGTCTCATCTATCACAAACACGAGAAAAAAAAGATGCAATGATTTCCGTGTGGGGGTCTGCACAGGAAGCTTTTAAAGAAGGCTGGGAGCCGCAGTCTGGTTAAATACCACTGGCTTCAAACCGCAGGCTGTCACTTTCCAAAATGGATCCCAGGGAGGGGAAGACATAAACAGCTGGGGAACACACACACACACACACACACACACACACACACAGGAATCTGCTGCTACACACAGGCAGGAGGAGACTGCGTGTGTTCAAGTGTGTGTGTTGAGATGGGGCAAAGTGTTTGATTGTGAGAGGAAGGATGGGAAAGAGGGTGGGTGAGTGTGTGTGTGTGTGTGTGTCATAAGGTGGTAATGGTGGCTAATGCCTCTTGAGTGGCGAGCTAACAGCTGATGGAGCATGCTGAAGCTATACTGTGTAAGGATTCGTGTGTGTTATTATTTAAAGGTACATTCCATGATTTTTTTAACTAAATTTTCCTTCTCACTGATCTTTGGTTTCATGAATAGATGGATTCTTACATAATGGAATCTTTACTAAGTCTCACGAGACCAGACACTGGATGACGGAACCTCATTTGATAAGATTAAGCATCTCCATGCTAGGAGCTCTGAGCCTGTGCTTATTCACAGCTGTGCTTTGAGCTAAATGTTAAAATCTAAATGCTAACATGTTAATATGCTAATTAGTATGAAACACAAAATCAACTGAGGCTTATGTTATTAGTTCTGCAGGTGTTTGGTCAAATTCAAATGCTGACCTGTTGATGGATGAGCAGAGTTATTACAGTTCATCCTGAGGGGAACACGAACGCCTGAAGTCACTGCCACGTGGGTTCAAGTTCACAACATGCACGCACACACACACACACACGTGTAACACTCTCCCGTCAACAGGAAATTACTCCTGGAATGTGCACAAACAACCAAATTGAATTGCAAGAAAAAAAAGCAGCTGTGGAAGCTAATTAACTGCAAATTCATTGTTAACACAAACTGTGTTAAAGCCTTCTCCAGAACACACACACTCACACACACACTCACACAGGTAAACTGAGCTGCAGTCAGTCCTGTTTCTGAGCTGGTGGATCAGGCTGGACAGAGGAAGATAACACAGTTACCCAAACAACAGCTCACTGATGTCTCCAAATAGCCCAGACCTCCTCTCTGTGATTGCTCCAGGCTCTCTGATTGGAGCCGCCGGTCGTACATCATAGGTTTATGAAGACGAAGCTTTGACCGAACCTGTGACGGTAACGACACTGAGCCTGAGAAGAACCAGTCGTGATTCAGAAACAGAGAGATTCAGCAGCGCGCTCACTGCTGACAATCTAATCCAGAGCCACAGCGCGGTGAGTTTAATGAGTTCAAGTTTTACTGACACGTAGCTCAATGTAGATAAACGACCATTATATATCTACTACAACCTGATATTCTTCTGTCCCAGGTTCAGCAGCTTTGGAGACATAAAGAGGAGCAGTTCCTAATTCAGCTGCTCTCTGACACTTCCTGCACACGGATTCAGAACAAATCAGAGGTGTTCAAACGCTCCATCAGCAGCTGTTAAAAAAGCTTTCAGTCTGTCATTTACCTTCCCATTGATTTTCTTGGTGGATTGTTGCTTTGTTTTAGGTCTTTTTCTCTCTCCACACACACACACACACACACACACACACACACACACACACACACACACACACACACACACACACACAC
>JBBMJY010000006.1:21848386-21902809 GCA_037833715.1 Toxotes lorentzi
ACACACACACACACACACACACACACACACACACACACACACACACACACACACACACACACACACACATCGTTTCTGATGAAACTCGCACAGCAGGGAGCTGGAGCCTTCGAGCGTTTGCATCACGTATCCTGAGGCCAGCAGCACCCCGAAGCCGTCCTGACCCACTTTCTCCATAAACACACCATCAGAGAAAAGCAGCAGGTTTGTGGCAGTGCCTCAATCTTCCTCCTCTCAACTATCATCCATTAAATATGAATGAAGACATTTACAAAAATGCAGAATCCACTTACAAACTGTATGTGCAGTATGAAATCACTCTCTGTCTGAAGGTTGTTTAAGTTACATTTTACCATTTAGGTATATTTTTGGAAAGTTAATTACAGCCTTAACCTTGTGTGGGCTTGACTTTTCCTTAACATTGCACCTGTGGCTTTGACATAAATCACATTTTGAAGGAAGACTCACGAGCATCCCATAATCCCCATGTTTCCTTAGAAAGATAAACCTAGAGAAATCCTTTCAGCATCACTATGAGGTGAAGAGACTATATTACTGTGAAAAGATTAAAATATTTAAAATATATTTATATATATATATATATATATATAAACTGACAAAAACCAACTGCAACAGTCACTAAAGCAGCACGACACAGTGTTTCTGCTCTTCAAGCTCGGCGTCCAGACTCATCACTCATCAATTTTAGTGTTTTGTGCAAATAAAACTAAAATCAATCAGATTTTTATTTTAATTTTAACAGAAAGCCAGAGCACAGATCAGTGTGCAGAATGGATTTTCAGTCAGTCCTGCTCTTCACCTGGAGTCACGTCACAGTTTTCAGATTGAATGCAGCCAGCGATCGTCTGCACTTCGTTTTGAAACTGTAATAACTCGATCGTCATGTTGCAAACATTTTATGCATCGTGCAGAATCACAAATTCCAATGAAATGTTTTCGCCAAGCCTTACAGGCAAGTGCTGCATCCAGCATCCAAAAACCGGTACAATCTGCACGAGCAGACGCACACCAAAACAATTTCACCCAAAGCGCCGCCAACAGATGCAAAGGCGCTTCACTGTATTAATGCTTCGTTAGTGACGACGTGTCAGAGTGTTAACGTGCAGCTCTGTCAGATGACTCGGCTCTGCAGGCTAATTCTGTCCACCAACCACACACAGAGCTGCAGATCTGCTGCTCTCCATGACTCATCCCTCCGTGTTACAGGGAGTCGGGGGGTGGACGAGAGAACTGGCCATTGTCTCCAACTTGTACAGTTTATCTTTGTTTGCACTGCAGCAGGTGTGCCGTTTACCAAATCTACCGGCACGTGTTTATAACCAGCAACAGTAAACGCATTACTCTCACAGTTTATCAGCATCAGGGTTACTGGGGAATACGTCTTCTAGTGTCAGGTGATCAGCGAGAACATCAACCGGAAGCAGCGACGCGTCCAAATAACAATAACAACAAGAAATAATGGACATCAGCCAAGCCACACAATTAAGAGAAAACAATTCTGAAAAATAATTAAATCTGTAATTTATTAAGCAAAAATGCTGCTGGCAAATGTAAAGATTTTCATTTTGTGTGCGAGTTTTCAGAACTTCACTTTTCTATGTCATTATTTTCTATAGACTGTAAAATAAAAAGAATCAGAGCAGACTGTTACCGAGAATGATACATTTTCAGTTCAGACGCTGCCTTCCAGTGCTGTTTGTAAAAACGAGCTACGACACAAAATGCTGCTCCATTCATTAACACTGAGAAATGTCAGGTTGTCTGGGAGCAGGTTATTTTTACCCTCATGTTACAGGAAGTAGAAGAGGACTCAGGCAGCCTGTGAAAATCACTGACACGGCAGATTCAGACGGGACTGAAATTACAGACAGTAACGATTCCCTCACCCCCAACTCCCCCCTCAGCTCTGATCCCTCCTGCTGGGCGTTAACTCCCCCACCTCACCCCGAACAACTCCCTTATGACCACACACACACACACACTGGATCAAATAGACGTGGCTGAGGTTTGGTGTTCAGCACCAGCAGTGCAGAAAGGGATTGTGGGATTGAAGAGGGGGGAGTTTCCCTTTACAAAAGCAAGATCTCCTTTCTCCTCCTGGTAAGATCATCCTCCTCAGGGTCCGACTGCTCCACCAGCAACCATCGATCCCTGTCTGTGTGTGAGAGTGTGTGTGTGTGTGTCTGTGTGCGTGTGTGTGTTAAAACAAATAGTATCACCAGTATGACACACTTCAGTACTACTACTCTAAGCAGTCTGAAAACGTTTGTGAGCTGTGACAGTGTACTGAAATCAGAGTCTAATGACAGGAATAAATCCAGTGAACATCTCTCTCTCCTTCTGTGGCCTCAAAGCTCAGAGAAAAGGGTCAAGATGTCACAGAAGATTCTTTTTACATTTTACACTTGAACTACACATTCCTAAAGCAGTTTCTGAGATTTAATGTTTCCATAAACTCACAAAAAAAAAAATGACCCTGATTTGACCTTTGACCTTTCCATTCTACCTGTCGCCATCTGTTATGCTCCGATAACATTTACATTAACTTCTGCACTGGAATCAGGCCAATACAGAGGGTCAGAGCCCACATCCAACATCATCCATCACCGCTCGTGTGTTAATTACCCAACACCTTAAAACCCTAAGCAGAAGCCAAACCCCATGAGGATCATAACCATAAAACTGTGAGTAACGCCTCATCTTTGATGAGACTCTGGGAAATCGCTTATTACTCTGTTTCCCAGCATCCTTCGTTTGAGCCGTGAACCTCGTCTCCCTGCGAGACAAACGAGCTGAGAAATCATCGTTAACCAGCTGCTAAACCTCGGCTGTGCTGCTCCAGCAAACCACTCTGCAAGATTACAAACATGAAAGTTTTTGTTTACTGTGCCTTATTGTATTTATTGCATGCCTTTTTTTCTTGAGTTTTATAGATAGATGCTTTATTCAACAACAACAAATCCAGAAAAACACAAAACTCGTCAGATTCCACAAACACACAAGGAGAGATGACACGACAGTGATGTGCAGGAGACACGAAGTGTCAGCACATCTGTGCAGAACGTTGGTGATAACTCTCAGTGGAACTTTCACCGTCTACATGAGCAGAGAAACAGATCCACACAGGTTTAAAACAAACTCTTCATTCCAGCTCACTGACTCACACCTGAAGATTACAGCATTCTGCTGCACACCTGACGTAAATCAAACCCGATGGCATCATCCTTCAGCAGGCTGAGGCCTGAGGCAAACAGCCTCGGGGGATGTTGGAGGTCGGAGCCTGTGGGCACCGCGAACATTACAGTTGTCTGGGTCGGGGAAAAAAGTAATAAAGCGTTGGACAGAGGAGAGACTGGAGAGGACATCAGAGGAGGAAATGTACAAATACTGATAACAGCAGGAAAATTGAATTTGTTCTGGTGTTTGGGGTAATTGTGCACGGGAGGAAGACAACACTGCACGTCCCCACGGTATTGTCATGGAAACGCAGAATCATCCGGACTAATGTGGATCAAAGAGGTTCGGATGCTGAATCATCGATGAAACGAGTGATTGTCGAGCGTGACGCAAACACGGAGCGCAAGATCATCAGAGACACGACGGGTTCAAGCAGTATGACTGAAATGTGATCTGATCCACACACACACACACACACACACACACACACACACACACACACACACTCCGAGCTGTGTTTGATCACATCACAGGGATGAACATGTTACTGCAGCAGCTCCGTCACTGTGAGACTGTTTATCTTGTTCATCATGTTTTCACTCATCACTACAGAGACCTCTGATGTCACTGCTCCGTTTTAGACATGTGGGGAATTCGTGTGTCTCAATACTGAACAACAGCATAAAGTGAGTGATGAGTTTCCTTTGTCTCTTTGAAACAACGCTCTGCTCCTGTTCGTTTGTACTGAACCCTGAAAACTGACGTTCATCTCCAAAAAAACTAAACAAAAAAGGAAACAAACGGAAACGCTGGGAAAAATAAATAAATAAAAAAATTAATAAAAAAGCCAAAGTTTTGTGAATCTGTTTCCAGACCCCACGGTTCGTGACCTGGCTTCTGGAAACAGTCGACAGTTGTAACTAAACTTGCTGAAAATGTGTGTAGCGGTTTGTGATCACCTGTCAGCGTCGGCCTTCAGTGGGACAGAAATGTGGATTTGTTTTGCTCCCACAGTGATCAGAACGACACAGGTCCCTCATCTGAGAGTACAGGATGCATGATGTCCTGTCTGTATTTCCTACTGTGTGAGTTATGTATCATACAGTCCTCCTTCTGTCCCATTATTTAGCTGTAATGGTGAATTTCAGCAACATCGCTGATCTCTAGTTTCAGACGAACACTGCAATTTGAAAGCACTGCGTAGGAAAAAGCCAGTGATTCAACCCTAACACACTCTCCAGGGTCTTCCTGCTGAGTTAACACCCTGCTGTCCCCACTGAGTAACACCTGAGGGCTTCTTTATGTCACTTACGACCTCCTGATCCAGCACCATGAAGCCATTTCTCTGGAGGAACGTTTCAAGTGGCTCGTCACCTTCATTGATTCAGCGACGACAAATAATTATAATCACGAAATCACATGAAACATATTCAATGGAATGTCATTTTTGAAACCAGGCAGCTGGAACAGAAGCACATTTACATAAAACGCATCCAAACCCCAGCGTTGGACAGTCCCATGGTTCTGGCAGCAGACAGTAACTTCCTCTCAGCAGCAGCAGCAGCAGCAGCAGCAGCAGCAGCAGCTCCATCACCTCGGCTCTGAGCCAGCTCAGTGGGAGCGACTCCTAAATGAACATGTAACTTCAGACTGTCAGAGCGACTGCAGGCTCTGCTGCTAACAGCCAAAGTGTTTGTGCTGCAGGACAAACAACACATGAAGAGATGAACCTAACTTCAGCCTGAGCTTCAGGGACAAACAACAGCTGCTTCTCATGTGTATCAGGGATTCAGACCTGCAGCACTGATCCAGGAACAACTGCGTGTTCTCATGCATGAAACACGACGTGTGTTCTGAGAAGAGAACGATGCTGTGCTCCTTCTCAGACCTCTGATTCGGAAGAAAAACCCACTGGCGTTTCTCCGTACGCTGAAACTAATTTTTCACAAACTGACACGTTTTCTTTGAAATACAAAAAAAACCCTTTTGACCGGAGTGAACGTCGCCTGCTGCTTGCCTGGATGCAGCCCCTGACCTGCGACAGCTGATGGAGCTTGAGATTTCTCACTCATTTCTTTTAATTTTAGAAACTTAGCACAGCAGCATTTTCACAAACACTGAGACTGCATCTCTCTTTTTAATGATTTTATTCTGGTTTTCATGTCATGACTTGAACTCACACTCTGCATGAGATGAAATTTCTAGTTAATTGAGCCTCGACCTTAAACTTCTTCTCTCCATAAGCCACCACTGAATGATTCTCCCACTGGTACAACACTGGTCGAAGATGAATGTCATTAGTCTAAATGACCACAGCCACAGAGTCCATTAGGAAACCCTGAACTGAATCCAAGACTGGTAAACATAAACAGAGTCATGGTGAAACTCCTCCACAGAGGGAACATTACAAATGAGACTGAGCTCATCGGCTGAAGTGAACAGTAATTTAAGAATTACTGTCTTTAACAAAAGCTCGTTTACAGTAAGGTCCTTTGGTCCGGCAGAGGACACACACCAGCTTGACCTATCAATAAACTAAGCTAATAAATAGAGGACACAAGCACGAGCAAAGCCGAGCTGATGATCACGACACCAGGGTATTTTTGGCCGAGGCTGTTCGTAGACTTTGCTTTACTCTACAAGGAAAATAAATCTACTCAGATGAAAAATTTAGATTCTGTTGGAAAAAAAAATCCAAATTTCATTTGAATTAAAATTGAATTTGTTCACACTTGATTTTTTGAAAATGCGACGGCTCTGGACTCACAGTTCACACATCAGCCCTGTGTCCTGCTGATGGTCCACGCCGGTTCATTAGTTCAGAATCCGCCTCAGCTGGACAAAGTTCTCCACAATCCTGCTCGAAGCTGTTCATAGAAACTCTGCCCCAGCTTCACTGAAACACATCATTCAGTGAGATTTCCAGGACAAACTGTGAGAAATCAATCCATTAAACTTTAAGAGTGTTGGCATGTCTTTCAGTGACAGATACATTTACACTGAATCGGGGAGTCCACAAAAATATGTTGTTCAAAAAGGAAAGAATGGCCGACAGCTTTCTCTGCAGTTTGTTGGTAACGAGGATCAAACCAACAGCTTCTGAACAACAAGCTGAGACGTGACTTGAGCTTCACACAAACACTTCATCACATCTTCAGGCTCAGAGGATCCTAAAATTCACTAATACCAGCATCAGCAGCTTTCAATCCAAATATTAAAGACACTCACTGAAACTGCAGTCAGGCCAGAGGCGACACGAGCTGCTTCCTTTTGACTCATCGAGTTGTGAGCTCAATTAACTCCTCGTGCTCGTACATCGAGCTGATGTGCACTGTGACCAAACGACTCTCGCCCTGTGGAATCTGCTGCTGTGCTATTTAGAGTTACTAACTGCTAATGAATGCTCATCGCCCCTAATGAGCTGCACACACTGCTTCCGGTCTCTAACTCCGCTGTGTCAGTTTCATCCTGCTCCCGTTTGATCAGGTCAGTTTAAGCCATCAGAACTTTAAAAAGGTCAGGGAGGCGCCACGGACATCAGCTGTTATTCGTGCATTTCTGCTAAAGTTTCAGAGAGTAAATCAGCAACCAAATCACAGCAGCAAAAAAGAAAAGACAGAGGAGAGGAAGGCAGAAAAGTGACAGTACATTTGTGTGCACTTCCACCCAACAACACAATTCAAGTCGAGGACAAAACAAGGACACATCAGCACGGGAAACGCATTTCTAGGCCTCCAGAGCCGACGTGGCTGTTTTCACTAACAGGAAGTTAACAACATGACCACTGTGCCTGTCTCTAAATGCACAATGTGTTGTTCTGCGAAAGAAAAGAAGACAGTGGCTGCATCTGGAGACGTGACCTTTAAGTGCAGCATTTTTCTCGTTCAGCCTGAATTCAGATGGTAATTTGCTGAGGTTTGAGGTAATTACGTGCACAGCAGTTTTCTAACGTGGGCAGAAACAGATTCTGTGGACTCTGAAATCACAGGAGATCGAGAGTGAACTGGAAGCTCATCAGTGAATTGTCAGTTTTCTTTTGTTTCAGTTTGATGACAATCAGGGAGAATTTAAATGGAGTGCTGGTAAGAAAACTGAGCTGAGATGATAAATGTAAGAACAGTATAACCACTAGATTTACACTATTTATGTTTGGTGATTTTTGACATTTTGACAAATGATTAAATCAAAAGTTGTTGATTATTTTTCTGTCGACTGACTAAAGCACTAACAGACTCATCATTTTAGGACTAACAGTATTAACACATTTGTAATTTTGTAATATTCTTAATGGAGTCTGGTCAGGCTCTGAAATGTGGTCGCTGTCCATGGTTCTGAAATCAGCACCGTTCACTGCAGAACCTCAAGTTCTCAATGTTCTTTTCAGTTTCCCCTCAAATAGTTTTCAGGGTAAACAGAACCATGTGTTCACACTGTTCAACCACATCTCATCACACTTTAAGTTGACGAATATTCATGTCTGAGAGACGGTTTCTTTACGGATGACATCAAACGGAGAAATCTGCAGCTTCTAACAGACATGAAAAACTGACCCCGCATCACTGTGTTGGTGTGACAAGACCAGGAGCCTTGTTTTAGCAGGATGACAATGTCTGACGTGAATCCGAAAGGTTTAGAAAGAACCGTACGAGCCTGACGGGCTGGGAACCGGCCTCAACCTGCAGAGGAGCGAGTCATCGTTCAGTCTGAAAGCAAGAAAAACCACCAACACCGACAATGCAGGGTTTCCAGCTGCTGCTGCTGTTCTGTTGCTGCTTTCCGGTAAAAAGCAAACACGTCAACATTATGGAGAAGAGGGGGGGAACACTATATGGGCATGTAAAAGAGATAGAGAGAGATGGGAATTATACAGCCGTGCATTCTGGGAAGAATCCCTCCTGTCAGGCGTGTCTGATGCCTGGACGAGGCCAAGGTTCGACACTGATCTGCCACCGAAACTGCTGACGTGGAACATCTCGTGTTTCCCTCGCTCACCCTCCACATCTCTATCTGTCTCTGTTCATATCGCTCTCTCTCTCTCTGCTTTCACACATGCTCGCTCTACCTGACTCTCAGCCTCCACTGTAGATCTGATTTCACTCTCAGTGTTGTTATGGTAACCAAAATTTCGGTACTACAGTCCCTCAGTCCTGTAATGGAAGCCTGAATGTGTTACTTCAGCAGCCTGAACGTTCCCTCACTGTGCCGCCTGCAGGGGGCGCACACACGTCTCACATTCACATGAAACGAAGATTTAATTAAAAACAAAACTTTCAGCACAGAGAAAATGGTTTTTATTTCTCAGTGAACTTCACCCAAAGAGCAGACTCTTCATGTGATCCCAGACTAAGATCAGGGCTCTGATTCTACTGACAGCTTCAGAAAACAGAAAACTCACAGTCTGAAGTGTGCAACATGGAAAACGTTACACATGAGAATAAAAATCTGCAGAAATCGAGGCGCTTCATCACAGTGAAGTTCTTTATTTAAGTTGGAACCAGTAAGTGTTTAGTGATTTTCACTAAAAAGAGAGTCAGATGATGAAATAATGGAAAAATCAAACTGACTGATCCATTAACTCTCTGACATCAGTCTCATTTCAACATCTGTATTCACCTGGAAACATGTGATGTGTGTTCTACAAGTTAAACAACAGATGATTCAGTATGTTTCCTCATGTAGATCCCAGCACATTCTACCATAAACTCTACTGTCTCCTATCATTCATCAGTCCAACACCATTCACGGAGCATGTAAACAGTCCATCAGATCAGATGTGACCCATCGAATCCACATCAAATGTCTGATCACCAGGTTCCACTCAGGCCTCTGCTGAATCTGAGTCACGTAAGTCACATCTGTTCCTCATTCTTCCAGGACCCTCTAAAACCTCCTCCGGGACTGTCGGTGTTCCCTGAGCCCCACGTGGGAACCAAAGTGATCCAAAGCCATCCAGCTGATATTAAAACCCCTGTGGGTAAAGAAGAGACTGCCAGCTTATATTGAATTAGCTGGGTTATCAGTCAAACTGCCAGTCTGTCAGAGGAACATCTGGCACTCTGACCCCCTGAATCAGATCTGACTACATGTGGAGGAACCTGGACTAGATTGTCAAGTTAAGTAATTCCAAGACAAGCTGATTTGTCAGAGTCTTGAGTTTCATGCTGATTTTGGTTGAATAAAACAGGAAGATGTTGTTTGTGTTTTCTGCAGTTTTGACATATTAAATTTCACACTGGTTCGCTGGCAACACAACATCTCTCTCCTCCTCACACGTCCTTGATTCTTTATCTCAGTCCACCCATCTGTTCCTGCTCTTTAATCCCCGTCCCACTTGCCTCTCCTTCCTATACATGTGTCACGTTGAAGTGTTGCCTATGCATCATAATCTGTGGGTGAGGAGTGTGAGTAACGCTTCCCCTGCTGTCATCACAAACCGCTGAAGTGCCCTTGAGCAAGTCACTGAACACCCAGAGAGCTCCAGTAGAGCAGAGCAGTGGTTTAAAGCAGCAGCAGATCGGACATGATCTTCACTCTGCTTAATAATGTTCTTATGTAAAAAGCATGTTTTAAATCATGTCACATACATGATTCGCCTTTATGTTCTGTCCTGTTGATAGAATTTGAATTCGTTTTCATAGTAGTTTTGGTAGTTTTTGTTTTCTGGCCTCTTCTGATCATAGAACCATGAATCCTTTGACTGGATATGATCAGTTGAAGATACATCAGGCTTTAATACACAGACACAGCTTGTTAATAGAGACATTCACTGCTGGTTTGGCTCTGCACATGGGATTTGTTGACATATATAAATAATACCAGCAGCTTTATCTTTCCTATTTCAGTGAGAAAATGTATTTCTGTGTGAACGTAATTTGGGTAAACTGACCCTTTAATTAATACTTCAGTTTATCAGTGATGTAATTGTCTTTGGTGAGAGTGTTTTCTCTCAGCTGATTTCAGCCGATAAAAGGCTCAACTTTAAGTGTTTCATGCTCAGAGCAGCTCTGACACCAGCGGCCCATATGGAGCAGCCATATTGGAAGTTGCATATGTTGTGTTGCAGAGAAACATGTGAGCTGTCAGCTGAGCACGAGACGCATGATGATCTGAGGGATGAGTCAGTGTCTTCAGACTCGTCTGATCACAAAGTGTTTTCCTCTCGTCTCTGAGTTAATGAGCCCCGAACAGAATAAAGACACGTCAGTCCACAGGTGAGAGCAGGAGAACGCCTCTGCCCTGAGTTCAGACTCTCGGGTGGTTCTTCCTAACAGTGACTTTTCAGATGTGCAGGTTCAGGAAAAACAAACAAAAGGTATTTTCCCATCCGCTGGTTTATCGTTTATCACTGGAGAACTGAGACGTCTCCAACCAGCTGAGACAGACTGAGGATTAACTGCTGCTTCATCAGAGGGAGACAGGCCGATGGTCCAATCACCTCTCAGACCTCTGATACACACACACAGAGTCATCTGAACACACACACACACACACACAGAGTCATCTGAACACACACACACACAGTCATCTGAACACACACACACACACAATAGTCTGAACACACACACACAGTCATCTGAACACACACAGTCATCTGAACACACACACAATCCACACAATCATCTGAACACACACACAGTCATCTGAACACACACACAATAGTCTGAAAACACACACACAATAGTCTGAACACACACACACAGTCATCTAAACACACACACACACACACACACAGTCATCTGAACACACACACACACACTCACACACAGTCATCTGAAAACACACACACACTCACACACTCACACACAGTCATCTGAACACACACACAGTCATCTGAAAACACACACACACTCACACACTCACACACAGTCATCTAAACACACACACACACACACAGTCATCTGAACACACACACACACTCACACACAGTCATCTGAAAACACACACACACTCACACACTCACACAGAGTCATCTGAACACACACACAGTCATCTGAACACACACACACACAGTCATCTGAACACACACACACAGTCATCTGAACACACTCACACACAATCATCTGAACACACACACAGTCATCTGAAAACACACACACAGTCATCTGAAAATACACACACACACTCGTCACTTCTGAAGTTTCCTGCTGATCTGAGGTGACGACACATTGTGCAGCACATGGACACAGTTACACAACCTGAGCAGAGCTACAGGCTGGAACCAAACAGCAGCAGCATCAGTGTCTGAGCTTCGTGGTCTCCTCATCGTCAGAGGTTAAAACATCTGGTTAAAGTCAAAGTACTTCACGTAAACGTCACACAGTTATTGCTTCTTACATCACTGCGTCCTTTCTTAAACTGATGAGCAGGACTTGAACTGTATTTTACTGAGATGAAGTCCATTTTAAGAGCTTTATATATTTTTTGGGAGCTTTAACCTACAACACTGCAGATTAAAGGTCAAACTGAAAAGAAGTAAGTCCTAACTATGACTGTGAAATAAATGATACAACATTTCCCTCTGAGACGTACAGAGGAAATGTTCTTCCCGTCACTGACTTCAACATGTGCTCAGGTCCTATTTCACACTGAAACTCACACTCCTGTTAGAACAACAATAACTGACAGTGAAATCCAGGTCAAACCCGGTTCTGGTTCCAGCTTCATAAATGTGCTGTTTGCTGGGTTTGGACGAAACATGACATTTGAATGTGTCACTCTGGGCTCTGGGAAACTGTGACGGACACATTTCAGCCCAATTTTAAGTTTGATGTCTTTAACTTAGAAATCACCACTCATCGTGTGAGCTGACTGTCCACATCTTAGACAAACAGGTGTGAGTAAGACAGCAGCTAAAACAACCACATCCGGAGAGACTTCAGGAGCAGCTGCCCCCTGAGCTGAGACACTTTGGTAACCTGCTTCAACGGAAAACATCCCACTGATCACACATCACATTTCATCAGCCTGTTCCTGCTGGAGCTCCACTTATGTAAGTTTGGTGGGTTTAAGTGGAGAAGCAATCACATGAAAACCTCTCTGATCCAAACACTGTAAAAAAGAATCCACGGCTGAAAACTTCAGTTCAGACAAAAACACAACTGGAAGGTGAAGTAAACCGTCCGGGGGCAGAGACCCTGTCTGTGAGGTTCCATATCAAAGCAGCTACTGTGACATTCAGGAGGAAACTATTCATTTCCACAGCAATATTAGATTAGGACCTAACTGGATTCCACATCAGTGGAGTACAAGGCCTCATTAATGGACTGAAAATTGCTGCAACAAAGTGACTCCACTGCTTCCCGAGACTCTGACACATAAAGAATCAGGCTTCTCCAGCTGCTCCGTGACTCTCTGCACACTGAGGACGCTCTCACTCCTCAGCTGCTCATTTCAGCGGAGTGAGTCGTTACTAATGACCGCGCACAAGTTGGAAAAACGCATGTACTCACACGAACGCGTGGTAGAGCAGCGCCCACCCTCTCGGCCTCTCCAGCGCGTCGTAGATCAGGTTCTGGATCCTTCTCTTACGGATGTTATTCCTCTTGACCGGCCGGGTGTAGCTCAGGGGGGTCTTGGCCAGCAGCCCGATGCCGATGCCCTGAGAGCCTCGCTTGAAGTCATCCCGGCCCGGAGCCACCAGCAGCAAGGCGCCATCCTTGTCCGCTCCCCCGGTGCCTTGGTCCAATAAGTCCCCGGGAGCAGCGCCGGAAGCCTTCTTCTGCTCCTCCGAGCCGCTAGCGACGGTCCTGGACCGGAGCCCCATGGTCAGTGCTGGTTGCCCAGTGTGGGCAGCATGCCATGATCCGAGCGCTGGATCCAGAGACACCCCCTCTTCAGCCGCGGGTCATTTAAGGATGTGGTCCCCGGCGCGAAGGGAGGTGCTCAGCAGTCTGACTGGAAAACAGAGAGAAGGAGGAGGGAGGGGGGGCGTTATATCTCTAATTTTGGGAAACCATCGGCATCTGGTACATTTTCAGGCGCACAGAGCAGAAATCCGACCGGAAATGTAGAAGAAACGTGCGTAAAACGGCACAAGAACACACGCCCTTCTGAAAAGAACGGCACAGAATCATTACAGTGACACAACACAGGAGATGAAGGCACCACAAAGTCGGATAAACTCCCCACGAAGCACCACACACATTTTCAGTCAAGTACCACAGGAACCTACAGACGTTTTACGCGACACAAAGCAAAAACTGATTCCTGTCGATCACCCACTCAGTTCAAAAATCACAGGGGCACCCCCCCCCCCCCCCCAGAAAAAGAAAGAAACACACACACACACACCCGGAGAGAGACAAAGACCTGGCTTTACGATGCATCCATCTCTCTTCCATCTCTCTCACACAGACACACACCATATAAAAAGACACCTATGGGAGGAAACAAGACAAAAACGGCTCCAACCAGCCGCACCGAGCCCTACCAGCAGCGGATCCCATGCATGGCTCGTGTCTCCGGGGCTTCCAGCCTCCATCCACCTGCAGAGGAAGTGGCGCTGAGGCGGCGGCAGCGGCAGCAAAGGAGGAGGAGGAGGAGGAGGGTGGAGACGGAGGATGGAGAGCGGAGAAGGAGGTCGATACTGAAACTGAAGCGGAGGAAAAGCAGAAGAGAGAGAGAGAAAGAGGGAGAGCGAGGATCAGGATTTCATAAGCTGCAACGCGGACGCGACGTGCGCGCGCACACACACACGCACAGCCTACACACACGCACAGCCTACACACACGCTGGTCTGTGATCACGCGCAGAAAGGGACCGTACACCTTTACGTTACACGCATGTAAACACGAACAGGTGAGTGAAGGCGCGCGCACGTCAACTTAATGTGCACAGTCATGTACATATGTTCGCGCGCGTTGGCATGAAGATGAAAACACACACAAACACACACAAACACAAACACACACAAACAAACAAACACACACACACACACACACACACACACACACACACACACAGAGGCTACATAAGCACACATAATTTAACACACCCTTAAAAAAAATAATAAAATAAAAATATGCCAACACGCACAAACACCGACAGGAAGAATTCATACGATTTAATAAACAAACAAACAAATAATCAGTTACAAAAGTCCTGCTTCCAAAGTCCAGAACAGAAACACAATGAATCTAACCATAAAAACACAATGACTAGTTAGTTACACAGACTGAACCCGTGAATCTTTAATCATCTTCTGATTATTCTAGTCACGTCGCTTCCGTTTGTAAAACCTTTATTCCGTTTGTAAAAACACACAAACAACTGGTTTGTGCAGTTTAAGTTCGACCTGTGGTCACTGTTCGGACCTTCAGCGCATTATATCAAAGCACTGATCCAACCAGGATAAGAACACAAACAACAAACAACAAACAAAACACGACAACAACACGTTGCTTTAAAGCGCTGCACTCACCAAAGATCCAACAACAACAGCCATGCAGAGCATGGTCCAGGCCACTGTTCGGCATTTTGGTCCAAGTTTTCCAAAGACACCTCTCCACACACTCACCTGGACGCTGTGGCGCTTCCAGTTGGCGCCAAACAACACAGGTAGTGACATCATCAAAACGGTCAAAGGTCACGAAATTAAAAAAAAAAAAAAAAAGTTAATGATTTTTATAACTCAAGTACTCCAGACACCATAAGTCCTTATAATGTAGACATCCTCATACTATTACCAATAATAAGAATAATGCTAATAATTTGTAATTAATATGTAGCCTTTAATAATGTCATGACCATGGAAAGGTGTTAATGTGTTGACTTCAGAGACCCACGGATACACAGGGTGAGAATGTTACAGGGTACATTCATTCCAGTCAAACATTGACCCAAACTCTAAAAACATTAAGTATAATTAATAAAACTGACAGAAAGTCAAACAGAATACACTGTTCTTCAATGACAGTGGGTCTCCATCAGTAGGAGGAAGTTCTCAGACACTGTGCTTCAGTAAACACAGCAATGTAAAGGCCCATCGTTTAAAATCAGACGTATCATCAGCAGAAAAAGAGCAGTCGTCAGAGAGAGACAGGAAACAAAACGTGAACAGATTCTGATGCTAAATTCTGCAACAGTTTTTGGTAATTTCCTCTTTCTCCTGCTTTTTTGTGAACTGTTGAATAATTTTCCTCTTTGGGCCTAAAACAGATATTTATATAAAAGGATCTGGGAACTTTGGAGGGAAAATGTCTGCTAACAATTCACAGACACCTGAAACAACCAGATAAGGAGCCAGGATCCAGAAAAGACTGGAACCACTGGTTCAGTCTTTCACAGTGATTTTCATAAGCTTGTATGTGTTTATGGAAAAGAGTCATTTGTGAGGTAAAGTGTATCTGCAGCTGTTAAACATGTGGCGAGTAAAAAGTATAATAATTCACTCTGAAGTGTTGAGGAGCCGAAGAATAAAGGAGCAGAAAATGAGTGGAAACACCCAAATACAGTAGAAATACCTGAAAAAGTAGAGTACTGGAGTAAAGAGAAAACAGCATGAAGGTACAAACAGGTTTAACAGACTTTATTCTCTCTGCTGCAGACGGAAATTAGAAACACCTCTCAGTATAATGTTCAACTCCACAGTCAACTCACCTCAGTAATAAACATGTCAACAAAAACCAAACATTCTAAACATTATAAAGATTACTGACCACACACACAAATATCAGAAACTACTGCCGTTAAAGTACAGAGCACAAAGATTCAGTGCTGTGCTTTACACACACACACACACACACACACACACACACACACAGCCCTGCAGGATTTGCCCAGAAGAACAGAACAGAGCAAGCTTAAAATAGATTGATTGCGCGTCTTGGTGGCCTTTAGTAATTCTACTTAATCTTTGGGGGTCGGAGGATTTGACTAATTATCAGAGTGAAAAACGACAGAACGAGTCTGTAATTGAAAAAGCAATAATTTGAGTCGGGCTGTCGGCTGCTGTACACGACCGTCCTCTGGCTCACAGCAGCTCTGACACAGTTCACACGGACAGATGGGAATCAGAGTCTGAGCCGCGTGTTAAGGTTTTCTGATAAAACAGATCTTCCTGCTGATGATTTTTTTTTTTAGCCTCTAACTCTCTCCTCTTTGAACGGGGCTGTTTTCCTTTCTTCCTTCTTTTCCTTCAGTTTTCTGGCTAATGATGTTTTTACCTCCTGCATCAGGACAAAAATCTGCTTCATGTCAGGAAGAGACGGTGGTCCTGGTTAAAAGACTGGAAACATGGACAGTTTGAACACGGTGTGCGGCTCTGCCTGTGTAACACGTCTCATACAGGTGAGCTCAATTCAAAGAGCTGATAATAAGAAAACCGCAGTGTTCCAGACGCCCCATACTGTGTAGTCTAAATTCAGCATTAGCACAGAAATACAGAACTATTACTCCTTCATTTCTCCTACGCTACAGACGCCCCCCAGACTCAGTCCACAGACAGACTGAGGTCTGAAGGCAGCAGTGGACTGATGGAGCTGGGCCGGATTCTTCAGAGCCCCTGTGTGTCAATATGGGTGTAAAGTGATTGGTGATGTCCATGAATGGTCCCATATTCATCATCCATGTAATTTTAATGGCGGGGAGGAACACGCCATCCCCGAGCCGCCCGAGCAGAGGTCTCACAGGTCTCTCCAGGTGTCTCCAGGTGTCTCCAGGTCTCTCCAGGTCTCCCTGTTGCCCTCCTCCAGTGCTCGTCACCTGTCAGGTGTGACAGGGACATTTCTGTGTTTTATTCTGCTGCTTTCATGGCTGAGTGCTGCAGGTGGTCAGGATGACAGGTGTGTTTAGAGTCCGCTGAGACTCGCCAAGTGGACCTGTCACGTCTGCTTTCCCGCAAGTCATATCCTCCCCCGCCCTCCCCCGTCCTCCCCCGTCCTCCCGCGTCCTCCCCCGTCTGTGCTGACTGTAGGTTTGCTCAGGCGTCATGGAGCTCTGGGATTATTCTGAGAACTTTTGAGATGAGCAAACATCATATGTTGATGAAGACTGTGCTGTTAAATGACCCCTCGCCTCTTCTCCCTTGAGTCGTACACGGTGTTTGGCAGTACCAGGAAGTCGACTCTGAGCTTGAGGTTTCTTCAGTTTTGTCCTTTTTTGTCTTTTATCCTGATTAAGTGTGTAAGAATGGAGGCTGCTGTATATTGTACAGACTGTTAAACTGTATTGACTCTGGTTGTCATGAGGAATCCACATATGTTTTTGTTTTTTTTTTCTGGCTCTAGATTTAAGATTTCAGAAAAAAGCCCAGCTGACAGATTTCAACGCGAGAGGTATTTACAATTTCAAAACGAAGATTTAATATAGCTCCTATGTGACAGTAAGAACTGTTGAAGTTCAGTCATATTCAGGTTCTTTTGACGGCAGAATCTAAAGTACACGGTCACAGGTGTTGCAGAAAAACAACCTGTTCCCTGTTTGTTCTGAGTGTCTGCACAAACTGCTGCTCCAGATTCCACAGCTCTGCGGTTTGTCAGCTCTGATTAAGAAAATAAATGAACCCTCTGCTCACAGGAGGCTGCGTATGAGCTGATTTGTGACTTCCAATCGAGGTGTCTTTGGTTTTTAGGTGATTTACAGCAGCAGCCTCACAAAGAGACTGTAAATCAGGGCTGATGTCATGAAGGGGCAGAGCAGCTTCCACCGGCGTCGCTTCATTACACAGACACACACTGGACTACCTGGAAAAACAAACATGCATTTGTAGAAGCTTTAATTTAGTGTCACAGCGTGTTTCTGTAAAGGACGAGCTGTGGAAAGTTGCCTGTTGTCAAAAGTGAGTGTTTCGTATGACCGTCTTCTGATTTTCCTCCTCTACAGTCTGGGTTTGTAAGATTGTGTTCGTGGTCCGAGAGTTCTGCCTGAACACACCTTTTGTGTCAGTCTAACATCAAACTGCTTCCACCTTTGCTTCTCACAGAGCATCAGTGCTCCCCGACCAGCAGAGGTCGCTTGTCATGTGTATTTGAACAAAAGACAAATTCAGCTGCTGAATATTTCACGAGCTTCATTTTTTAAATAATCCAACATTTTAATAAACTGTCACTAAAAATCAAACAGCGATCTTTGGGGGCTGGACTGGACCTGGACCCGTTCTGGGCTCAAGGTATTTGGGTATTTCCTGTGTATTCAGACAGAGTCTGCAGCTCAGTGAGTGATTTGGTTTTGTGTGGAGTCGACGGGTCTTTGTCAGAGTTCCAGCTGGTGAATAATTGAAGTCGTTACAGCCGTTGTGTTATATCTGCATGATGTGACTCTTCAGCAGCACAGGCCACATGTTTTATTCATCTGCTTCATCCAACTTTCATTATACTAGGTTAAAAGACACAAAGGGAACGAATGTGGAAGTGACGACGACGGCAGAGGAGGAAATGACGAAACGGAGAAAAACAAGAATCACAGTTTTTATTGGGTGTTTTTATTTTTTTATTATTATTTTCATTATCATTATTATTATTATTCTTTTTTATTCAGTCTCACTTTGCTGCACCTTCACATAGTTACTCATGATTAAAGCCGGGAGCGTCCCACATATGAGTTGGTGGAGACCAAACTAGAGCTAAAACACGTGCTGCTTTAATCGACTCTGTGTCTTTATTCACAGCCACTTTCAATAGATGAAATATTCCTGTTAAATGTGTGTGGATTGTCCAGAGGGAACACACTGCTGCTCAATTTTTGAATTTAGTAATTTTTAATAAAACCATAATGAATAGATTGAAGGAAGAGAGAAATGTAATGAATACTGTTTTTTTTTGTTTGTCTGTTTTTACCTTTAAATGATCTTGTCTGCTCTGCACTAAGGACATTTACAGTGTTTGCATATGGTATAATTTGAATATAGTTTAGGCCTGGTCATTTTAACGCATGCATTACAGAACTAGATTCTCTCACAGTCAGATAAACCAAACTGAGCCTCACCAGTTTCACCACATATGATCTGGACCCTGGGCTCTGGTGAACCACAACATGTGAAGAGATGCTGTGGCCCATGGAGACGCTCGCTGACTTAAAGCCGCCATGAATCAAGCTGCTCGCGTCTTCAGCTGCATGAAAAATGACTCCAGCTGTCGCCTCCTGAAGGATCGAGCTGCTGAACTGACGCTCACCGCTCAGCAGATACAACGATTCAGCATAAACGCCAGAATAAACATATCAATCTAACGGACCAGCATGAGTCACCATGTGACCTCTCTGAGTGAAAGCAGGTCTCCCAACCACGTACGAATGTAGGGTCCTGCTCTGCCACCACAGACCAGGGTTTAAACGAACCCTGACACCTGCTGATGTTACATCGATGCAGCCAAGAGAAAACAGCATCCACACCAGAGCCAAGGTGTCGTAGTCAGGAGCTGCTGCTCATTTCGGTTAAATCAGAACCCAGAGTTCAGTCTGACGTCAGAAACGTTTGATATCAAATCACCTTTCACAGGAATTTTTATATTTCTGATGCAGCAGCATCGATTATTGATTTTCTCAGCAGCTTTAGTTCCTCTTCCACTCAGACGGAGAGGTGTAAAGGACTCTTACGGACTAAGGACTTTTATGATGTCTCCAACGCGGAGTGTGGAAAGGTTTTCAGCCTGTGGTGCACGATGTGCAGCGACTCTGCCGTCCTGACTTCAGTGCAGACTTATCTCTGCCATTGTGGGGTCAGAACAGAGATGACATGAGTGACCACGGGGTCCTGATGGGGCAGAAAATGGGATGTACTGGTCACACTGGAGATTTGGAGTCTTCCCTACGCAGGAAGACGTGAGTCCTCCTGATGTTGTAAAGGTCATGATCTCTCAGTTATGACTTTAGTATTTTTTAGAATATTAACTTTCTGCTACTCTTTTGGTTTAGATGTTCACAGTAATAATGTGTTTCCCATTGGCTCCTTCAGTTGTTGGTGCTGGAGAACGAGAGTCCATCACAGCTCTGCATCTGTCCTTGGCTGCAGCACAGGACGCCTGGCCCAGCAGAGACACAGAGAGACATGGGGGGTTACTCTGAGGAGAACGGTTAAATAATTCATCCAGGGAGGAAAAGAGGGAGGGAGGGAAGACGGATAGTCCAGAGAAAAAAAAGTAAAGGCTACTCAGGAAACATTTCCCTCACATGAATCCCTGAAGTGTCCCTTTGATGCAATTTTATTGAGAATCAAACATTCAATCTGAACGCTCCTCCCCAGCAGGGATCCAATCTTCTCAACATAATTTCTGCGCTCTGCGTGCAGTAGCTCATCGTCCTCGGAGGACGTAACCCTGCAGAGCGTCGGTGCTGCATTAATTAAACCGAGCCGTAGCTACCTCAGACTCAAAGCCGGCAGGACGCGCAGGTTTCACTGTTCGTTGTTTGGCTGAACAGAGCAACACATGCTGATACTGATACCAGGCCACAGAGGCTCGAAAACATCCCATCAGCCCCTGGGACAGAGCCACATGTACAGGAGTCACAGAGCCACCATCATGTTCAGCTCTGTTAATACCACTGTCCAGGAGACACTTCAGAGGTCAGAGGTCAGATAAACAAGGTCAGAGTGAAGATTCAGCCGCAAACATTTACACTGAAATGGAAATATACAAGCAAGCAACAAGCTCACCTTTATTCCTGAACTCTGGAGTCTGTTCATGTGAACTTTAACAACAAAGTATTAAACAACAATGTGACAACGTAAAGTTTGGTCACAACATTTACCCGCTGGTGGCCGTCACCTCAGTCAGAGGGATTCATCCTCTGGGGACTAAACTTAATGGCATTTCAGTCAGGATCAAAGTGGTGGACTGCCGTCCCTGGAGCCACGATGGAACCAGTGGATTAAACTTCACTAATTAAACTTAAATTTTCTGAACTAATTCCATTACTGAAAAATTGCACTGATGAGAAGAAACAAGAGTTAAAAGCTTTAAGACATGCACAGCTCAGTCATTTCACTCTGAACTAAACCCAAAATGTCCACAGCATTAAAGAAGAACACGAGTCAGCAGTGTCTGTTCATTTAAAACATCTCTGATCATTTGACTATGACAAGCTTGAGTGGTGCGTCTTGTTGTCAGTCAGAGGTGCTGTGCCCGGATATCTGAGGAAACGTTTCATCCCTGACAGGAACGATCATCCACAACTGAGTTTTTCAGCGTTTTAAAGGGAAAAAGCTGAAAGCTGAAAGCTTCGGCTTCTTTTTTCAAAAAACAGAAGCTTGGGTGAATAAAAATAAGTGACTCAGAGGAAGCAGAGGCTCCTTCTCTGTTCAGGTGCTGATGGAACAGCGGGTGTCATCAACAGTGTCAGGTGAGTAACAGTGAAAAGAGGAACAGGACAGTCAGGTCTGTCTGACCCAGGTTGACCCAATAAGTCGCCGTTGCGTATACAAGACTAGTGGAACCATCTGTTGTCGTGGTAACAGACAAAAATCAATGGAGCAGCAACGGAGCCCCGGCAGACGAGAACTGGATAGCAGAGTGGAGAGGCAGCAGGTGGTTCGGGGTTTTTGTGTCTCTGGATTTAATCACACAGGTTCTTTGCAGTCTGGTTCTGATCTCCTCCCGTCTGATTAAACAGAAACGGGGTTCTTTTCCTGTTTAGATAGATTTTTCTCTGTTTACAGAGAGAGAACAGGATGACAGTGAAGGCAAAGGACTAGCAAAGTAAAGCTTTTTCCTTTTAACAAATCAGAAGACTTCTTTTTGTGAGCGGTCTCCGTGACAGAGACAGTGACAGTTCTGGACCCTCTAAACTAAAATGTGAAGTCTTATATCAACCAGATTTGCATTTCTGAGGTTGAGAGACTCTGATTTATATCACAAATATCAAATATCTAATATTGTGTTCATGCAGAAATAAAAGAGTAATTTTCAGTCAAATGCTGGAACCACATTTTAGCCGCGGTTGGATCCTGAAGGGGGACTCTGCCGTCCATCACGTGCTTCTTTCCTCCCATGTTTCCTGTCTCTGTACGTGGTCAACTGTCAAAAAATCCGTAAATTAAAAATGAGTGTGATGGGGGAGATGCACTGTTTGATACATATCATGGTCCTGGCTGGAAGATGTTTATACGAGATCACCATTTTAATTACTAGCACTTCTGCGATACACCTCCTGGCCACCAGTGGCAGCACTCCGGCTGGTTAGTGAGGAAGCAGTCTCATGCCATCCAGACAGACTCTGGATCAGGACTAACTGAAGGAACCAGAAGGTTTCATCAGTGGTGCTGGGTGTTGATCAGGAGGTCAAACCACTCTGTACCTTCCTGACAGTAAAAGAGTCACGGCAGTGCCTGTTACCCTGTTACCACTGGAGCTCAGTGTGAGTGACATGGTTTCCGGCTGAACCCTGCTTCTGCTCTCTGTCAGTGAGGGATCTGTAAATGAAGTCTACAGACATAAATGCTTCATTCTTAAAAGATGGATTTGAGTAGAACTTTGAGGTAACACTCCACTTCATCGATCTGATCTGAAGTCGCTGCTCAAATATCTGCACAGATCTGTCAGACTGAGACAATCATCAAGGTTACAACCGACCAGAGGCCGCAGAGAGGATGAGCTGAGCACAGGCTTCGGCATGAAGCAGGGAAGCTTTCAAAAAACAAACAACAAAAAGCCAGTGACCCATTAAACCGCACTGACAGAATGGTCCCAGAGTGATAATAACGAGGAGTCGAATAACTTAAGTATCACTAATGAAGCATTTCCCACAGATCGCAGGCATCTGAAGAGTGTCTGTCTGTTTACCGTGTTCAGATCTGCGTCAAAGTAATATTTCAAAATATTTATTGTTCTGTACTCACTCTAAAAAAATCTCCATATAATTATATTTAAATGTAATGTTTAACTGTAATTACATTCTGATGTTTTGCTGCTGTGAATCAATAAACAAAGACTTTGTTGTTCCTTTAGCATAAAATGGAGAAGACCGGTGAGCTGCTCTGAACAGACGTGTTCATTTGTAGAAGAATAGCTAAAGCTTCTTTAAAACTAATAAAACTCCCCTGAAGTCAGCTGTTCCCTGTGAAGTTTAGGATCAGGTTACGTGGGTCAATCACGTTAGTATCATCTGTTCAAACGTGAGTGCTTGAAAAACTGTTTGTTGGATCGATTTGTGTGTCGCAAGTTTAAAAAGAAAAGAGGTCAAAGTTGAAACTGAACGTTTGGCGCAGCAGCAGATGTACAATCAGAAGCTCTGACCACGGTCCGAACACTGGGCTCCTTATGTCTGTCCTGTATTACACTGAAGTGGCTGCAGGCAACACCACACCATCACATACAGTATGGACCTGGTTCTGGCTGCTTGATACACACACACACACACACACACACACACACACACACACACACACACAGCACTGATACTGCACCATAAGCACAGTGTGTCCTGTTCTCTACAGCATAATCCACATGCTAAGATCTGAGGGTTTCCATTTAAAATGTGGATTTAGCATCCTCATATCCTCAGATTCAAATCTAAATAAGTAAATCTGCATTCATAGACAATAAGATTATACAGTATAAACCATTTTTGGACAAACTGTTTTTTATGCAGCCAACAACCACGAACATCAAAAGCTCCTGGATGATATGAGCCATGAAGTCCAAATATAGAATCCTGTCAAGAGGAAAACTGGTCCAGCGCCAAAATGATCTCTCAAGGCACCGCGGTTGTAACGGCACTCAGAGCTGCTCAGGGAGGGGGGAGGAGGGAGGAGGAGAAGATGGAGTCGTGACCTCCGAGCTTTTCGAGTGACACCTCAGAGGAAAGTAAAGAGCAAGGAGACTTCAGAGGAGAGAGGTACAAGCTTCAGAATATGTTTGGACCTGTGTCCTTTGGGCACAGAGAAGAGCATCTCTGATCAAAGTCTGGCAGAATATCGGCTGCAGAGCTTTGAGGACGGCGCTCGGGAGGAGCATCACAAGGAAAAAGAAAACAACCGGCCAAAGAGCAGCGAGGTCCAAAACGTGGGCCACAGGCAAAGCACACCGAACTCAGCCGATTGATTTTCTTTTCTTTCTGCACTGTTGGCCTCCGAGCTGGTTTGTTGGGAAAAGATCCAAACAAAGTAACAAAGAAAGCTTCTCCATGAGGCTGTTTCTTTTTGTTGTTGTTGTTGAAAAGGACCGTCCGGGTTTCAGGAGGTTAAAGGGTCATGAAACTCACTGAATCTTTCAGTTCAATGAAAATGAATATCTGGTGAAAGGTGCGGATCATTCTGTAGCGTCACTTTATTTGTGTTAAAAATCTTACGTAGGTTTAGGTGGTTAAGGTGCAGACACTGAACCACAACATCCACAGTTTGCTCTAAAATAGGGAGACTGGACTGAGGTGAAGAAGTTAAATGCTAACAAAGGTTGTCAGTGGCTTGTAGGTTTATTGACTCTGTTAGTAAACTGTGACAGGAAACACAAAGTTAAGTAAAGGTCCAACTCATCCAAAAAGCCTTTCTAGTTTCTAAGAATGGGAATGTGGCTGATATTTCTTTCAATCATTTTTGGGCTGCAAGACTGAACACCTCAGAAACAAGGATTAGAGAACAGATGCTTCCATGTCTTATATGAGTGGGGGGACATCGGGGTCGTCCACAAACCCTTCAGAGAAGCTGCTGTGACCTGAGGTGGCAGGTGGAGCTGTCCTGGATGTTTCCAGCGGACCTTCTGTGGTGCTGTGGCGTGGTATGATGTTGGCCAGGTCGAGACCCTTGTGTTGGCTGGGATCCACCTCCAGCCACTCAGGAACATTATTTCTTCTGTAGGGTGAAAACATCAGGGGAAGGAAGAAGTCAGAGGAAATAACATCTTATTCTAGTGGAGAAAGTGGAGCTTGAGTTAAGATCATTCTGTCCAATTAGTGTAAAAGTGTTAACAGAGACCCAGCAAGGACTACTTTAATGTCACAGTGCAGGTGCAATAAATCTGTTGTCATTTGCTAATGTTGGTGCAGAGATGTCAAAGATTCCAGATTTAATGTGACCATACAAGGTCAATAAAGGACCTGATATACACAGTGTGTGATATATGGCACAAAGGCACAGCACAGGACGTGCACCCAAACCCCCAGACTGTAAATATGTCTGTGCATATGTGCATTCCACTTTATGTCTCATATTACATAAAGCCTCATACCTACGGATATCAGGCTCCAGCAGAGACATGAAATAACAAATTACCTCGCAGCATATTTAATATTAGTTTAATATCTGGGAAAGACATAAATTAACAGAGATAAATTCTGATGTCATGAATATTTGATGATCAGATCAGAAAGATGCAGATGTGGATATGTGATTTCATTTCATGTTAAAATTTTGACAAGATCAGAGATCTGCATATTAAATACTTTAGTACTGAATGAAATGCATCCATAGCACAGAGCACTGGAGGCTGTCAGGCACCAAAATTTAATATCAAATGTCTGATGAGATAAAAAAAAATCTTGTTTACTAATCTGATCAGACACCTCCTGATTTAAATGATCACTTTGCCAGATTTGGACCATATTTCTTGTAGTTCTGTTGTAGTTGTAGCGTTTTGGCCTAGTTCCTGCTGCTGATGAACCAATAACACAGAAACAACCAGGTCATTTCTGAAAAGGAGACAAGGTGGAAAAGTTTTGAGATAATAACCAGAATCATGAATTATCTGTAAGTATATTCAGAGTCTGACAGTTTAAATTGTTTACTCTAATTAAATAAACCAAGCAGATTAATTATAGAGCAGGAAGCTGAACAAGGCAGCGCCTGAAGCTCGCAGCTCTTTGTTGGTGAAATGGAAATAATTTGCATTTGAACGTACAAACACACAGAAGTGTGTTGATGTTCCTCCATGTTTATTTAAAGGACTGAACTCTCCTGAGTAACTTATTATCTAATCATGGAACATGATGGTGCAACAACAACATTAAACTGACTTCAGAGCATTGATGAAAACCTCCTCAACAACTGATTTTCATCTGGTTTCTGATCAGAGTCTGACCTGAAGGGGGGCAGCAAAAGCTAGTCTGTGAACGATCTGTGGTGTGAATGTGATTTTTAATTTGTTTCCAGGATATCAAGATGAAATCTAAATACTTTATAAGGCAAAGGTTTGTTAATATCAATTTTTATTTTTCAACTTTGTTTAGAACTGCATCTGACATGTGACCTTTACTTAATCACTTAAAACTGTGCGAAAAATGTAATTAAAAGTACATAAATGGGGTTTATGGTTAATTCATTACTGCAACAGTACAAACAGACCTTGACCTTTAACCTTTACACAGAAACAATCTTACTGCCAATTACACCTCCTTTAATATTTGTTGTGTAGTATCGGTTTGTCAGGAAAAGTGTGGAAATCGTAACTGAATCACCTGCAGAGCAGCAGGACACAGGTGGAGCAGCCATTCTGCCACTTGTTCACTGAGAGGAGAATAAAGCTGCCCGAGGACATATACTCCTCGGAGGCACTTTCAGTCCCATCCTCGTTCGCCGCAGTGAATTCACTCTGCAGCAGGAAAATTACCAGCTTGAGCAGAGAAAATGGGAAAGTAATTTAGAGCCTTTTCCTTCTGATAGAAAGAAGCAAGCCTATTTTTGGAGCGAATGTTTCATAAATGTGATACGGTGGCCAAACAGCATTTTAACTGCTACTGCAGCTTGTACCAGAGAAAAAACTGTTTCCCCAATGACACCCACACACAGAGAAGTCTCCAAAAAGGTTGAAATCATTTGAATTTTATAGCTTTTATAGATGGCAAATTATATTTTCCTTAAGAAGTTAGAGCCACATCTATTTTCATTATCAATTAATCTGATGAGTATTTTCTTGATTAACTGATTTTCATTTGGTCTATAAAAATCAGGAATTATTGTATTTACCAATATATACTCACGGTCACATCATTCATCTATTTAGCTGACCTAAAGGTGGTTTAATTTAAACATACTGCACCTAAAATACCAGAAATGTAGAGAGTTGTGAAGTGGACATTCTGAGGGAACAGTCACAGAGTGACAGAGTAAACTCAGTGTGCTTTAAATTAGAGATTAGTTAGCCACGGAGCAAGTACTTCATCAGCCTGGAACTGGATCCAAAACAGAAATGGTTATTAAAAGCCACTATACCATTACCCACCACTGAGCAGGTTTATCAATTAAAGCCTTCCATTTTCTCATTTATCACATGATAGTCTGAGGTTCACAGTAGTCCTTTTGTCCTTTAACTGGCTTTAATATTAAGGAAGCTAAATGAATCTACAATATGTCATTGATAAGGAGGTGGGGTGTGGACTGGGGGGGGGGGTTAAAGATTTATGACATCTTGGAGCCTGGTCTAAGTTTAGTTCCAACGCTCACCTTGGAAACAGGCAGGTAAACCTAATCGTCAGCACTTCCCTATGCGAGATGGATAGAGTCATTAGTCCAGGGCTCCTCTACTAATGCCTTCCCTGGTTAGGAAGTCCAAAATGGCTCCCTGTAATAGGTCACCTAAGGCAAAGGCCCACAGGTCATTATATGTCAAAGGTAATGAGGTCTGTGAACCATCAGAGGAGCAAAGTCTCTGCCGTTCACACATTATTATCAGACAGAGAACGTGTTATAATGAGGGAGCTGCAGACTTATAACTGCGGATGGTGCAATATTGATAAAGTCATTTGTTGTAAAGTTTGCAGCCCAGCTGATGCAAAGGTCAGGAGGAAGAGGATTAGGAGGAGGAGGAAGATAGGGGTCAGGGGTTGGGCGGTGAACACAGCATTTATCCTTTAGTAAACAGTGCAAATCAAATCAGTCCTCAGGGACACGATCGCTGGGTCAGTTTACTATGAGTAGACTGGTGAATTATTATGACTTAGCTGCAGAGGGTGAAGGACGTTAAATCAGAGAACTGAGAACCCGGATATGTTAATAAAAAGAAATACAGCTGAAACAATAAGTCAAAAGGTACAAAATTAATGTTTCAGTTATTTCACACACCTGGGTCTTAAAAATATTTTCTGTTTCTAATTTGCTGCTTCTTTTGAAAAGTTGTGACACCAGATGATGCCACTTTTGAGCTCTGGGAACGTCTAAGGATATTTTTCATTATCTAAACTTAATGGTTAATTGATTAATTGCTTAATTAAAAAAATAACCATCAGATTTATCATATGTTCTTAAGCTTTTGAACCTCAAGCTGCTCAGTCACTCTGGATAAGACCACTGCAGAAAATATAATTTCACTGACCTCAGTATAATAACACAGATGTTGTTGACCCTGACCTCTTACCTTTCAAAACCACTGGGGACATTATCACAGGTGAAATGGGCTGTGAGTTTCAGATAACGTTTGATATTCCATTTCATGATACAGTTCACACATCACCCTTCCTTGTGCCATCAAGCAAATCCATGTCAAACCCAATCATGGCCTTCAGATGCACTTCCATCCATGCCAGAGGCTGAATATAGAGTCTGTGGGTAAGCCTGGGTTTAAAGATCGCCCCTAATCATGTCCATCATGTCAGCAGCCAGCAGCACTGCTCACCTGTCACCTTGCTGTGGTGCAGGAACAGCTTAGCATTTTATTGAATGTTTAATTTGAGGGTACAGGATCGCACCGGGGATCTTTACTGTGTTCGATGGGGCCAGCTGAAGGACAAGCAGCGGCTCCCAGTCATAAAATGGTAATGATGATAGTGCGACGACGAGCGCACCTCCAGGCAAGGAGAAGAAACAGAGCTCAGTCACACAGCACTGCAGACTAATGTGGTCATTAAGAGGCGGAGCTGCTCTAAGCTAAACTAACCCACTCACTGAGCCAGTCACCGTGGTCCGGTCGGCTCCACAGAGGCTGAGGTTCTGTAGATAATTTACGTTGGTGTTGAGCCATACATCTTAAAAACACAGGTGGGACAATATGTCCCACAGTATATATGTTCATTTGGACAGTGTCACGTGTTTGAAATGAAAGCTGACGGCTCTGCTCAACAGCTCTTAGAGTTAAAGATGCTTGTTTTTGTTGTGGACGGTTTTTGAATGAATCAGGCCGTTTATTATAAATAACACATACCATAAGCCCAGGGCTTTTATCTGGAACAAGTTTATATTTAAAATAGCCATTTGCCAAATTACTAGCTTTACCCAGGACTTCAGTTCCATTATTTTGGTAAACTACCATTTCCCAGGTCGAGAATGACCTCTCATCCTCCATGTTTTAATCAGTCATGTTATACTCACCACTCTGCTGCTATCACTTTCTATTTTTGACAGAAGTGTAAGAAATGGACATGATGGTGAATTTCCAAGCTACTATAGAGCAGGTATTTGGCTGAAGTGAATCTCCCAGTCTCACAGGAGGAAAAAAAAACAGTTTATTTTTTGGTTGCAATTGTTCTTTTCCCCATCACAATCTGTTGATATCAGTACAGGATGCAGGTCACATTCAAAAATAGATATGAACCCTCATCCAACAAAAATGTCCGATAACAGCAGCTACTGCATTTGGCGGTTTGAACCTGAACGCCTGAAGCTAAATCTGAACACTAGTGCAGAAGCCGTGTTCAGCTGAGTATTTTACTGTAGTGAGTATAAAGCTGCAGCTCTGGTCAAGGTTATCTGTGGCCAGTACCCTGTCATTAGCAGGAAGAGCGCTATCATCAGCGAGGCTGATAAAACACATCATGCCCAGCGTTTAATATACAACAGGCTTCTGTAATTAGGACAACAGGGACCTGATAAGCCAGAGGCATGTGAATATGTGCGTCTTAAACTCGAGGCCAAACAAACACTAACACCACAGTCGACTGAGGCCAACGAAAAAATCATCATACGCAGTTGTTAGTAAAATGAATTAAAAGTATTTTTAAGTCTTTTTTTGGGAATGAGATTCAGAAGCAGGGGATGAGTGTTTATGAAGCAAACATGTTAATTTTCCTTCCTGTGCACACGTTATATATATAGGAAGCCTGTATTATCAGCTTTATAGCTGCAGTGGCTGTAATGAAAATCTTTACCTTTTGTTGTTGTCAGGCGAGCTGTGGCGTCTGTCCTGACACGCTATGGGTGGACGGGGGACGGTCTTTGTCACTTTGATTTCACCTTCAGCCTAAAAGACACATCAGAGGGAAAAAAGATGTTTACTCATATTCTTTCTTACTGCTGCTGTGGTACAGGATGTATCAGAAGCCATATGGAGGATTAATAGTGGCTGACACTGCAGTATCAGCACCTGTGCCTCTTTACAGGGACTATAAAGAGTTCCTTCAATAAACCTCAGAGAGCAACATGCCTGATCCCCACTGAAAGGAACAAAACAATCCCAGCCTGAAGCAGCAACAGTAAAGTGAGAGGTATGTATCCTCCGTCTGCAGCACATAGCATGACAGTAAAACTAATAGCTGTTTAAAGTATTTAAGAATGGACCCAAGGGTCTAGAGCAAAGTTGTGGCTAAAAAATTTTATTTGGAAAAAAGCAAAAAAATAAAAAATAAAAAAATTTGCAAAAAGAAAAAAGTACTTTGGCTCCTGAGAGTTTGACATGTGCTGCACTCTTGATACAAACACGAGCCTTTTAAAGTTTTCTGTTACTCTGTTATACGTGTTTGATTTGATGTGTAACCGTACGTACCCTCGGCATGGTGAGGACCAGGTGTCCGGTGGTTTGGGATCTCTGAGCTGTGGAGCTGTCGGGCTTCACTTCAGCAGGCAGAACCATCTGAAATATCTGCAGAGTAAATTGTTCATAACTTTAATTAGCAAGATTAATGCGCTGATCTGGCACTGACGCTGTCCCAGTGTGTCAAATGACTTTAATCATTAGTGGGTCTTTTTATAGGTACACTTTCCAGAAAAGACTTGTGACAGTGACCAGAATAGCTCCGACTCAGAATAGTGGCAATCAATCACTGAAACGAAATCCTATGAAAACCAAAATGGTCCATGTGGATGGACATTTTTTGCCACAAAATGGGCATAAAATTTGACTTCATTTTTCCGTCTTCTCTTATTTGATACTGAGGGGATATTTTGGGGAAACCGCACTGACAGCAGGCAGAGAGGAGGGAAAACTCCAAAACTCGAGCTGTCCCCTGACTCCTCAACAAGCCCTGCAGCTGTCAGATGTGGCTGATGTGATATACACACCTCACAGATGACTCCTCCACTCAATTCCCTCTGCTACTCTAAATGAGTTCATATTAAGAAGGAATTTTAAAGGCCTGAGTTGATGTATCACTGCGTAAATCTGCCCCTGTCCAATTAGGCTGACCCCTGCCATAAAACAGCCATCCATAAATATGCTAACAGCTTGAAGCAGAGCCATGGCATTCACGACTCTGGCATCGAGGGTTGAAGAATCCAAACCTGTGGGGATGTGTATTTATAATTTGCAGGCTGGAGGGTAAAAACAGGGACAGGAACAAAAAAAAATGACACCTCTCGGATTTATGTGTGGCCAAACAGCTCTTTAATCAGGCTTAAAGGTTGCTGTGGTCTGTGTGTGGGAGATTAAAATCCTCTGTGCTGCAGAGGGAAATACGACGGACTGGACACCTGTAAACTCCGTGGTCATGATGACATGCAGAACGTAGCGTCCCTTCACAATAAACCACAGTAAGACTTCAGCAGATCTTATGCAGGGCTGGAAACAAACACCTGACACAACATAAATACTGCTCAGCTTCTGCTGACACTGAATCTTCCACTTTTGGCAGGAAACTGATTGTAGGTGGTTCTTTATTCTGAACATCCACACTTTGGCTGATAAATTTTGGGATTTACCAGAAAGAAACAGAGTGAGTGTCCTTCCCTGGACAGCTGCCGTTCTGAGAAATAACTCAGCAGCAGGTGTAATAAACGCTCGCCATAAATGTTTCAGAATGTCAGAGTCAGAAACGGCTTTGGTGATTCAGCAGCTTCTGACAGCCTTTTATTTGCTCTAAATCTGACTCTTCATCCTTCTAACTTCCTTCTGCTCCCAACTCAGCAGCAGGCCTCACCCTCATGAATTCACAGCAGTTTGTAATCAGATGAATCACTTCATACTGTTGACAAATCATAATATTAGGAGGCTGTTACAGGAGTGTGTGGAAACGTGGAATTACCAGAGGAACCAACTGTAACACCTACTGTAGTATTTAGGACTCCAAAGGTGTGTTCAGACTGAATGCAAAGCTAATTTAAAGTCACCAAAATTGTATATGCAGACAGTGGAAAGACAAGTGGAAGTGAACTAGGGCCGCTTTGCCTGGGGCAGCACAAACTGAGCAAACTGAGGTTTCACGCTGCTGAGGAGGCAAGAGCAAGAAGGTGAGAAACTGGGGAAAAACAACAACAAGAACTTTCTGGGACGTTGGTGGGAAGTTGTGAAACACACTCCACACACACTGTGACACAATGTTGGTGCATGAGACACTGTGCCATCAGTGTAAATCCTCCTAAAGAGGTGGTTTAGACCGACAGTCCGGCATAAAGAACTAGTAACATCGATGCTGTTCACATCCTTCCTCCTTCCAACAGTCAACATTGGTTTCTTTCAGCCATGGAGTTCATTTTTCTCTAACCTTCAACAAATTGTTCTCAAGCTATCAGGACAGGTGATGGGAAGATGCCTTGTTGCGTGTATACGACAGCTGGTAAAAACTGCAGCTGCGACTTTGCTGAGTGTCATTTTAATGCTGGGCTGTGCGCCTGCAGTGAGGCTGGCTGAGCGCCTGCTGATGCTGCCGCCTGCCGTCTGGAAGAAAAGATCTTTAGCTTGTCAGCTGCATCAACACCTCAGTGAGAAACCAGAGCTGTACTGTACCAGCTATACTGCATGTGAGTGTTTCTGCAGGCTTCAGAGACCAAGAAAACCCTGGAGTAATGCAAACATCACGCAGACTCTGACATAGAGTTCAAACAAGGTCAGCTAACCCGAATATATGACATATAACATTAACCCATTCATATTTGTGCTGGTGTAGACTCACAGGTTTGAATCCTCAAAAAGTCTGGAAACATGAGTAAGAAATGTTTCCTTGCCAACTACTGTCGCAGTGCCCTTGAGCAAGGACCTTCCCCGGCTGACAGTAGTAGTCTGTGGTTAAACTGGACGGTTTCCAGTGTGAACGTGTGGGGAATGAAACCGAGCCTGCAGCTCTGAGAATGTCTGAAGAAACACGGCTTAAAATATAAGACCTCTCTAAAGCATGAAAATGACATGAAACAAGTCCTGACTCAGTTCTCTAGAGGCTGAATTATGGCATTAAAACATTATTTTTTCTTTACTTCTAACTACTAGTGATACTTTTAACTCCTTTTAACTCCTTTTAACTCTATGATGGACAGAACTGCAGAGCAACAGTCTGATCTTTAAACTTAAGAAGTCGACAAAGATTAAAGAAGAGTTTTAAATCACTGCAGTTGCAGTTTAAAAATCTGAACTAAGGTATTTGTTGGAAAGTTCAGAGTGTGCAGCCAAAACAGTGCTGAGGAAACACTTCAGATTATGTGTTACCCAGTCTAAAAAGCTCCACAGCATACCTTTCCTTTGACGCTGACTCTGGCGTACGTTGGCTGAACATCTACGTCTATCAGGGAGGTGTCCATGTGTCTGTGTTTAAATAAAGACAGTCCGCAGTCCACATGCATCAGTCGTTCTCATATTGAGTAGTGAGTGTAATGCTTTCAAACTGAGGTCCCGGATAATTCTCAGGATCGCTCAGAAAAGGAAATCAAAAAGCTAAACAAAAGTAGAAAAGGAAAACAAGGACAAACATATGTACAGCATGTAGGTACATTTGACGTGAGGACAGCTGAAGAAGCCACTGAATTTGTGGGCCTGTATCTCCACAGGGGCTTTAAAAAATAAACCTTATGACTGTAATGCAGCATTAAATTAAGAGGCCAGATATAAGCAGGAACATACAGCTTGGTTGCTTCTTACCATTTATAATATCTATTAAAATTATATTTCTGTATATTAATCTGTTGAGAGTTTGGGCTCATCATTCCTACCTGTACACAGCCAAGTCTAAGACTATGGTGTTGTTTTCTTCATCTTCAGCTAAAGAGAAATCCAACCTGTAAATAACCAGAGAGGAAGAGTTCAGGCACTAGAGTCAACACTGGTCCAACGGAGCAACACGTATCTCGAATATTTCAGCATAATTAACAGAGAACTGCTCTCAGTGCTCACACACTACCCGCTCACAGTGCAGACACTCAACTGTCTCCAGTGCTTCCACTTCCATTCCTTCTTTTCAGAAAATTCACACTGAGAATCCACTGATCTAACGGCTTATTCTGGAGCCGACAGCTGACCCGTCTGTGTCAGAACACACACTTCAGCTGTACCCAGCACTTTCAATGACACTTCAGCTACTTTCAGTGTTTACGGTCTAACACTACATGCAGGGTTAAACTTGAAACTAAACTTTTAAACTCTCTTGGTAAACACTTACATTTGAACTGACACCAACTCATTTCAAGGATTCCCACACAAAGTCACACTTTAAGACATTTGAACTCTCAGTGTGAAGTGTCAGCCTCAGTTTCCTGGCACCTCTGTCGAACTGTTGGCCACTGAGTCGCCTAATTCATTCAGTAAATACGTATACGTACGTATAAGTATTGTGTTAGAGTAGCATCAGTCTACAGAACATGACTTTACAAGCCGTCCATGAAAGGACAGTAAAAGATGTTAACATCACTGATATGTTTTGACTGTTATCACCCAGGCTGCGGTGAAGCATACTGTCCTGTCTCCGTGATGTAATGTGATATATCAGATAAAGGATTCATTCCTGACCCGAGTGTGTCCTCAGCTCAGATTACAAATGAAATCAGCCATGTTTTAAGGCCCCGACCTCCGTGGCCTTGCTCTAGTTATAAACCTCTGGCTAATGGAGGGAGCCCACAGCTATCAGGTTGCCGCCCCCCCAACACCCCCACCCCAACACAGGTAATCGAGGGTCTCAAAGAAACAGCATCTCAGACATTAAGGACTGTGAGTGGAAACTGAAAGACCGACCCTGTGACCTGTTCTCTTTTATATGAAGTAGTTGATTGGATGTGTTTTGTTGCTCTGGCTGAACAGAACTAGAACCAATTATGTTTGTTTCTGCTGCGTTTGCTGCTGCAGCTGAGAGGAATGGATGATCTCCCTCACAGTGAAATGTTATAGTCAACACTTCACAAACTGGTCTAAGAAAACTCATGTTTAAATTTATTTGCCGGCTTAATGATTCTGAAAATGAAATCCTCCTGGGCTCATCCAACAAAAGGCTTAGTACTACACGCTACCAATCCTGTAGAGATATTGGTGCAGTTGTCTCTTTGTAGGACACTGATTTATATTATTTTCTTGTGCTTTTGTATGTAATTTTCTTTAACAAATGCAGAACTTAACCAGAATTATTCAAAACGCTTGGAGTTGAAGGAATTTGTGCGACATGTTATCCACTTTTTTCCAGAGACAGAAATGAGAAGATAAATCTCATGTCTGTGTCTAAATTACAAAAGCTTTGAGTCGGGATGTAGTTAATGTAGCTCAGCATAGAGACTGGATGTAGGGTGAAACAGGCGGCCCAGTACTTCGACCAACACCTCTGAAGCTATTGAACTAACCTATCCTCACCAACTATGTCTGGCAATACAGTCGACTACTTTAAAATGGAAACCCTTTTTTGGTAGAAAACATGTCTTGGTTCATACTTAGGCTCGTTGACGTTCATGACTCGTCCATCAGCAGTGATCAGCGTCCTCGAGGCCTTCGGTTTCTTCTCTTTCCCCCTGTAAGAAAACAGCACAGTGTGAGAGGAGAGCAGGCTGCAGAGTGTGTGTGTGTGTGTGTGTGTGTGTGTGTGTGTGTGTGTGTGTGTGTGTGGAGCGGACTGACACACGACAGTAGCAGAGTTATGGGGCTTGTGGGGTGAAGGAGAGAACCATCTCTCCCTCCAGGAGTATCCATAAAGACAGAGGCAGCAGAGTTACTGTAGGACAAACACTCATCAGGTAAAACCACCTGCAAATTTCTAACTAAGCATTTTCAAACAAGCATTTTAAAAACATCCATCTGCCCTCAAACCTTTTATTTCCAAAGGCTTATACCACACATGTAATAAAATCTGCATTCCACCCAGAAGAAAATGAAGTGTTTATACATCCAGTTCGGTGCCCAAACTTTTACAAATTTTATTGCTGTTGTGGTTTTTTGGTCTGGAACCAGGTTACAGTCATACTCTATACTGGCAGCTACAACTGTTGTGTAAACAAGCGGTGCCAGACCTTTTTGTCTTGTGGTCCATTTTGAAATGAAATGGATCAAACCACTTAAACCCATTACAAGTCTATGCAACACGGCCGCCAGCAGACACGTGTCAGGACGACACTGGTTTGTGTTGCCTTCAACTGTAACCATCGTTACAGGTTTTGGCTTCAAACACCGTGTTTTTTTTTTTTTTAGATTGTTTCAGAAGAGGTGAAAATACCAAGTACTTTTCAAGCTTAGCAAAAAATATAGTAAGGTCAGAAAAAAAATACACATCATTTTAATGATCACATATGTCCGCCCATTAAGCCCACAGAGCAGCAGATGAATGAGTAAGCGATGGAGGCCAGCGAGCACTCAGCACTCTGTGGAGGGTCAGCCATCACAACCTCTGCAGCCGTACATCAGCCACAGAGAGGACGAGTGTGACAGCGTGTTCGAAGAGCCTTCAATCTGCTCAACTTAAGGACGTTAAGTTCATGTTTTTATTAGCGTGGTGGACTGTACAGAGACCTGTAATGAGTTTAAGTGGTGCTGTGAAGCCGAGTGGTTAACCGAGGCACTAACACCCCATTACCAATGTGGTCATCCATGTTAGAGTCATGCAGTCGATCAGGACTAGCATCGTAACGTCTTCTTTCTAATTTTTCTATTGATGCTGTGGGTGTCATGATACATGTATTCATTCAGTACAGGAAGTCCAGCTCAATACATTTCCCCCGGTGTGGTTTCAGTGTGTAATACTCGTGCACACAGTCAGGCTTAGTGTGTGTATTGGGGATGAATCGGGGTGAGACAGAGGGCAAGTATCCACTTCAAAAGATCAAACTGAAAGGAGAATCTCCATCACTCTGCCTCCCAGTTCAAACTGCAGCTTTTCTTCTGCCTCCATCTCATCCTATGCCATGTACTGCTGACATGTCAAGGTCACAGTGTGGCTGCCTGCACTATAAAATCCTGTTCTGTTACTTTTTTTTTTAAACGGGGTGTGATGGGGCCTCTATCAAACTGCTGAGTCATGGAGACATCGGCAGTGACAGCTCCACTGCTGGTTTCTGTGGAGTTCAGAGGTGAGGATGATCTGTTCAGACAGCTTTCAGTTAGCCATGTTCACATTTAAGTCTGCAGAGAGGGACAAGTCTTAATCTGTACCGGACTTAAGTGCAGAACTACAGATGAGCACAGAGGAGTTTCAGGCAGCAGATCACCTTCAGCAGAGCCTCTGTTTGGTGGTGTATTATGGTGATGTACTACTGTAAATAGTCTTCTGGGTTAGAAAATGCCAAACATTTTCTGGTTCCAGCTTCCTGCTTCTTATTGGTTTCTTATCAATGGAAACTCAACATCGTTGGGTTTCTTGACTTTAATCTGGACCCTGAGCTGCGGCGGTTGAATTGTGACCTGCTGCTGCCGAATCAAAATACGGAACAGTGACAGTGAAAGTACATTGATTATGATGTAAGGTTTTTATTTTGTTGTTAATCTTTGCTGCAACTTTTCTACCATACAAGGAAATATTTCAGAATTTGGATTGATGAGTTATCACTCATGTTTAAACCTTTTCACATCAACATTCAACAACATACCATATGTTATCTCTTGTAATGCAGATATTGCCCGTCCATCTCATACATGCATGTGAATTAACTACGCAGCCTGTCAGTTTTCCTCGACCTTAAAGCTTGACAGTGTTTATGCTCAGTCCTACAAACTGCAGGTTGGATCTGCTGTTCTTCTGGTGTTATCCTTCCTCTCAGAGGAACAGAGCAGCCATTAAACACAGACCCATCTTCTCGCTGACCTTATCGCAGAACCCACCTCAGGAGCAGGAAATTCATCTTTCCTGACAATCCGGTGACGGCGCGACTGCATGCATCAAGTCAGCACGCTCTGACAGCCGTGTGCAGGGAAATTATAAAAAAGGCACCATTTCACCCTGATTTTATGCTTGGACAGCATGTGGGCCCTGAGTGTTTTTGTAATATGGATTAGCAAGAAGACTGTCACCAGTTGGCGTCTCAACCATCAAACCGGGTTTCTTCAAATCAAGTTTATCCATGGGTATAATCTGACTTCTTATCAATAGCAAGGGGTTTAATTGTGGATCTTAGTGAGGTGATTCTGCCGTTTCATTCCCAGTACAGAGTCCTGGTGAATTACAAAAAAAATGAAGCATTTCCTGTGCATGTTCACTACAAAACTCCCACACAGGGATTCACAGACTGAGCTCACATATCTTTAAGATTCCTAAACATAAAAAAGATGCCATGTGCAACTCACATGATAAATTAAATTTTACAAATGTGCAGGGATAGATTTCCAGCAGCAGACGACAGATAGCTGATTAAACTAATCGCACTAAAACACTATGTACACAGGCAGGAAACAAACACAGAGATCTCTTCAGGCTAATGTAAAGAGTTTCCTGTGGGCAGCAGAATAAGAAGCAGGGCAGGCACTAAAACAGCAGGATACTTCTACAGTATTCATCATACACTGCGCTTTTCTTTGTGACTATGAGGCTTGAAGTGTTGATGAGAACTAAACACTGTGAGTCAGCCCTGTGTCCAGAGGTCAGCTGGATGAGGGGAGGGAGAGATGGAATAAAAAAGCTTTTTCTAGGACAGAAAAATTAACAAGTGAAATAGATCTGTCACACCTCGCTTTACAAAAAACATGTACGAAGAAAAAAATAAAATACCAACAGAAAAGAACAAATCCTGCTACCAGCTGCTGCAGGCTGTTTGACCAGTTCTGTCCTCTGGACCAAAAAAAGAACAAAAAGCTACAACAGGGTGTTAAGCTGCCTTTTAAAATACTGTACAGAGATAATATAGCACTATAACTTGAACAAGACACTAAAGTGCAGGGTAAAGTGCAGCATCCATTATAATATAACACTTGAATAAGATCGATATTCACAGGGGATGCACTGATTCTCTCTCATTTCCCATTCATCACCTATACTCAGGGTATCTGCTGATACTGGATGATCCATTATCAGTGCTCTCTATTAGGTCGTGGACAGTGGCTTTTTACAGCTGTTTCTCTCGCAACATCTGCCTGCTGAGGCCGAGCATGACACTGTGAGAGCGGTGAGAGTGAAGTAGAACCGCAAAGTTGTGTCCAGACAGATAAACAATGAGATGAAACTCAGTATAAAGCTCTGTGAAGCCGAGTGGAGCTGCAGGTTCAGCTCATGATTCTCTGTAGGCACACACACTGGTAAGTGAGAGTGAGGTTCTCCTCCTAAGCTGAAACGTTTTGCCATATATTTTTTTAATTTCCTGGCATTTCCACTCTTTGTCATTTTTATGTAATAACTGAAAATGCGTATAGAAACATAAACAACCTCTGTTTATGTAATGCTGCTCTCTCCTCAGCAAACTGACCCTCAGAAGTGGACAGTCTGCCCAGTAACCAGAGGGCTGATGGTTTAATAATCAGACCCGGCAGGAGGGTTTATCCCCCTGTGGAGGGGAGACTGGATGTTGGTATCACAGAGCCCACGTCCACTGTCAGAGTGCCCTTGGACATAGCTGAGCTCTGGACCGACCATGATGTCTCAGAGGAGCTGGATGAGTGTAGGAGGCTTCGTGTAATTATTATTCTGGATATGTATTACATGTCAGGTTTATTTGTATGGTCTTTAATCATGGTTACAGTCAAGGCTTCATGACGCCCACGTCACGGAACAACATAGGAACGCAGTACGTGAAAATAAAAATGACGCTCCTAAACCACAGAACAACGACAAACTTAAACTCAATGACAAAAACCTAGAGACAAAAAAGGAGGAAACCTTCAGCACAGAGAGGAATCCCCCTTCACGGACACTGCAGGCTGAGGTCAGGCTGAGAGAGATTTACAGCTCAGTAAAGTAGCACAACTATAATCAAAGACAACAAAATGGTGCCTGTCACACCTAAACCTCTGTATGGAGAGATACTGAGCATGTGTTCAACCTTAGCTTGTCCACCTATCTGTTTTTTTACTAGTCACTTTGTAATGCATTTAACAACTAGAAATTTTTGGATGAATATTGATGAGAAAAAAGAAAAAGAAACAACAACTCAAATGCCCAGTGAATCATAAAGGTTGGTTTTGTGTTGATGTGTTAGTTCTAGCTGCCTGCTAACTAATTACAGCTAATCAGTGTGTTGTATGTGTAGCTGCTGATGTCTCGGGGTCTCCTCATCTGTCCAGTGGCTGCTCTCACAGCTGCCAACTGATATCACTGTACTGACAGAGAGTGTGTTAGAGCAAGAACGGAAGCACAGTGAGAAGTGGATGTGCAACACACACACACACACACACCCAATTAACACCCGGGCAAGAGGGTCACCTTAAGGGTGAGCATTAATTGGCTCCGTGGCGGGAAAATTATTTAGACAACCAACCAGTCTGAAACATGCTGTGGTTTGATTGGTGCACACACACACACACACACACCTGACATTCATGTGATTGGAGAATATAGTAGCATGCAACACAGATTAACACAGCTTCAGATCAACGAGATCCTTCATCTGGAGCGGTGTTTGAGTCCACGTGATGGATCTCAGTCCAGCATTCTCTCTCTTATAGCTCTATGTTTGGTCTCCACCAGCTCCTGAGGGAACCATCTGGCTCTTTAGCTGCTAAATGCTGCACCAACAGTGAGTTGAAGAGAATCATCACACATTTAACCTCTTCTGTCTGATCAGCTCGGACAAAACTGCTGTCACTTCAAACAAATACAAATAAAACACACGGTTTCATGTCTGAGTCAATCAGTCACATCAGCGATGATGTTCTCTGACTTCTTCTGCCAAACGTGTTTAAGGAGAATTAACATGTCTACAAACTGTCCAGTCACCCTCTTATCCACAACATAAAAACACGAACTCATCAGCAACAACTTTGCCCTGAAGCACTTCTGCAGAAGGTGCATTTATGTTCCATTTATGTTGCCCTCGTGTCCTGTGAATGTCATTTGAGTCTGCGTGGAATGGGAGGCAGCTGGCATCTCTTTCACTTGTTTATTCGAAGACTCGGATGTGCACTTATCTAAAACGTATCGCCGGCATTTTCGTACTGCAATTTGTTATTAAATCTACGATAAGATCCACTAGAAACCAAGTCAGAGGATTGAGATGAGCTGTGTGTTGTGGTAGAGCAGTTGACTTAACGTTTGTCATGCTCATAAGGATTTTTTTCATTTTTCAGTTGTTTTTCATGAATGTATTGCGGCAGCTGTGCAGCCATATAGAAGTAAGACATCGTCTACAAATCTGTGAGCAGCTCATTTGTTTTTCCAACCAGAGAAACAATCATTAGTGAAGCACAACGTCAAGCTTCCTTCAACCACTGAGCAGATCAGAGCCGTGGGTGGTGACTCAGGGACCTAACTCCAGGTAATTTACATGGTCCAGATGAAGCAGACTGGCTGAGATTTACAGTGAGTTACAGCTCCTCATAAATTATTTTGTAAATCTTACCTAACTTTGATTGTTGCATATTTAGTCACATTTAAGTTAAACTAAGGTTTTAAGGGCTTTAAATCTAGGTGTTGTAGATTACTGTGGTAAAATGTAGGTGAACGTACATTTGTAGTAACTGCAAGTAAAGTTCCTCCATTAGTCTCATATATTGTCTCATGCTCTGCTCCTCGGGCACATGGCAGTCTGACAGTCAGCGCAGTTAAACACAGAGTCAGTGCATCATTCAGGGTTATTGGCACGCTCGAGCTCAACAGCTGATTCATTAGTTACAAACGTATAAATCAAACGTCAGAACAAAATCCTGTCTGACCCTCTGAACCTGCTCACCTCTCCTCCAGCCTCCGACACCGGCTCAGCCCCCTTTTAGAGCAGTTAGTTTACACTGCAGTGATTAGTCTGAGAACTCCTCACCTGGGACTACAGCACCTGTGAATGTATCCTCATCTGTCCCGCTAAATGTTGTGTCAAACGTGATATTTATGCCTGATTTTGAATTAGGCCGATGTCAGCAGTGTGGTCATTAAAGTGACTGACCAGCTGACAGAGCTATTCCCCTGGTGACTGGTTGAAAAGGCGGCACAGGTTTCACCAAATCACCTGCAGCCTCAGAACATTTCAGAGTCAGTATCAAATATGTGTCCACATACTTTTGGTCACGAGATGAACATGTCAGCAGTTAAAAGTGCCGGATGTGTGAGTGACTGTGGGTGGCCGCCTCAGCTGGATGATGCATGATGTTATTGTGGCACCCGATGGCTGAAATCATGAACTGCAGCCAAAGAGTCACATACCCAACAAAACTCTAATCTTTCACACTGCAAATCCAGACTTTTGTACAATTACTCTTTTTTTTCTCATTTTTAAGTTCATGAGATTCACTCCTTTTCACTTCAGAAATAAACAAAATAAGAGAGCTGCTCAAATGTTTGCAGTCAACTGAACACAGATGGAGTTTGGGTTTTATTGCCCTGGCTGAAGACGGGTGTGTTAGCTCATCCTAAATGGATGAAAGCCACTTACTTCTCCTTCACTCTCCTCTTCTCCTCCAGGTGCCGGTGAGCCTCCAGACGAGATTCAGGGGTGAATGAACACGGTGTGCACCAGAACTCCCTCTCCCGTTCCTCCTCATCTAAGTCAGAGCTTGTCACCTTTGGGCCTGTGTTCTCCTCCACCTCCTGGTTCTCCTTATTCTCCTCCACCCTTGGATTACAAAGCCAGAAAGGATTCAGCGACTGCAGGTTGACTGTAACTCTTCAGAGATTTTCAGCTCAGTGTAGTTTAACTGCACTCTGTTCAGCAGAACTCGATTCTTTAGGAGCAGCTAAATAAAAGAAGGTGTTTCAGAAAACTTTACCTGAATATTTCCATTTGGAGACTTTCTACTTTCCTTCCACTATATTTCAGTGAGAATCAACACAGTTTTATTAATGCAGCCTCAACTTTATGCTTTATGATCTGTACAACACGGGACGCCCTCTGTTCTTAGAGCTTGGAGGGAAATATGTTTTTTTCTAGATAAACATCTCAGCTCTCAGGTGAAAAGATTTTCTCCCACATTCTAACAAACAGCTTTTTATTCAGCTCAACCACAATATAATCTTTGACTCATCTTTCTCTTCTCAACTGATCTGAAAATCTGAAAATTCCCAAACTGGATGTACAGTAAAAGTGGGATGAGATTAACTAAATATTTTAGAGGAACAAAAATCTATCAATTAATTGATCATTTGATTGAAATAAAATGGGCAACTCTTTAGATACTCCATCTCTTGGGGCAGTAAACTGAACATCTTTATGTCCTGGACAGTGGTCAGACAAAACCAGACATTTTGAAGATCATGCTGAACTTCAGGGAATTCTGATAATGAAAAATCAGATTCTGTCTTCCACTGTATTTTAGAGACAACACGAATATTCAAGAGGCAAATGAATTAATAATGCAAATAACTGTTTGTCACCGCCCCAAAATATTTTGTTTATTTGAGGTTTACAGTGAAATAACTATGAGTGTATTTTTTACTTTTAATAATTTTTAATTAAAACATTTTTTTGTACTCACACTGTGTTGCTGATGTCAGTGTACCAGCGGCCGTCAAAGCCTGGCTTCCTCTCCCTGTTTCCTTTCTCCTCTCCTGCCTTCCTCTGCACCTCCTCTTTCTCCTTGGCTCTCCTCCTCAGGTATTCCTTCTCCTGCTCCAAGACTCGCCTCTTCACCTCCTCCAGTCCCTGAGAGGCTCGAATCCTCTCTGACCGGCTGATCTCCTCCCCGTCCAGCCACTGAGGACAGAGACAAACAGCAGGGACTGAAACTCTAAATCTGAATCACAACTATACAGATGTTCTTACTGCATGTCAAACTGAGTAAAGAAACATTATATTAGTCTTTGGATTTGCATTTTCAGAAATGTTTGAAAAGTTGACAGTGATTGTACCAGGGTCAGGGTGACCAGGTGTGCCCTGCTCAGAGGCTGAGGAGAAGACAGGTACAGCAAAGTTACCTTGAGTTGGGGCAGAGAGGCCACCACATACTGCCTGTAGCCCTCAAACGTGGTGCAGGGGTTCCCCACCAGAAACAGCTCTCTAAGATGGATGTTGTGTTTCAGAGACTCCACGCTGCTCAGACGTCCAACAAAGTTCACCGTCAGGTCCAACTTCTGGAGGCTCTCACAGCCTGAAGACAGAAGGGAAAATACACAAATACCACGCTTATTTGTTTGATGTGGTTCAAAAGTGATGTGATGTTAACTGTATGTAACAGAAACATTTGGTTAATCAACAGAAAATTACATAATTGATAACCAATTTGGCCTTTGGCCTTCAGTGCATTGTGGACGCCCCCTTGACCTGGGCCCAGACCAGTCAGACCCAGACCAGATATGCTGTAGATGATGACATGACCAATTTGATGACAAACTACTCTTTTATTTCATTCACAGATCATATTTATCATCATATCAAACATTTTCCTGTTCCACCTTCTCACGATGTGAGGTTTTTTTTTTCTGTTGTTTGGAGGAAGTAAACAGGAAATATTTTGCCAGGCTCTGGTAAACTGTGATGGATATTTAAATTTTAGTAAATAGTAAATTGCAGCCTCAGTCAGAGAGCTTTAAATTGATCAAGTTTAAAAAATAAAAGGAAGATTTATTTGGCTAAATTTCAGCAAAAAATAAATACATTCATCTTTAGCAATGAAGAACCAAATACACCAAAATACCACACTTTACTGACCTTTACATACTGACCTTCTAGGTTTTCAATGACTTCAATGTTGTTCAAGGCCAGATTCAAATACTCCAGTTTCTTAAGACGGCTGAGATTCTCTACATGAACAAATAAAACTGCGAGTAAGATGTTAAAGAAATTACAAGACACAAACGTGTCAGTGGAAACTGTCAGTAAAGTTCCTCTTAAACACTGATTCTGTGATTTGCTCATCAAAAGACACTTATATTATTTCACGGTCTTGCGTACATATAACTGCTAGTTCAATGTCATGTGAATGAGTACATTTCAACATATCATTAAAATACAATCATTTAAATATTATTAGCAAAACTTTCACTGTTCAACTAAATTTTGCCTTGAAATCTTTTGACCTGCAAATCAACAAATCAATGCTTTCTGAGTTAAGTCTCTGGGGAGCACCAGTCGGATGTCTCACCCATCCTGGGGATGAGGTTGTTCTGCAGGTAGAGGATCCTCAGGTCCCTGCACCACCTGTCGATGTGCTCGATCCTCTCGATGTCCTGCTGATGCAGAGAAACTTCCTCCAAGGAGAAGAGCTCACACTCGTTGTGCTCAGCTCTCCGACGGACCATGTCCTCTGTGACTGGATGACAAAACACACACATGGAGTTTGTGTTTATTATAGACTAGAAGAGATTCCTTAACTTAATGTGTGTGATCTCTGCTGTCATTTCATCCTGGAGATCCCTTACACACCATTGTACATGGCATCATTACTGTTTCTACTAAATCACCATTACCAACATTATTACTACTCCTGGATTCCTTTGCTACAGATATTAAACTTAATTTAAAACTATTTTTGATTGAAATCCATATTAAGTAAATAAAAGTTAATTTAAAGTTAATTTAGGTAAGTCATGAGGCATTTACAATAATTAGTGTTAACAGCAATTACTTTTAGAGCCAAAGAAGAAAGACTAACTGTCAGTGCTCTCTTGGAAATACTGTTAAAGACAAATCCAGAGACACTGGTGTAGACTATTTCAGCATGGTTTGCTTAATCTCCCCATTGAGAAGCTTCATTCCTAGAAAATTTGAGGTTAGCTCGAACTCTCAGTTTTACTGAAGCTTGTAAATCTTTGTATTCACCATTGTCTGTTGATTAAATTTTGGGCTGTTTAGTCATATATTGTTCTGCACTGTCACAATACTGTTATTTATTTATTTTTTAAATCTTATTTATATACGTCTTTGTAAAGTGTTATATATCTTGTTTGCTATGGGTAATGGTGACTGACAGCAGGAGGTGGTTTTAGGTTAGGTTAGCTGGACTTAAACCAGTAGTAACAGTGAATGTCACTGATAGCTAACAAGATCTACATTAGCCTACCAGCGTTAGCTTAGCTGGTACATTACCTGTCGTTCACTGATAGGATGAAACTAACACTAACAGCCGTAACTGCACCACACTACAGTACACTATCAGGCTAAAGGTGTCAAGAATATTAAAATAATTCACTCTGGTTAACGGTAAACACACAGACACATGATCAACAATGGTTTTAGGAGGAGTTGTGCTTCTTTAACTTACTGTACACCATCTTCTTCTGTTGTTAGGCGTTGCTGTGGAAACAGACCAGATGCGGCGTTCGGGTACTGTGGGAAACTACAACATAAGTAAAAGCTGACTGAAAACAACAAAACAGCGACTATTTCTGTACGGAATTGGCGTGGAATTTCAAGTTAGCTTGGCTGCTAACATAACGAAAATTAAGTGGTACAATTGTTTCAACACTGTTGAAATTAAAATAGAATCTTATATAGAAATCATGGTGATATTATGAACAGAAGTTTGCGGTAGTAGAAATCGCCAAATAGAAAATAGGTTTTACAAGGCGCACCTCAAGGCACCACCCCGCGATTTACTCTGATCTTTTATTTTGAAAGTGGCATTACGGAAGTCGTTCAACGACACGCTGAGGTGGAGACAACCGACTAACAACAAACAACAACGGTTCACCGCAGCATCCATCCGCGTCTCCCGGCCCGGCGGTCACTGCTCGGTCTACACAAGGACGAGTTCACCGCGGGCAGCCCACCGGACGTCGGTCTCTCCTCGCGGCCGCGCCGTGTTTGCTGATGTTAATTTAATTCACGTTTCGGAGTTTGTTGTCGTTTCACGTCCGCTCAAGATGACGAGTTACAAGGCGTTTCATTCTCAGTTGACGTCCATCATGGAGGCTCTGGCCAAAGCGGCTGTGGCGGAGATCTGCGAGCTGGTGGATGACAGCTACGCCGTGCTGCAGCTGGAAATCACCCGGAGCCACAAGGAGAACGAGGCGCTGAGGAGGAAGCTGGAGCTGATCGAGACCATCATCGCCCGGGGACACCGGGGGGGCGTCGCGATGTTGGATTACAGCGCGTCGGAGGTAGAGACCGGCGGGGGGCTGATGGATTTCACCCTCGGTGAGTTCCCGGGCCTTTTACAAACAGCGTCGGTGGAGATTCACTCTTTTACCCACCGATGATGGTGGCAGGACGCGGTGCTCATCACCGTTAACCGTACAGAGAGAGCGCCACACACCAGACTCCACTGGAAAACTGTTCGTTTCTACTCCGCAGTGGTTTCATGTATTCTGATTTACATCCGCATCATTTAGCGACTCGTTTTTAGGGTCATTTACAAATTCGGCATAAATATAAAACTCCAAACTGAACTTATTGTCAACTTTCTGTTTACTCCAACTCGAGTTACTTTAAAGATTAAGGTTAATTATACAATCAGTATAATCAACAAAAAACTGATGTATCATTACAGTTTAATAAGATCATTTATCCCTGGGAGGAGACATTAACACGCCACCCACCAGTATATAAAGTAATTAAACGTATCCTGCACTTCACCAGCTGAAACAGTAAAGTCATGTGCACATTAACAATCCCATAAAATAATTTACATCATTCTGCAGTATGAGTAGTTTCACTCTCCTGCGTTTCATTCGAGGAATCAACATTGTGAGTGTGTTTTTGTGTTTCACTCAGAATGTGCCTTACCAACGGGAGCGGGTGCCAAACAGCCAAAGGCCTCAGGTATCAAAAGAAGTGGAAGAGTTCCTGCTTTAGAGGCGACCGCAGAAGTGAACCCTGCAACCAAAGAGGTGAGACGAAGTCAGTGCAGGACAGGTCCAACAGGAGCGTTTCACATGTCCTCTGTGCTCGAACACTTCTGTCCACTGTTTCTGAATCACAGCTCAAATTACTGCGCACCAACTAAAGTCAGGGTGAAAATGTCACAATACTTCAGGAGCTTCAGGAGCATTTTTCAAGCAAAAACAGAAGAATTTACTGCTTTATTTAATCTGATGTGGCAGAAACTGAATATCTTAATCAACACTTTGATGGCATCACCACGAGGTTTAGGAAATGATTTTTTTTTTTGACATTTTACAGATAATTGGCCTGGTTTAGAGAACAAATGTCATCCTGTGTTTCGTTTGAAAATAAAGTTTCCAAGAGTAAATTAAATCACTGCCATGTTTTCTCCACTCAGGATGCTGTGTCAGCAGCTGCTGAGGAGGCAAATGATCAGGACATAGTTTTAATAAAGGAGGAAACAGCAAAAGAGGAGGTGAATGACAACGATGCCACAGACGAGCTGCTTCTCAGCGAGGACGGTAAGAATGGAATCGCACGGATTTTAACCTTAATAATCCGTCAACAAACACTTCATTTCCCTACATCCTCACCGTGATGGCAGCCATAAATCAGGCTGAAATAAAAGTATGAAAACAGATGATCCCACAGCAGGAACATGGAACCGGACCAGGTTTGGTCAGACGCTGAGCTATGTGTTTTTGCTCTGCTCATTAGCTTGGCAGAGGTGTCTGGAGTCAGCCACCACACACGAGCAGGACAGAAGTGTTTGCCACACAGGTCTTTTGTTGTTCATGTCTGAACTCAGTGTTTGTTGATGTGTTTGTGTGAAGGGACACAGGACCAGCCATCAGATGACAGCGAGGAGGGCCCCTCTGGGATGATGATGTCCACCTCAGCGGCCGACACGAGGCCGTGGGATCAGAGCAGTAACGGACTGTCAGAGCGAGTCGAGCATCAAGAATCCCACAGTGCGCCGGGGTCTCCGGGTCCTACAGGGGCCACTGAGAGCAGCTCTGCAGAAGCTGTGTTTGATTTGGCCTCAGAGTCGGACTGTGAAGCTCCGTCTGCAGCCTCTATGAGACAGCCGTTCCTCCTCGGATCTGGGGAAAGTCCAGCTTCCCGGTGTGGGACCTCAGAACTGAAGCGGGGCATGTCTCTGATCGGTTCCCTCCCCTATGACACAGAGCTGGATCTCTGCTCCTCATGGACCAGTCACGGTCTGCCGAGCATGGTGCCCGTGCCTCATCGGCCGTATCTTAAACCGGACTGTCGGCCGACGCTTCTGGACAAAGTGTCCGACTTGAACACTGCGGGTTTCCCCTTGGCGCTGGGCCTCGGTGGCTCCAGACTGGACCCTCTGGACCTGAACAGGTACTGCAGGGACAGGCGCTTTGTCTGCAGCTACTGTGGGAAATGCTTCACGTCGTCACGGAGCCTGGAGACACACGTGCGCGTACACACAGGTGAGCGGCCGTACAGCTGCGCTCAGTGCGGGAAGCGCTTCACTCAGTCAGGTCACCTGAAGACGCACCAGAGCGTCCACACCGGAGAGCGGCCGTTCGCCTGCGAGCATTGTGGGAAAAGATTTGCGGGGAAACAAAACCTAAGGATCCATCAGCAGAAACACCACCCGGCTGAGCAGGGCTGAGCATCCTGGTGTGATCCGCTGATATACATGCACTCATGGTACCGTGAGGTCCTGAAGAAACCGCAATGAGCTCTAAACTGTGACCTGAGGCCAGAACTTTACTGCTGTTACTGAGCTTCTAATTTAAATAGGTTTTCTTAAGTTAAAGGCCTTTTAAAGAGGTTTTAGGACAACGGGTGCTTAAACTGATCTGTAGTTCTGTCTGCCTTCATTTCAGGCCTTACTTATTTTGAACTCTGTGAACTGCCTTGGCACAGAAGCAGAATGGGACTACAACTTGATCCAGATCTATTTTTACCTCAAAAAGAACGTGGGCTGTTTTGTGTCCACCTCAGTACTTTAGGATACAGCTACAACTGCCTAGTGAAAACAGATTCCTGTAGTGAGCCGCCTCCTGTAAGAAGCATATGAATGATCACTGGTTGGTGTATATGTGGAATTAAACGCGTGCAGTCTGGGGTGAGCAGTTTGCTCCGTTCAGTGTCTTGTCGTAGATTCAGACTCGGGTTTGGTGCGTCGGTGTCCTGACGTCTGACAGGAGTGTGTGAAAAGCCTCTTTGAGACATGGAACATCAAACTGTTGAAGATCTTACCTGAGGCTGTGATTAATTAATCAGCAGATTAATCAATACTGAAAATAATGGGTTCTTTTACTTCTACCTCATATTTTCCGTTGGAGTTTTCTGATGAGTCTGTTTCTACCTGCCTCGTTCAGACACGAAGCTGCTTACACAAAGTCAGGTTTGTTAACTTTGATTTATTGATTAATTATCAACAAATTTGATCAATTTTAATTCATCCATTCACGCTGCAGCTTATTCAGGTCAGGCTGCATTAATTTAATTAATTACATCATCAGGAATCATCATCAGCTGGGAAGCACAAAAAATGTGATACAATAATAAATCATTCTCGGCCGCTCTGTCTCTGCTGGTCATTATAACAGTCAAACTGTGTACTGAACAACTGCAGAGCAACTGGTGACCCATGTTTATTAAAAAAAACAAAAAAAAAAACGGTTCAGGTCGTAATTTTACTGTTTATCTTCATTTCTGACTGCTCCTGTTGCTGTGCACAAACCTCAGCTTCCATCGGGTCAGAGGTCACCACTGATCAGAATGATGGTCCAAAACTACCTGTACTGCCTGTCAGGCACTGTGGGAGAAAAATAATAATAATAATACATTTGTTTATGACGTGTTTCTCAAGCTATTCAAAGAAACTTCACACAGAAGAAGGAAAATTCCTAAACAATATAAAATATAGTACAATTCTTTATGTATTAGAAACATTATTAGTCATAAAAGTAATAGGTTAAATATAATATTATATATATTATATATAAATAAAATAGAGAACTAAAATATTATTAAAAAACAGCAGAAATAAACTGAACAAATAAATAGTTTAAAAATAAATAGAAGGAAAAAATTAAAAAGGTAAAGTAGAACAAATTGGTTAGAAGATAACTGGGTCAATCAAAACTAAAAATAATAGATTACATTTTTAAAATAAGATTAACAAAAACACACCAAGATAAACTAAAATGTATTATTCTTCTAATAAAACAATAGATAAAATATTTAGAAAAGAAGGAAGAAAATAAAAAATCAATGAAAAAGATAAATAGAAAAAGTACTGAGATCCAAAAGATGCGATTTCTTTTAAACGATACAACTCACCAGGCTTAATGTGTCCTGTGTGTGTGTCTGTGTCGGCTCTCTGCCACTACACAATGTGCAACAGAATCACAAACAAAGGCTGTTTACACAGTAGAAGCACAGACACACAGCGGCTGACTGGACTCTCACTGCTTCCACTGAATGACAGGACGTTCGACAGGCAGCCTCAGAACACTTCATAAAACAATCTCACCATAAGGTCCATTTAGTGGCTGTTCTGGGGCTTTCCATCACCATCACATGGTCTTCTCTGCAGCAGCTGAAGATAAAGATGAAATAATGAATGGAGTAGTTGACAGAACATTAACAGCTGAACTGTTTTAAAATCATTCAAGTCATTTATCAAGTAATAGTTATAATAATAACTAAAACTACTTCTTGGTTCTTCTAAATATGAGGAGTCACTGCTTTCCATTGTCTTACATGTTGATAACCTGTTGGACAGACAAAATAAGACATTTGAAGACGTCACCTTGGCCTGTGGGAACTTGTAACTGACATTTTCTTCTATTTTCTAGCATTTTGTTGATGAAATATCTAAGTAATTAATAGAAAACAGTCAATAGATTAATTGAACATGAAAATAACTGTTAGTTGCCACCCTGCTTTAAAAAGGAGCCACATTGGCTGAAAAGCTGAGTTTGAAATGTGCTGAAGAAGCTCCAGGGCTGTGATTCAGACGTGAGGATTTTCTGTTGCCAGTGAGAAACTCAGATTTGATAAAAGGCCGATAGTGAGTCCGTTCATCACAGTCAGCACTGTTTATTTCCCACTTACAGTCTGAACAACAGCAGCACATGTGAGCGCTGCTCACTATTCAGACAGGAGACAAACAGCTTTTCACTGTACACAATAGGATCTATTTACGACACACACACACAGGCCTGCTGACAGCATTAACAGCATATACAGCCTGCTGCAGTCAGTTTGGAAGAAGCATGAAATCAGCAAGTCAGCTCTGTCCAATTAACACTGAATATAATTATGATATTAATTATAACACGTATACTCACGCATATAAGTTCTAGTATTTTTCGTCCTACTTATTTTTTATCCAATTTGTTCTGCTTCATTTACTTTTTAAGATATTTTCCCCATCTATCTCTTTACTTTTTAATGCTCTCACCGTTTACTTTACGGGCAGCAGGCTTTTATTTTGAAGTCAGCAGTGTTGTTCCGGAAGCTCGAGTCGAGCGGAAGCAGAAAAACATCATTTCTCGTCCTTTGTAGTCGCAGACGGGCAGCGTCAGCGTCCACACAGATCTGGTCTGCGATTCCATCGCCGCGTTCGCCGCTCGTTTCAGAGCCTGTTGGAGCTCCGTGCGGTCCGTTAGGAGGAGTCTGAGCCCGGCCCGGTTTCCTGTCGAGCAGCGGGATGGCCGTTTTAACGAGCAAAGCGCTCCACGAGCAGCTGTCCATCATCATGGGCGCGCTGACCAAAGCGGCGGTGGCGGAGATCTGCGAGGTGGTGGACGAAGGCTACGCGGTGCTGCAGATGGAGATCACCCGGAGCCACAAGGAGAACGAGGACCTGAAGAAGAAGCTGCACCTCATCGAGTCCATCGTGGTCCGGGGGAGCGGCGGAGGAAAGGCGGTGGAGCTGGAGGTCGAGGACGGTGACGGAGGAGACGGAGCAGCTGCGGTGGTGGTGCGGGAGGAGGTAAACACACAGCCGGCCTGGCCTCACCTTCACCTCCGTTAACGGTTCTAGGTCTCATCCGGATCCTGACGCCATCAAAATATTCAATTAGGAGTTAAAGTCCCGCATTTAAAACGTCACTTCAGTATCTAAACTACTTATAATATAAAAGTACTATAATGATAATAATGTCCCGTGTGACTGTCATTAGGTTATTACTCACTAACTGTCATGTGTCAGCAACATGTGAGTTATTTCCTTTGATAATCGATTGATAAATGTGTAACATGTCTGCATGTTGTAAAAGGAGCAGCACAGAGAAACAGCTTGTTTTTGTCTGACTAACAGTCGAAACAAGATGATGAGTTTAATCAGACAGAAGACTAGGAAAACTGAATCTGGGGCACAAAATCTTCTGTCAAACGAATAATTGATTAGCCCACTTCACCGTTTCAGCTCGAGAGCTCTGGTTGGCTTCTTGGTGCCTGAGGATGTAATGAAACTGCCGTGTACTGTGAGGGTCAACAGGTGCCCAAGAACAAGATCTGGACCCGGGGGCCCCGAGGAGGCAGCTGACAGTTTTCACTGTGGATTAATCTTCAGAGAATAGAGAGAGATGCTGTCACTGTGACAAAGAGCCAAAGGAATAACGTGTTCAGAGGCCCTGGTCCGTCTGACCAAACCTTAAAGTGAATCTGTGTACTGTAAGAGGCTGGAACCATGCACCGTTTGGCTTTCTTGATGTTTGATTATGTTATAATACTGATGATACAGGCAGTAATTTAAAGTGAAACTGGATCCTGAAATGACAAATGGATGTTATGAAATGCTGATTTGAAAAGTGATGTTTAAACTCTCAGTGTTTCCCACACAGACACAAACCCTGACTGACTCCTCCACTCGGTATTATGTTACAGCTGCAACAAACGAGTAACTGCATCGTGGGTTAGATTCAAATTAAAAATCAATCAATCAGATTTATTTTCTGTTGATTGATTAATTGTCTACACACTGCTGCTCTGTATGATTTAGTCCCTCAAGGTAAAAAAAAAGTATAATCTTTTTGAGCTGATTGGTGCCCCATAGTTTTTCATTTTTGCTGTAGTATAATATTTTTATTTATTTATTTTTTTACTTCTGTATATTGTAACACTTATCTGTACAGCTGCTCCATACATGTGCCATACTCTCTCAGGGACCATATTCCTGTATTTATTTATCTTACTGGTATGTGCAGTTATCATAATAT